>CAXKVW010000679.1:0-594487 GCA_964058825.1 Carex arenaria
GCATAGTGACAAATGAATTATTTGGGTTCGGTTCGGCGAGGTCAAAATTCGTGATTCGGGAATAATTCGGGTATAATTCGGGAATGATTCGGTATTATTTAGATCAGAGATCTCAGTCTTGTAAGAGAGCAAAAAAAATAACAAAAAAAAATTTTTTTGGGAAAAATTCGGAAAAAATTCGTAAAATTCGCGAATTATCTGGTCAAAGTTCGGTCAACCGAATAATTCGGCGTTCGGTTCGGTATCACCAAAAAAACGAATTATTCACGAATAATTTGCAAATCTTGTTACTATGGCTACACGCCTACACCTGCTTTTAATTACTTTTTTTTGGAATGAAAGTATATAAATATTTGTAGTTGTAGGGGATAATAGCCACCTCACTGATGCTATTGAGTGGTTGCACTAAAGCGGGCTGAAAGTGCACACTTAGTCAAAAAGCGTAAAAAAAAAGTTTGCATCATTGCTGACCGGTTTTTGAAAAATATCACTTTTTCCTGTACCAGAATAACCTTCTCAGGTTGTGTGATTTCCAAATTATCTTCTCTGTGCCAGATAATATATATTAGCCTTAGAAAAAAAAAAGGGGATAAAAAGAAAAATATTTACCTTTTATGTATATACCCAGTGAAATTCTCTATTGCTGAACATGTGACATTGAAATTTGAAAACAATCATTACTATACAAATTGGTTCATACCATTGGTTGCTTAATATATAGATAATGCATTAATTATACTTTGACGTAGTAATTATAAAGAATAGTTGAACAGCATGCCTGACCACACATTATAGGATGTTATAGTGGTATTATTATTATTAAATCTGAGCCCTTCAAATCTACAATTAAAAATGAGGAGTTTCAGATCAGATCACATGCCCACATGCTATTTTAGAGCTAAAATGGCGGCGACGAAATGGAATCGTGATTTAATTAGACTGCATAGATCTAATAAACAAGAAAACATTTTTCACATTTTAGCAGCAGATACCTTACTAAACTAGCATACACAATTAATTATACCCGAGATCGAGGTTATAAAGTAAAATGCTTAATGTGGAAGTTTAGAATTTTAACAATCAACTACATGATGAATTTAACCAGTAGACTACAAACACACATGGATTTCATGAGTGAAGTTAAATTATATAAAATATGAGTCTGGTTGCGCTATATAAGTATAGCACGATATATGCTTATAAGTCGTATATCCGTTTTCAAAGTTCAAACGACAAATTCGAACTGTTCAAACCGATTTCATTCTTGATAGCTTCGTTTAGATATAAAAAAATTGAAATTTTGAATTCATTTAGTATCAAATCAAGCGGTCAAAAAAATGAAGATTTTGTGTGCATATTGATGTATTATTGGCACGTCAAAAAGAGCCATCTTTAAAAAATCATAAGACAGTAAAAAATTCTAAAATAGTAAAAATTAGTACTATGTATATATTTTTAGAGGAGGGTTCCAATGCACCCAAAATTCTATGCTCTCATTTGCACCCAATCATTTATCTCTTTTATCTTTATTTTTAAAGTCCGAATAGTCGATCCGAACTGTTCAACATGATCTTCATAATAAAATATGCCTGGAGACCAAATTTTATATTTTTTAGATTTTTTTACTATTTTTTAAGATAAGTACAAAATCATTGTTTTAAGGGGATTCTGGACTCAGTTAATAAATGAAACGACGCAGGAATTTGTGCAATGGGAAACCAATTGCTAGTAGAATACTAGTCCGGAGGAGAATGGGTACAACAGATCAAAACATGGCTTTTACTGTACTTATTAGTTGCTTGTTTACGAGTTAATGTAGCGAGAGAGAGGTGTTAAGAAGCTCCCCTTGGGAGATTGTAATTAAACTTTTTTTTATTAATATATCGTCAGTAAGCTCCTTGCGAACTGACCTTCAAAAAAAGGAGATTCTGGACAATCCGATAAAGTGATTTTGTACCTATCTTCAAAAATAGTAAAAAAATTCTAAAAAATATAAAATTTGGTCTCCAAACATATTTTATTATGAAGTTCATATTGATCGGTTCGGATCGACTGTTCGGACTTTGAAAATGAAGATAGGATTGAGTGCAAATGGGAGTATAGAATTTTGGGTGCATTGGAACCCTCCTCGTAAGTTTAATATATAATCAATTTAATGAGCTACTTAACTCAATATTTTGAATATGAAAATTTAAAATTTGACCCGAATGTATATGCCTTGATATAATTATATAATTAGCATAGCTGGTCTCTTTTAATATATATACTTAATTTTTTTTTAAATTATAGAGGTGCTTAAGCACTTCTTGACTTCTATTCAGATCTGCATATCAAGTATTTTGAAAGTATAATTGAAAGGTCAGTTTTAAATTGGTGGGATACAGCACCAATTAAATGAATTAATGTATGATTTGATTTTTTTAATGAATTAAAGCAAATTAAGATGGAAGTGGCCCAAATGATGAGCAAGTACCAGCTGTACAAACGAAAGTTCTTAATTTTGTCATAATAAGAAGCAAACAAAAGAAAAGAAGAAGTAAAAAAAATGAGAGATCTCCTACATCAGAATTCAGTAAACAGATATGAGTTACTGTCAAAGAATCCATATTGGGTTGTTTCTAACAGCTGTTTCCATAATACGGTTATTCATATCTATCACCATTTATATAGAGCACTAGAAAGAAGCTAACAGCTAACCTAAAAATGGTGAGAAACCGAGAATAATTCTAGTGCAGATAGACTGCAAAAATAGTGCCGTGTCATGATTAATTCAATTTTTTACATGTCGTGATTAAAATGTCGAGAGGTGATCGGTCACAGCATGCGAATAATTACGTCGTGCCTAAACGTGCCATGATCAAATATGACTAGTCATGTTTGGTCATATTTTTTTTGTCATAATTTAGGTTAGTTTATTTAAGATCCAACATCTAATTATGAAATTATTTGGACGATGACTATCTCGTCTTTGATTGCCCTGGTATATGTTTTTATTTTAGCTATGGTTATGAATTCTGAATATATTTTAGATTAAAAAAAACCTGGTAATTGTATTGTAAACTGTGTTTCTTAACTGATTTTTTTTTTTGTTTATCAGGTCAGATCGAGCTATTCACACATATTCCGTTTCTGAAGAACTTTGTTAACCATCTTCAACGAAGGAATTTCTCTGTCTGTGCAGTGTATCTACTCGATTCACAGGTCTGTGCATTTTTGTCAGATAGAGAGAGCGGGAGGCTATATTTGTGCATATTAGTTTATATGTATGTGTATCTTTTTGCAGTTTGTGACTGATGTGTCAAAGTACATAAGTGGTTGTATGGCATGTCTTTCAGCCATGGTTCAGCTTGAACTGCCGCATGTAAACATCCTTTCGAAAATGGACCTCGCGTCTAACAAAAAGGAAGTTGAAGAGTAAGATAAATTCTATCTTTATATGTTTTTTTTCTTTTCTATTTTGCCATTTAGTGTCGATTTTTGAAGCATTAGTACGCATTTCTTTGTAGATATCTTAATCCGGATGCGAGGTTTCTTGTATCGGAGTTGAATCAACATATGGCTCCTAAGTTTGCCAAATTGAACAAAGCTTTGGCTGAAGTGGTACAATTTCATAATCTGAAATTTTGTTGGGATCTTCATATCATTGGTTAAAATGAAAGTATATCTGATTGTAAACTTGTTTCAAATGTCTTCTTCAGGTTGAGGAATACAGTATGGTGAATTTTATACCCCTTGACTTAAGGAAGGAGACCAGGTAATTTTATTATTCACTGTCATTATGTTTTCATTTACTTTTTGTCTAGAGGCTTTGGTACTATGCATATCTCTGATTGGTCCATACTATGGATCCGCTTTAAAAGTCCAAATAGTAGATCTGAACCATTCAACACGGTCTCCTTATGAAAATCAAATTTTACAATTTTTACAATTTTTACAATTTTTTTATATGTAGCAAATCACTTGATCTAAAAATTCTAGACCATTAAAAAATAGTGATTTTCTACCTATCTAAAATATAGTAAATAAATTCTAAAAAAAAATGTAAAATTTAGTCTGCATGTACATTTTCATATGGAAATCATGTTGAATGATCTACTATTTGAACTTCGAAATGAAAATACTAATTCATAGGACAGACCAATTTGCGCACTCAGATGCAATTATGATCTACCATTATAGCCTCACTAAGATGCAATTATGAATTGCTTCTCGAGCCTTTAGGCCTTACCACATCCATGTATTTTGTATTTTTTTTTTTTCATTTTATTAGATATTTCATTATTATTTTTTTCCAGCATACAATACATACTGTCTACAATAGACAGTTGCATACAGTATGGTGAAGATGCTGATGTGAAGATAAAGGATTTTGATCCAGAGGATGACGAGTAAGATATTTTTAGGTCTAAGTTTTATAATCTCATGTTTACATGGATGATGAATTTCTTGTTGGAGGGGGAAAGGCTACTTGGTTTTTATTAGTATAATTTCAGTTTCGGTTTTGGTAGCCAACCTTTTCCGTACCTGTAAAGGCATTTCTACATCTTTAATATATGTTGAAATTATGCAACTTTCTCTTTGATCTGAATATATACTGAATGTTGTAGCAAAAAAATGTTTTGAGTTACATATGCCTTTAGATGTGGAGGGCAAATTTTGACAGTGACAAACTGAGAACTGATGTTCAAATTGAAAGTGCAAAAGGGCAGATGTGTCCTTGATCATGTAATTGGGCCTATTGGTGCTATTTCAAATAGATTGGTCCTGCTCATTTAACTGTTAACCTTTGACATCAATTATGGATTAAAGATAGGGCTTTTTATTGCATTAATGCCTATTTAGATTATAGAGGATATATATAGTTATATTTTTCATCCTAGGAATTTGAATGTTCATTTTTGTAGTCGTGTCACTATCTAGTATTTACTCAAAAAAATAAAATACTTGTAGTGTCACTTCTTTGCTTTAGTCATATACTTGGATTGTTCTTTAATCCGGACCTTAATATAATTTGAAGGATGTACTAATTATCGGTTAATTTTTTTTGCCTTTTTAATTTTCCACTACAAAATTTTGGAAATAATCACTCTCCAAATGAGGAGGAATTTCATTTTACATTATAACCACGATCACAAAAAAAAAAAAAAAAAAAAATCCGATCTTCACAAATTAAATAAAGCAAGCCCATTAAATGCATTCACTGTGCATGGTGACTTCAGTGCACAGAGAAAATTTCAGTTTTTTTTTAGGAAAAATAAGGATCTAGTCCTTATTTACTTTATTGATTTAGTAGAAAATTTCGGAGTTTAAACGAACTTTTCGACTTTTCTGAGATCTTTGTGGATCAATCGCTGTGAAGTCTAAAGAACGAAGGGGACATAAGGTAGCACCGTGGCAGAAATAATGCGATGCTCTCAAAAGCGCATGGCTTTTTCTTTTGAGAGTTGTATAAAAAGCAGAATGGAGCACTAATTGAGATTCCCGGTTCGAGTTCTTTAGAGAAGTCAGTAAAGCAGTTACCACTTGTCCCTCCCCTCTGTTCGACATCGACACAGTCATTCGTCATTCGGAAACTGCGAGCACCCCCTTGCTATGCTAGTGGGCTAGTATGCCGAGTAGGAGTACCCGTCATTCTTATCTAACATTCACTTTTATCAAAGTTGTTAAATCCAGTGTTGTAAATAACAGTATGTGGTCGTCAGACGGATATGATACTGTCAAGTGATTAATTGAAAATAATTGAAAATAATCGGCTATAATCGGAAGTAAACAATTAATCAGTCTAAATGGATGTTTTTTTACAACACTGTTAAACTATCGGATGGATTAGAGTGTCTATGATGATGTACGTGGCATGGACCAAAAGTTTTGAAATTCAACTCTCTTTATAAAATATATATTATTAAAAGATGAGGTATATTGATATTAAGTATGATACATAAAGAAATGAAAAGCTCGTATATTTGAACTTTCAAGGTTTGTGATTTCGAACATAAATGTGGTGATTTTGAAAAATATAAATGTTGTTGATCATGCTATAATATCTGATCCGTATTTGAAAAATTAGATGTGGATATCCGATATCGGAATATCTGTATAGATAAGGATACTGATATGGTTTTATATTTCAATTATCCGTATTTGAATAGTAGATATATATCATATATTTTAATATATATTATGAAAAATTATGTTATTCACATTATAATTAGATAAATATTATGAACTTTATTATATTTTAATATTTTAATAAATATCTGATCCGATCTGGATCCGTATTTGTACCCGTCTGATATCCGCTCTGTATCTGAAAAATAAAAAAGAGAAATAGATATGATTTTACTGTTATCCGCTCCATTTTCACCTCTACCAGGGGTGTAAATGGAGCGGATTCGGAGCGGATAATGCCAATACAGTAACTGTATCCGTTTTTCAACGAGTGAATACAAATACAGATATGGACAGTAAACATATATCAAAATTTAAAACCATATCCGTCTTAAACGGATACTGATATGGAACAGATAATCCACGGATACATATTCGAATACGAATATGGAGTAGATAATTGTCGGATATTGAGTAATTCTACTAAATTTCATAATTTTAAATTACCTAATTTAATTACCTAAATTGACAAAAATTTAATGAACTTTTTAAGTTTGCACAGTGGCAATTATGCATGACTAATTGCTTATTGGTTCAAAGAACCAATCCATTATCCTAATATATTATATGATTTTCCTACCAAAATTCTTAGACTTAAACGAATATATATATTTTTTGGAGAACTCTGTAAGGGTGAAATGAATTGAAAACTATTGGAAGATTAAATTTCAGATCCATATTCACTCCGTTTATATCCTCACGGAATTATCAGTATCCGTATCCAAATTATTTTTTCATATACCAACAATATCCGTATTAGTATTCGCAAGTATCCATATCCGTTTAATTCAGATTCGGATTAAAAGCGGATTCGGAGCGAATTATCTACAAATAATCCGAATCCGTTTACACCCCTACTAGCTAGTAGCTACACGCCTACACCTGCTTTTAATTACTTTTTTTTGGAATGAAAGTATATAAATATTTGTAATTGTAGGGGATAATAGCCACCTCACTGATGCTATTGAGTGATTGCACTAAAGCGGGCTGAAAGTGCACACTTAGTCAAAAAAGCGTAAAAAAAAGTTTGCATCATTGCTCAATGGTCAATGCTGACTGGTTTTTGAAAAAGATCACTTTTTCCTGTACCAGAATAACCTTCCCAGGTTGTGTGATTTCCAAATTATCTTCTCTGTGCCAGATAATATATATTAGCCTTAGAGAAAAGGAAGGGGATAAAAAGAAAAATATTTACCTTTTATGACCGGTTTTTGAAAAAGATCACTTTTTCCTGTACCAGAATAACCTTCCCAGGTTGTGGGATTTCCAAATTATCTTCTCTGTGCCAGATAATATATATTAGCCTTAGAAAAAAGGAAGGGGATAAAAAGAAAAATATTTACCTTTTATGTATATGTCCAGTGAAATTTACTATTGCTGAACATGTGCAGGTCAAGTCAAATGTGACATTGAAATTTGAAAACAATCATTACTGTACAAATTGGTTCATACCATTGGTTGCTTAATATATTGATAATGCACTAATTATACTTTGACCTAATAATTATAAAGAATAGTTGAACAGCATGCCTGACCACACATTATAGGATGTTATAGTGGTATTATTATTATTAAATCTGAACCCTTCAAATATTCAATTAAAAATGAGGAGTTTCAGATCAGATCACATGCCCACATGCTATTTTAGCTATTTTAGAGCTAAAATGGCGGAGACGAAATCGAATCGTCATTTAATTAGACTGCATAGATCTAATAAAGAAAGCATTTTTCACATTTTTAGCAGCAGATGCATTAATAGTAGGGGTGTCAATGGCACCCTTTTACCCGTTTATCCGATCCGTACTGTATCCGATAAGACGGATACGGATAAATTTTTTTTTCGTAAACTTATCGGGTACGAGTATGGATAAATATTTTTTTTCGTTATCTAAACGGGTAAGGATACGGGTAAAGCCTATTTTGATTTAATTATAAAAGAAAAATTATATATATTATATATATTAATAGACATTGAAAATAGTACTTTAATTGGTTTACTTGTGCTTAGCATGGTAAGAATTTTTTTTCTCAATAAAGTACTATGCATGTGTCAAACGAATATATATATTTTAATATTTTATTTAATAAATAATAAAAATATTTCTGTTTCGTTATCCGACAACCATAACGGGTAAGGATAGGATACGGATAAGATAATTTGTAGCGGGTACGGGTAAGAACAATTTGTAACGGGTACGGGTATGAAAATGCTTCCACCCGACTCTTACCGTAACTGTTGCCACCCCTAATTAATAGACTAACATACACAATTAATTATACCGGATATTTAATTTAAATTGGAGATCGAGGTTATAAAGTAAAATGCATAATGTAGAAGTTTGGAATTTGAACTCAAATCTTAACAACTACAGAATGAAATCTAACCAGTAGACTACAAAAACACATTAAGTGTTTCATGAACGGAGTTAAATTATATAAAAACTTTTAGGATAATAAAATTTAGATAATTTGTAATATGAGTTTGGCTACGTTACTTATATAAGCATAGCACGGCGTATGCTTAGAAGTGATATATCTATTTTTAAAGTTCAAACAACAAATTCAAACGGTTCAAACTGATTTCCTTCTTGAGAGCTTTGTTTAGATATAATTTTTTAAAATTTTGAATTCATTTAGTATCAAGTCAAGTGGTAAAAAAATGAAGATTTTCTGTGCATATTGATGCATTATTGGCATGTCAAAAAGAGCCAACTTTCAAAAATCATTAAAAATAGTAAATTTTTTTTTCTAAAAATAGTAAAAATTGTTACTATGCAAGTTTAATATATAATCAATTTAATGAGCTACTTAACTCGATATTTTGAATATGAAAATTTAAAATTTGACCCGTAAGCATATGCCCTAACATAATTATATAATTAGCATAGCTGGTCTCTTTTAATATATATATAATTATTTTTTTAAATTATAGAGGTGCTTAAGCACTTCTTGACTCCTATTAAGATCTGCATATCAAGTGTATCTTGAAAGTATAATTGAAAGGTCAGTTTTAAATTGGTTGGATACAGCACCAATTAATGATTTGATTTTTTTAATGAATTGAGAGGTAAGTTTTAAATAGATTGGCCCTGATCATTTAACTGTTAACCTTTGACATGACATCAATTGCGGATTAAAGATAGGGTTTTTTATTGCATTAATGCCTATTTAGATTATAGAGGATTTATATAGTTATATTTTTCATCCTAGGAATTTGAATGTTCATTTTTGTAGTCGTGTCACTATTTACTCAAAAAAAAAAAATTACTGGTAGTGTCACTTCTTTGCTCAAGTCATATAACTCGGATTGTTCTTTAATCCGGACCTTAATATAATTTAAAGGACGTACTAATTATCGTCAAAAAAAAAATTCCTTTTTATTTTTCCACTTCAAAATTTTGGAAGTATTCACTCTCCAAATGAGGAGGAATTTCATTTTACATTATAACCACGATCACATGGATGATGGCAGTCACAAAAAAAAAGGGGGGGGGGGTTCGATTTTATCAAATTAAACAAAGCCGGCCCATTAAATGCATTCACTGTGCATGGTGACTTTATCGCACTGAGAAAATTTCAGTTTTTTTTTTGGGGACAAAACAAGGATCTTGTCCTTATTTACTTTATTGATTTAAGAGAAAATTTCAGAGTTTAAACAAATTTTTACTTTTCTGAGATATTTGTGGATCAATCGCTGTGAAGTCTGAAGAACGAAGGGGACATAAGGTAGCACCGTGGCAGAAATAATGCGATGCTCTCAAAAGCGCATGGCTTTTTCTTTTGAGAGTCGTATAAAAAGCAGAATGGAGCACTAATTGAGATTCCCGGTTCGAGTTCTTTAGAGAAGTCAGTAAAGCAGTTACCACTTGTCCCTCCCCTCTGTTCGACATCGACACAGTCATTCATCATTCGGAAACTGTGAGCACACTTGCTAGAATTCAGAATAGGTCTGATGTCCATTGGACCTACTTTGATTCGATGGGTGTAATGATCATTCGATCTGCATCAAGATTCGTATGAACTAACTAAAATCCGGGCATGTCTATTTTAATTTCCGTGCGCACAAATTTTAATGTTAATCGTACGTTGTTAGAGCTAATTGAACCTAAAACAGATCTGATATCCATCAGACCTACTCCTATGGACCTATCTCCCCTTGCTATGCTAGTGGGCTAGTATGCTGAATAGTAGTACCTGTCAGTCTTATCTTAACATTAATTTTCATTTTTTTCAAAGTTGTTAAATCCAGTGTTGTAAATACGGTATGTAGTTGTTAGATGAATAGAGTACCGCCAAACGATTAATCGGAAATAATTAATTAATTTGTCGGAAAAATCTATGAGCCAATTAATCAGTCTAAATAGATGTTTTTTACAACGATGGTTAAACTATCGGATGTATTAGAGCGTCTATGATGATGTACGTGGCATGGACCAAAAGTTTTGAAATTCTAACTCTCTTTATAAAATATATATTATTAAGAGATGAGGTATATTGATATTGACCTTTTTTTATTTTGAAGTTGTAGTTTTGTCCTTTTTTTAATAAATTTTAAAATCTCCAAAAGATTTTGTTTGATATATTTTCTATTTTTACGGATTAAATGTTATTTTTTCTTTACTCCAGCTAAAATACATTATGATCATTAATTGGAACGCACCTCTTTTCATATTAAGAAAAAAGCCACATAACAATACAATAAATTAGGTTGATGTAATATGAGTCTTGAATCTAGTATTCTAGTATTCTGTTCCTAAAAATAAGGGGAAAAAACTGCTGTTGCTATATAGACATACATGATTTTAACTAACTTTCAAGGTTTGTGATTTCGAACATAAATGTGGTGATTTTGAAAAATATAAATGTTGTTGATGATGCTATAATATCCGATATTTATTCAAAATATTAGATGTGAATATCCGATATCCGAATATCCATGTGGATATTGATACTGAGGTTTTATATTTCAATTATATACCATATATTTTAATATATATTATGAAAAATTATGTTATTCACATTATAATTAGATAAATATTATGAACTTTAGTATATTTTAATATTTTTTATATTATTTTAATAAATATTCAATCCGATCTGGATTCGCATCCATCTGATATCTGCTCTGTATCTGTATTCGAAAAATAAAAAAGTGATATATATATGATTTTATCAGTATCAGCTCTGTTTTCACCTCTAGCTACACCTGTCTTTAGTTTTTTTTTTTTTTTTTGGAATGAAAGTATATATAAATATTGGTAATTGTAGGGGATAATAGCCACCTCACTGATGCTATTGAGTGGTTGCACTAAAGCGGGCTGAAAGTGCACACTTAGTCAAAAAAGCGTAAAAAAAAAGTTTGCATCATTGCTGACCGGTTTTTGAAAAAGATCACTTTTTCCTGTACCAGAATAACCTTCCCAGGTTGTGTGATTTCCAAATGAGTGAGCCTATGGTACTATGCATATCACGGATGGGTCCGTGATACGGTTTAATATCTTCGTTTTCAAAGTTCTAACGGTCGATCCGAACCGTTCAACATGTTTTTCATATGAATATGTACTTGCCGACCAAATTTTACATTTTTTAGAATTTTTTTACTATTTTTTTAGATAGGTATAAAATCACTTGATCCGAAAATTCTGGACCATCCAAAAACAGTGATTTTCTGCCTACCTAAAAAAATAGTAAAAAAATTCTAAAAAATGTAAAATTTGGTCGGCAAGTACATATTCATATGGAAAACATATTGAACGGTTCGGATCGACCGTTAGAACTTTGAAAACGAAGATATTGAATCGTATCACGGACCCATCCGTGATATGCATATTACCATAGGCTCACTCTTTCCAAATTATCTTCTCTGTGCCAGATAATATATATTAGCCTTAGAAAAAAAAAGGGGATAAAAAGAAAAATATTTACCTTTTATGTATATACCCAGTGAAATTCTCTATTGCTGAACATGTGACATTGAAATTTGAAAACAATCATTACTGTACAAATTGGTTCATACCATTGGTTGCTTAATATATAGACAATGCATTAATTATACTTTGACGTAGTAATTATAAAGAATAGTTGAACAGCATGCCTGACCACACATTATAGGATGTTATAGACTTATAGTGGTATTATTATTATTATTAAATCTGAGCCCTTCAAACCTACAATTAAAAATGAGGCGGTTCAGATGAGATAACATGCCCACATGCTATTTAATTTAGAGTTAAAGTGGCGGGGACGAAATGGAATCGTTATTTAATTCGACTGCATAGATCTAATAAAGAAGACAGCATTTTTCACATTTTTAGCAGCAAATGCATTAATAGACTAATATACACAGTTAATTATACCGGATATTTATTTGAATTGGAGATCGAGGTTATATATAAAGTAAAATGAATAATGTAGAAGTTTGGAATTTGAACTCAAATTTTTACATATTTAACCAGTAGGCTACAAACAAACATTAAGTATTTCATGAGCGGAGTTAAATTATATAAAAACTTTTAAGACATTAAATTTTAATATGAGTCTGGTTGTGCTATATAAGTATAGCACGACATATGCTTATAATTAAGTCATATACCTGTTTTCAAAGTTCAAACGACAAATTCAAACCGTTCAAACCAATTTCATTATTGAGAGATTCGTTTAGATATAATTTTTTTGGAATTTTGAATTAATTTAGTATCAAATCAAGCGTTAAAAAAATGAAGATTTTGTGTGCATATTGATGAATTATTAGCATGTCAAAAAGAGCCATCTTTCAAAAATCATAAAAAAATATCAAATTTTTTTTTTTCTAAAAATAGTAAAAATTGGTACTATGTGAGTTTAATATATAATCAATTTAATGAGCTACTTAACTCAATATTTTGAATACGAAAATTTAAAATTTGATCCGTAAGCATATGCCCTGACATAATTATATAATTAGCATAGTTGGTCTCTTTTAATATATATATATA
This sequence comes from Carex arenaria, assembly GCA_964058825.1. NCBI lineage: Eukaryota > Viridiplantae > Streptophyta > Magnoliopsida > Poales > Cyperaceae > Carex > Carex arenaria. The sequence continues at coordinate 13,143 of CAXKVW010000679.1, forward strand.
TATATATAATTATTTTTTTAAATTATAGAGGTGCTTAAGCACTTCTTGACTTCTATTAAGATCTAAATAACAAGTGTATCTTGAAAGTATAATTGAAAGGTCAGTTTTAAATTGGTTGGATACAGCACCAATTAATGATTTGATTTTTTAATGAATTAAAGCAAATTAAGATGGAAGTGGCCCAAATGATGAGCAAGTACCAGCTGTACAAAGTAAAGTTCTTAATTTTGACATAAGAAGAAGCAAACAAAAGAAAAGAAGAAGTAAAAAATGAGAGGTCTGAGATCTCCTACATCAGCATTCAGCAAACAGGTATCAGCTACTGTCAAAGAATCCATATTGGGTTGTTTCTAACAGCTGTTTCCATAATACGGTTATTCATATCTATCACCATTTATATATAGCAATCAAAAGAAGCTAACAGCCAACCTAAAAATGGTGAGAAACTGAGAATAATTCCAGTGCAGATAGACTGCAAAAAAGTGCCGTGTCATGATTAATTCAATTTTTTACATACGTGTCATGATTAAAATATTGAGAGGTGATGATCACAGCATGCGAATAATTACGTCGTGCCTAAACATGCCATGACCAAATATGACTGGTCATGTTTAGTCATATTTTTTTTTCATAATTTAGATTAGTTTATTGAATATTCAATATTTAATCAAGAACTAACAGTCCTAATTACACGTAACTCGTGTGATCACGTGTCGTACCGTGACCAAATCTTTCACATAAAATGTTGTGTCAAATTTTCAAAAGATGGTCATGATACGTAACTGACACACCTGTTGTATTATTCCGTACCGTAACTGTACCGATCTGCGACGGATCGCCATGCTATCTTTTCCGCTCTTTAAGTGGAGATCTGTCTGTAAATGCTGATGTGTGGGTCCCAAGGCACAAACATAAAAGAACAACATGATTAATCACTATCACTATCAGGTAGTCAGCGGCTATGAAACAGAAACAATTAATTGTAGAAAATTAGATTGAGGATCTCATGTCGATCGACAGATCATGTGTATACGTACGTACGCTATCATTTGGTACCGTACATGGACATCTTTGATGTGGTGTTTGAACTACCAGCATGCATTGCTGGTACCAATCATGTGGGAGACGTGGATCCTATCCAAAATTTGAATACCTACCCTCTAATAAATAAACTGAGATACCACCATGTCCGGTCTCTGTGTGAATGAACACTCCACGTGCTTCAGTTCCAAATTTTCTTTGTTATTTTAAATTAGAGTTCTAAATAGCTGGAAATAACTAAGTTATAGTTTTTTCGAACATCAAGCTATAGCACTATTAGCTGTGTTTTTTTTATGTTACAATGCTTTTTTAGATTTTCTGCGATGAGATAATAAATGCTATTTAGAATCTTGGAAAGAATAGAAGTTCTATCAATTTTGTTTTATCAGATTGTCGAAGGTGAAGGCAAAGAATAAATATAATTATTTTCATGCTTTATTTTTTTTATCATACTCCATTCATGACCCACATTCTTGTCTCCATTTTGAAAGTCCAACAATCGATCCAAACCATTCAATATAAACTTCATATTAAAATTATGTGCTTGGAGTTAAAATTTTATAATTGTTAGAAATTTTTTACTATTTTTCTAAATAGGTACAAAATCACTGATTCTAAGAAAATTTTAATATGAAGATCTTATTTAACAGTTCAGACCGACTGTTTAAACTTTAAAAACGAAAATAAATATATAGGACATAAAAGCACTGCGACATTTTAACCCTCTTATAATAAACAATACATTTCTTAATAAATAAGTGCCTTGATTATAAAATATTTTTGCAGTAAATAATTGAGAGTCTAAGCTATTCTAACTGAAATAATTCACTAGAGGTACGTTTGGATGCACTCTAGAATAGCTAGAATAGCTACTGTTTAAGAACAGTGCTATTCAGAATAGTGAAAAACTTGTTTGGATTGCATATTTGGAATAGGATTTGAAGGGAATAGCTACTGTTGAATAATTTATGTGTAAGATTAAATATAATACAATATAATATTAATTCAAATATTAAATGTAATATAATAGTATTTTGAATATTAGATTAGTATTAAATAAAATATTATATTAAATATAATATAATATTAGCTTAAATATTAAATATAATATAATATTAGTTTAAATATTAAATGTAATATAATATTATTTTAAATATTAGATTAGTATTAAATAAAATATTATATTAGTATTAAATAAAATATTAGATTAATGTAATATAATATTATTATAAATATTAGATTAGTATTAATAAAATATTAGATTAAATATAATATAATATTATTTTAAGAGTGAGTCTATGGTACTATGCATATCACGGATTGATCCGTAATACGGTTCAATATTTTCTTTTTTAAAATCTTAATGGTCGATCCAAACCGTTGAACATGATTTCCATATGAATATATACTTGCAAACCGAATTTTATATTTTTTGGAATTTTTTTACTATTTTTTAAGGTAGGTAAAAAATCACTTGATCTGAAAATTCTGGACCATCCAAAACAATGATTTTCTATCTACCTTAAAAAATAGTAAAAAAATTCCAAAAAATTTAAAATTTGGTCTACAAATACATATTCATATGGAAATCATGTTGAACGGTTCGGATCGACCATTAAGATTTTGAAAAATAAAATATTGAACCGTATTACGGACTAAATCATGATATGCATAGTACCATAGGCTCACTCTTATTTTAAATATTAAATGTAATATAATATTATTTTAAATATTAAATGTAATATAATATTAGTTTAAATATTAATGTAAAATAATATTAATTTAAAAATTAGATTAGTATTAAATAAAATATTAGATTAAATATAATATAATACTATTTTAAATATTAAATTAGTATTGAATAAAATATTAGTTTAAATATAAGACAATGTAATAATAATTTAATTATTAAATGTAATATAATATTATTTTAAATATTAGATTAGTATTAAATATAATATAATATTAATTTAAATATTAAAATATAATATAATATTATTTTAAATATTATATTAGTATTAAATAAAATATTAGATTAATATATTATTAGATTAAATATAATACAATATAATATTAATTTAAATATTAAATGTAATATAATATTAGTTTAAATATTAGATTAGTATTAATATTGAAATTAACAAATGCTATTCCATGTTTTTGTAGGAATAGCGAATAGCAGTGCTATTCTAAAAACAGTAGCTATTCCGAATAGCTCTAAAAGTCGTTTGGATGCACCTTGTTCCGAATAGCAATGCTATTCTAGAAACAGTAGCTATTCTTGTGCATCCAAACATACCCTAGATATTCAATTCAATTTTAAACACACGAATTCCATACAGAAGACATTAACTTTACTAGCTACTAGATAAAAAAAAACTAGCTTTTGACTATTAATGCAATATATATATATATTTCTCAAGGTCTAACTGACTTATTTTTTATGTTACAATCAAAAGTCTTAAACAAATCTAATTATCACTGAGTCAAGCTTTATAACTTTAACTATTCATAGTAAATTCTTGAGCTGGATTTGAAACTTGTGACCAATGTTGTAAAATGCGGTTTTGTTCATGCATGCGGATGGCCACCGCATATGCGGAATTTCATGCGGACTTATATATGCGGATTTTAAACTATATATTAATTTATTTCCACTCAAAACATGCAATATATTCACATTAAAAATTATTCGAACAATAAATTCGCACATATGCGGACCAATATGCGGACATATGCGGCTCAATCGCACATATGCAGACTAATATGCGGAAATATGCGGAAATATGCGGAAATATGCGGTCCAATATGCGGCCGCATATGCAAAACCGCATATTTGAGACCGCATGAAAATTTTCATGCGGTTTTCGACTGCAAACGCATATGCGGCCGCATATGCGGTCCATGCGGCCGCATTTAACAACACTGCTTGTGACATTACACAAGTAGAAAACACTGTCTCAATTACTAGACTAATTTTTTAAATTAACCATTAATTATCTGGCTCATTTAAATAATTAAATTGTTTCTTCCATACTTATTTTTATTTATGATACGAAAAAAGCTTTTCCTCAAATGAAAAATAAGTGAATTTTCGACTGTACGTAGGTCTAGTTTTGAGCATAGTGACAAACAAATAGTTCTGATTCAAATTGGCGGGGTCAAAAATTCGTGATTCGGGTATAGTGTGGGTATAATTTTGGAATGATTCGGTACAACAAAGAAACAAAAAAACCCAAAAAAATCCCTAAAAATTAATTTAGAAAGAATAAAAAATTTAACATTCTTCTCGCGAATAATATGTGATTCACGTTTTATTTTATTCGTGAATAAAATATATTATATATTATTTTTATTTTTTTATTCAGAATTCAGTTTAAAAACACAAAAAAAAAAAAAACACAAATAAAATACGAATTACTCACAAATTTAATCACTTATACTGTTAATATATTCTGAGAAGAGAAGTCGCATTCGCATTCGCCTCAAGTAACTCTTCCGTAGTTTTTTTTTTTTTTTAACTCTTCCGTAGTTACGTGTGGAAAATATGCTTTTCTATGTTCTTTTGGCCTCACAGATCTGCTGCCCTCTCTCTATATTTTTTTATTTTGTCTTTATGCACTAAATAATTATGATTGAGATGGGTGTCACGTGTATAAATACAATTACACCATGGCACTAATTATTTCACTTTTTTAACAGCAACTTTTTTGTGTTCTTTTCTAAATCATGACAAATTAGAAAAGCAAAAAGGGAACGGAGCCTAGATTTTCAACAATTTGGTAGGTTTATCCAATTATTTGGTCAGATCTGATTTGGATTTTATTTTTATTTCAAATGGACGGTCAGGATTCGATCGATAAAAGCATTCAATATTTCCGTACAATAAGGGCGTGTTCGACCGCTCCACTGTTCCTGTGGGAAAAAAAAAATTCCCACGTGAACAGTAATTTTTAGTTCAATTTCCGTGCCCATGTCCATTCCTAATGGTCCGCCAAACAGGCCCTAAAAGTGAAGCTGGGACGTGGCCTCATGGGAGAGATTAGAGCTGGGTTGGGATTTTTTTATCCGTCAAAATTATTAAAATTAGATGTACAAATATAGAAAGAGTACATTATTTTTACTAAATATAGAACGATCTGACTTACTGAGACCTATCCAAATATTATGAATTGGACTCAATATTTCATATTCATATATATTTTTTAATTTAGATTCGGAATTTAAATCTGAATTATTGAGTCAGATCTATATATGTTGAATCGGACTTAATAAGTCCGATTTTTTATATTTATTGAAAATGATATTTATATTTTTTGTATGTCTAGATTTAATAATTTTTATATTTTCGTATGTCAAGATTTAATAATTTTTCCATATGTTTAAATTTAATAACTTTTATGAATAAAATATATCGGCAGTGTTATAATATAATTAATGAACAAACATGTGCGCCTCTCAATTATCAAACAAGAGCAAGTTACCAAATTAAAAATAAATAAATAAATCACACAAGCGCATGTGTGACTTTGTGTGAGTTGGGAGCTTGGATTGGATGGACATGCCATGGACACGCCATGGACACGCCAGATCGGTTGTGATCAAAATATTGAAGAGTGATTATGACACGTAAATGGTCATGGACACGCTAGATCTGTTGTGATCAAAATATTGAAGAGTGGTTGCGACACGTAAATGGCCATGGACACGCCAAATCTGTTGTGATCAAAATATTGAAGAGTGGTTACGACACGTAAATGGTCACGTCATATGAATTCAAACATGATTGGTCACGTTTAACTATTTTTTCATAATTAATTTAGTTTATTTAAAATTCATCATTTGATCAAGTTCTAACGGTCCTAATTAAATATGACTCACGTGACTACGTGCTATGTTGTAATTAGATCTTTCGCATGATGTGTTGTGCTGTGTTAAATTTTTGAAAGATTATCACGCCACGCAAATGGTCACAGCACAGAATACGCGAATCCAGGCACGTAATCGACATGCACGTCGTACCGTAACCATGCCATTCCATGACGAAACCAGCTCTGCCGTGCCGAGCCATTTTTTTCCACTCAAATGCTCATGTGTCATTAGGAATTTTAATTGCACGGATGTGGGTTTGTTTGTTAATTTACCAATCTTGTTAAATCAGCAATTTTTGTAACTGACCACTTAATTTTTTTTATCATGTCAGCAAAATTCAAATGGCAGGAATTGAAACATTTGAAATTAATGCGAAGAAAATGCTAAATTACTAATGTGATAAATGATTTAAATTTTATAATTGTAAAAATGTACTTCTCTATGAACTAAAGAAATTTTAATATTGAGAATCAGTCCTTGATCTAGTGCTAGAGATAATATTCTCCATGTAAGAAGTTGCATGTTCGAAATTAAAAAAGATCAATTTATTATTTGTAAATATTAAATATATAGTTGAGTGGCTTGATCCCAACTTTTACTTAAAAAAAAATCTTAAAATTGATATTATTTCCTTGGAGATTTACGAAGTTCCTTTTGGTGCATCAAAATACAGTATTCTTATCATTATTTATAAATTATTATTCAAATTACTAAAAATTTAAAAACTGTAATAACTTACTAAATCATGATTACAATAAGATAATGATGTACTTGTTTGTTTTTTTGTGTGGTTCTGCCTGTTGTTTTTTGTCCTTACATTGCCATTCATGGTCAGGTGGATTAATTATTATTTATTAATTTTAATGTGATTGTGATATCTACAATCCTTTAATTTGCTTGTACAGTACATTATATTTCTTTGTTATTATTTAATAACAGAGACTTGTTGTTAGCTGTCACTAATCAGTAATCAGTGTCCTCTGGCTTCGTTGAATTTTGTAATCCTTTTTGCTTAACGGAGATAGAACAAAACGTGTCCCTCAATATTAATTAACAAATTGTGATGATATTGAATCGGACGGTACATAAATGCTTTGGAAATTAATAATTCAGTCCAAAACCACTCGGAATTTCGTCCAATCGCTAGGTAAGATAAAATAAAAAATAAATAAAAACAAAACAAAACAAAAATTCATTTCGTCCAATCATTAGTACTGAAATATCACTTAATATGGACAGTATGAAGTTGTGGAGAATGGAGTAGGTCTGATGTCCATCGAATTTATTTTTGGGTCCAATAAACTTTATGACCAATTGATCGTTCGATCTATCTTAAAATATGTACGCACAAAAATTAAAACACAAGATCACAAACTTTAAAGAAGAATGTACGAATCTTAAAACAGATAGACATCGGATCATGTCGAAGTTGTGATGTCGGTGAGATGCAGTTGCAAACAATGATCTGGCATGGTTATCCAAGTTCCCACACTGTCACACATGCGCTTGTGTGATTTTTTTTTTTTTGCTAATTTGCTCTTTTTGAGAGGCTCACATGTTTATGAGTTTATCCATAATATTAGACATGAAGGAAGTGGTTTGCTAAATAAAATATAAAAAGTACTATATTAGACATGAAGCGAAAGTGGCAGAAGAGCTTCATAGATCTGTTTTGTTGTATATGAAGCCATGTGATTGCTCTTTGTTTTTGCCTTTTGTTGTCTTATGTCAAGCCATGTGATTGCTGTCTCCAGTCTCCGTCCAAAAAGGACTTATCATCTCTAAACAGCTGGGAAACAAATCTGCTGTTATTAAAGAAATAACATGAATCTTTTATTCCAATCTTAACTGTTGATTTTAGTAAGATTCTCCTATGAAAAATTTTATTCGTTGAGATTCGCGGTTAGAAAAATTTGAATGGTTGAGATCGGAAGAGCAGGTTCCAAACGGCTGAACCCCACCATTATCATGACTTCAGATTCTCTCAACTAACACAAATTTTGATTTTACATCTGAACCGACAGATTTGTTTGGATTCTGATCGTATGGTACAAATCAAAACTCAAAATTTGAGTTACTTTAGTAAATATGAATACACATCCAATGTTATACTCACGGGTTCCTCAACTCCCACTTTTAGAGCGTGTTCGGCCGCACCACTGTTTCCGCGGGAAAACAAAAAATCCAGTTCAATTAATTTTTTTTCCACGTGAACAGTAATTTTTAGTTCAATTTATGTGCCCATACTCATTCCCAATAACCCGCCGAACAGGCCCTTATTGGGGCAACTATCCTCTGCGGAGTTTTTAACCTGCGGAGCTGATCGGACGGTCCAGATTTAATCTCAGCGGGTGAGTGCTCGAATGATGGAGGGGCAATATTAATTTTGCTTTGAGATTCGTGCCAAAATCTTATTTGGTCCGTCTGATAAAAAAAACGAACGTACTAGATTAAAAGAACCGCACAGCTCCGCAGGTAAAAACTCCGCAGAAGATGTGATTCTCTTTTAGGGCTTGTTTGGCTACAATCCCGCGTGTTACTGTTCATGCGGGAAAAAAAAATTCAGTTCAACTGAATTTTTTTTCCCACGTGAACAGTAACCTGCTGTTTACTATTCACCCATTCCTGTGCCCATTCCCGTTCCCGGGCTGCAGCCGAACAGGCCCTAATTATTGTACTGAATCATTGAATGCTTTTTTTTTAATCGAATCTGGACCGTCTATTTAAAATAAAAAAATGTCCAAATCAGATCTGACCAAATAATTGGATAAACCTACCAAATTTTTGAAAATCTAGGCTTCCTTGCCCTTTTTGCTTTTTCTAATTTGTCATGATCTAGAATTTCTAAAAAAGTTGCTGTTAAAGAAGTGAAATAGTGCCATGCTGTGAGACTATAATTCCTGAAACACCATCAACTGATTATCCCTGAAGTACCTGATCGTGTACAATACACAGTTGACCAATTAACCACTTTTTTCCACATAATTCAGTTTCTACAACTTTCGCCAATTAAATTGGCAAACCCACTTTTTTTTTTCTCTCCCTCGGTTAGATGAATTTCTGTAAAAAAAAAATGGATTTGCCAATTGAATTGACGGACCCTCTTTTTTTAGTTCGCCAATTCAATTGGCAAACGTGGTTGAAATTGAATTCTGTGAAAAAAAAAAAGTGGTTATTTTTTTTTTTTTGAATATGGTATGAATAAAAATTTCGGGACCGAATCCAAATCAATTTTGTTTCTCTTTGAAAAATATATAGGTGTTCGCTTTAAGATTCGTGCCAGATTAAAACGAACCACTCAGAATTCATTCTACACGGTTAAGTATTGCACTGGTTCTGAATTCAAACAGCACTATCCTCGTTATGGGCCATGGGTCCAGACTCCCAGGCCCCAGCTTCACCTTTATTGTACGGGATCATTGAATGTTTTTATCGGATCCTGACCGTTCATTTGAAAACAAACAAACAAAAAGTCCAAATCAGATCTGACCAAATATTTGGATAAACCTTCCAAATTGTTGAAATATCTAAAAGTTCCGTAGCATTTTTGCTTTTTTTATAAACTCTTGGTTGGCTAATATTTGTTTTCTAATTTGTCATGATCTAGAAAAATCTAAACAGTTGCTGTTAAAGAAGTGAGATAGTGCCATGGTGTAATTGTATTTACATTTTATACATGTGGAATCCACCACACTCATAAATGTAGTGCATAAAGACAAAAAAAATACAATAAAAACATAAAGATAGAGAGAGTAGCAGATCTGTGAGGCTAAAAACAAAATAGAAAATCATATTTGATTTTCCATACGTAACTACGTAAGAATTATTTTAGGTAGGATGCAAATTCACGTTTAGTTTGTGAATTAAACGTTTTTTTTAGTAATAATGAACTGAAAGCCGTATTATTCGGCTGACTGAATTTTGACCGAATTATTTACGAATAATTCACAAATTTTATAAAAAAATTTCGAATTTTACAAATTATTTGTTATCTTTTTTGTTTCTTTGTGGGACTGAGATCTCCGGTTCAGATAATTCCGAATCATTCCCAAAATATACCTGAATTATTTTCGAATCAAGAATTTTTAACCCTGTCAAACCGAACCTGAATAATTAATTTGTGACTATAAATTCAAAAGTAACTACGGTCGAAAATTCCCTTATTTTTCATTGGGAAAAAGGTTTAAGTTGGTTTTCTTCATTTTATTGCACAAGCCCTGGCATCTGTTGTTGTCATAGAACATATAATATATTACGAGTAGAACTAGGGTATTCTTAAGCTCACCAAGCTTCTTTATTAGGTTAACTCAAAAATCCATCGAATTGGTTTTAAATGACAAATCCAAACAGTTGAAACTGATCTACTTCACAAGTGATGAGTTTACATGTCAAATTTATAAATTTTCAAACTAATTTAGTATAAAGTCAAGCGGTAAAATAAAAATAAAAAATGAACACATTAAAATTATTTTACAGATCATATTTTTTTTTTTTTACCACTTGACTTTATACTAAATTAGTAAAATTTATAAATTTCACATGTAAACGTATCACTCGTGAAGTAGATCGGTTTCAACAGTTTGGATGTATTGTTTGAAGCCAATTCAATAAATTTTTTTAATTAAGCTCACAAAAAAACTTGATGAGCTTAAGAATCTACTCCTCGGATGGAATACTCTTTTATCTTCGAACGGGATCTTAAGCGTAATATTGAACCGAACCCTTTACCTCTGATCTGTGCTTTGCTATAAAATAAATTAAAATTATTTTTAAGATTTTGTCCCATAAATAAAATATGTACTGAAGAAAGAATTTAATTATTTAATTGAGCCAAATAATTAGTTGTTAATTTTAACAAATATTATTGTAATTAAGATCATATTATTTTTTACGTACGATGTCATGAGTCCGAAATTCAGCTGAAGGATTTACTATAAATATTTAATGATAAAGTCAAGATCTTGGAACGTTGTATGTTCCAAGTTCAATTGGAATTTCCAGTAAACATTTAAATTGTATGGCTTGTAAATTTACTGTTAATTAGAATTAGATTTGAGATTCGGCCTTTGATTTAATAGTAAAGACATTGTTCTAGAGATTACATATTCAAAATTTGAATACAAAATTTCCTGTGAATATTAAACTAGTTGGGTGACTTAATCTCAACCATACTAATACACACACATATGAAGAGGGCTCAAATGTCCCATTGCTGCATGCCTCAGTTGTACCCAACATATTTATTTTCAATTTCAAAGTTTAAACAGATGATCCAAACCATTCAACATGATATCATCATTAAAATATGATTGGAGACCAAATTTATATATTTTTTATTTTTTATTTTACTATTTTTTAAGACAAATACATAATTACTATTTTTCAGGAAGTTGTGGACTATCTAAAAACAATAATTTTATATCTATCTTAAAAAATAGTAAAAAAAATTCAAAAAAATGTAAAATTTGGTCTCCAATCATATTTAAACGTGGATATTATGTTGAGCGGTTCGAATCGTCTATTTAAATATTAAAATTGAAGATAAAAATGTTGGAGTACAATTGTATTTTCATTGGGCATCTGAGCAGCATTTTTTCATGAAATTTTTTCTTAGTAGATAGTGATAGTCTGATATGACCGAATATGTGAAGCAGTGCGATATCCTTTTCATGAAGTTAATTTCCAAGTAGTTTATGAAGAGATTTTTTTTTATAAACCATAAATAAAATAATTAAATTTACGCTTTCGATATGATTACTCTCATTTTTATAAAAACCATAAGGAACAACTTGCCAAGTTGCTCCCCAATTTTTTTTTCCACCAGAATGACTTCGCAGGTCGTTCTTGATCATTTTCCATCTGTTTCTCCGCTAGTGCAACAGAAAATCCGAAAACCTCCCCAGAACGACTTCGCAAACCGTTCTTCCGTGAAAAAAAAAATGAGAGAACGGTTTGGGAAGGGGGTCTTCGACGGAAAAAAAAAAAGAGAGAACGGTTTGCGAAACCATTCCTCTGGGACCATAGGTTTTTATGTTTTTATTATGTGTATGTGGGTGTTTTATTATGTGTGTGTATGTTTGAACAATTAAGTTAGCTAGATAAAATTAAAAAAAAAATAATACAAACATTAGTACAAATATTAGGTCAAACAATAATACAAATTATAGTTCTTTACGTCTGAATATTAATTATGTGATTTAGAAAACATTGAGTCTGAATATTAATTATGTGATTTAGAAAACATTGAGTATATTTTCATTGTGAGGTCTTCTTTCTAAATCGCATAATTAATATTTTTTTTAAGGAAAATGTCCTTAGCTTAATCAAATAATTAATATTAAATAACTAGAAATATGATTTTTTGTATAGAAATATCAAGTTAGTAAAAACAATTTATAGTAATTTTGCATTGATTGTGTGTTTTACATTTTTTTCACATTTTATAATTTATAAGCAAACCGTAAAAAAAAATTATATAATATTGGAGAACGAATTGGCAACTCGTTCTCCACTTAAAAAATAGTTTTTCTAGTTAAAAAATGAAAAAAAACTCGTTCCCTCAAGGGGGACCGAACTCCCAAACCGTTCCCCAGCCAGCAACACGAAAATTATACGAATTCGACGAAAAATGATCAGGAACGACCTGCGAAGTCGTTCTGATGGGAAAAAAAATTGGAGAACGACCTGACAAGTCGTTCCTTATGGTTTTTATAAAACTGAGAGTAATCATATCGAAGGCGTACATTTAATTTTTTTATTTATGGTTTATAAAAAAATTCCGTTTATGAATGCAGTTATGCAGATGCTCTGACACAACAGATAAATTATAAAAAAAAAATTGAAAATGATGCACGTGGAGGCACGCAGGTGGTGGTTAAACACCACATGATTGGTACCAGAAATACTGGTAAGTCAAACACCACATCAAAGAAAGCTCCATGCACGGTACCCAAACATAGCGTACGTACGTATACATGATCTGCCAATCGGCAATCGACATGAGATGCTCAATCTAATTTTCTACAATTAATTGTTTCTGTTTCATAGCCGCTGACTACTTGGTAATGATTAATCGTCTCATTCTTCTATGTTTGTGGGACCCACACGTCAGAATCTACAAACAAATCTACAGTGGAATTTAATTAATTATTCTCAGTAGTTTCTCACCATTTTTAGGTTGTCTTTGTTAGTTTCTTTGGCACTCTTTGTATGTAAATGGCGGTAGATATGAATAACCGTATTATGGAAACAGCTGTTGGAAACAATCCAGTATAGTTCTGATGCAAGGGGCATGTATTAAAAGTCTCATAATCACTATGTACTTAGTATCAAGCTCAGTTAGCAAGTTAATTCGGAAATATTGTACAAACTGACTTGCAAGTCCACTCAGCAAGTCTGTTTGGGACTACTGTACAAACCGACTTGCAGGTAATCGACAAGTCCATTCAGGATTAATGTATAAACCGACCTAGAGGCCTATAAATACTTTGAAATTCACTGAGTTCGGAATCCATAATTCAGCAATACAGAGTACATAGTGGATAGAGTTACGTACCCACAGAATCTGCACTCGGTTTCACTAATCTCTCTCGAATTAGGACATATCAGATTCTTTGACAGTAGCTCATACCTGTTACATCAATCTCTCCTGTTTTTGTTTGTTTGTTCTGATGACAAAACAGCTTTCCTATGTACAGCTGGTACATGCTCATTTGGGCCATTTCCATCTTAATTTGCATTAATTAACTCATTTAAAAAAATCAAATCATTGGTGCTGTATGATGTACTTTTTATTTTTACTAGTTTTTTGTACTTACATTGTCATCCTGTTCAAACATGAATTGGACAGTACAACAATAATGGCCAGGTGGATTAATTAATATTTATTAATTTCAATGTGATTGTGGTATTTACAGCTCTATATTTGCTTGTACAGTACATTATATTTCTTTGTTATTATTTAATAACAGAGACCTGTCATTAGCTGTCCCTAATCAGTAATCAGTGTCCCCTGGCTTCGTTGAATTTTTAAGAGAGATTTAATTTTATGACAATAAGTCACCTCATTATGAAAATTTTAAATTTCAATTAAAAGTCACCTCATTTAATTTGCGTTGAAACTTTCCAACACTGTTGAGGATATTTTCAATTAAACTTGAGGTCATTAAAAAGTTACATAGCACATAATAAATTTATTTTTAAATTTTGGACATTGTAAAATGTAAGATGTTATATCTGTAAGAGAAAAAATCAATTAGACAGATTATCTTGACAATAAATTTTCAAATAAATTCAATTGAAATTAAAAAATAGAAAAGTAAATTTATAGGCATATTTTTAAACACAAGTATACTCTAATCAAATTTTATATAATTTAAGTGTTGTTTGATGATATGATAAGAATTGTCAAATCCAAGTCACTCAATCTCAACCTCATAATTTATAATTTAAGTATTTTGTCGATTTAAATTTTTTTTTTTTAATTTTGTCAAAATTGTCATAATAATTTATTGTCAAATTAATGTATTCTATGTAATTGTGGGGTCGGTCCAGTGATAGAAAATGGGTCAATTGACTCTATTTTTTTTTTTTTTTTTGAAAAAAATTCTGATGTGCTGTGTCCTTATATTTTTTTTAAGATAAAAATATTACATGTTTGTTTGACCTATATATTATTAATAATTTGTTAGGCTGGTCCTTATATTTTTTTTTGGAAAATAAAAATAAAAGTCATTAACTCTGTATATAAGTATATGCATGTACGGGTATGTTTGATTGCAAAACAAGAATAGTTAATTATTAGAATAACCAAATAAAAAATAGCTGTTGTTTATCTTATATTAGAATAGTCAAATTTCAAAATTTTTATGGATAGTCTAATTTAATAAGACAAAACGTTTGGATTCACTATTCTAGTTATTCTAACAAAACCAAACACCGAATAGGCTATTCCGAGAAGTCTACCCCAAAATAGCTTATTCTCCACCCTGTATGTAAAAAATATTCATCATTTCTAAATCTGCAATTCATAATGAAAAAAAGGTCTTGTTTTCATAAAATGAGCAAATTAATTACGTAATAACATGACCATTGTTGACAGGTGAACTGCTTGAGTAAGCTTCACATTTATTTTCATCCTTATCAAGATCTTATTTCTCTTACTTAGGATGTCATCTCTTGATTTTATACAGACAAGAACGAATTAAAAATTACCTTATGCGTCGGCTAGGTAGAGTAATTATTATATATATATAATGATGATATATTTTCTTTCTTTGCATATATTAGCTTGTGATGTACGTTTATGCTGAGTCAAATTTTAAATTTCAAAATGGGCGCCAACTTTGACATTCCAATTTTTAAGGATTGGCGGAATTTGAAAAAGAAAAATAATTTAAACTATGAGTAATTTTTTTTTATATATAATTAATCAAGTTCTGAAGTGTTCTTTATGATAGAAGTTTGAACTTAGTTTATTGCGTCATTTGAATTTGAATTTTTCAGTCAGTTAACTATTCCAGTAATTGTTAAATTCTATGTTTTGTTTAAATTCAATTTGATGTTTTATTAATTAGCTCATCATAATCATGTCTTAATTGATGATTTCTGTAAGGAAATTAAGGTTTCCAGAGTTATTGAATTTTAATTATCTATTAATACCTATTAATTGAGTTGGAATTAAATACTTCTATAGTCTATACTTTTTAAGCCTTCATCATATTTGCACCTTTTGTAAAAATTATTAGATAAAAATTATAATGAAAATAATTAATTAGAAATGTTAGATGTAATTTGCATACTTCCTTTATTAGTGTCAAAGGACTATTAGACTATATATATGAGCAATGTAATTAAGACATATATGCATACATCTTAAATAATTTCAAATTGTCCAAAATAAACAGCAGAGAGACTAATTCCTCTTAAAAAGGTTTTATAAACATAAACTTTAGATTCTTTTATCTTCTTCTTTTTAAAAAAATAATAATGATTTTCTTTGATCACAAATTATATCACGTGCTTTATAACCTTTTTTTTCTTTTCTTTTGAAGTAAGTCACCCTATTTTAAATTTTTATTAACATCCACAAAAAGTGTTTATACTTTTATTTTTTAACTCTACGAACATTTGAAGTAAGTGGTTTATTACTTAATACTCATTTTCCTTGCCTCTCTTTAATAGAAGCGCAGAGTTACAAGTAGAGAATGAGGTCAATTGTCCTCGTTTATTTTCATTTTTTTTTGTATTTTATATAAATTTTTGTAACTTAGAGTAAATGTTATGAATAATGTAAAATTGATCCGTACTTGACATGAAAAATTTATATGATTAACTGCTGTTCATTTTGGATCTTCATAGTTTGAAAGTTTGACTCCACTTCTGATGTGTTTGATGGGGATCACACCCAAATCATGCCCACTCGAAACTGTCCGATTCACTTCATGATTTGTGCGTGTTGTTTCAATATTCGTGCGGATCAAGCACACACAAAGTATGGAGCTAATCATATAGTTACGACTAAACATTAGACTTATTTAAGTCTGGTACCTATCGGACTCGAGAGTAATTTGGGTCTGATGCCCATCGGACTCAAACTGAGTCCGATGGACACTATAACTGTACGATCCGTTTTAAGATCCGTACAAATTACTTTAACATCCGTGCGAAGTTGCTCAATATCCGTGTGCACATATCTTAAAGCGAATCGGACGGTTGTAGAGCTCATCGGACCCAAATTTGAGTCCGATGGACATCGGACCCGCCCCACTTCTCTCTTCAATATGGTAAAATGCAACTTGCATTGAAGAGTTAAGAGCCTTGGAGAAATTAATATTTGAACTATAAAAAAAAATGATATATTTATATTTCTAAAGAGTGCATAAGAGATGAATGTATTTTTTTTTTTTCCTAAAGAGTGTATAAGAGATGGATGTCCTTTTTTTTTGCCAAGACTAAAAAACAAGACAGTCAAAAAAGGAGAAGAGACGAAGGAGAGCCTTCCCAAGATATCATTTTGGTGTTAATACAAAATAAAATTCTAGGCACCAATTTGGAAAATAGATGGAATTTTAAAAGGCATGTAAACGGGGGAGTATTTTTTTACCTATAGAAATTATAAAATTCAGATGTACGAAAATATAAAGAGTATCTCGTTTTCGACAAATATAAAAAGATGGGAGGCATTGAGTCCGATTCAAGTTTATGGATCGGAGTCAATAATCCAGATTCATAAATAACATGATTTTCTGTAACATCCATAGACGCTGATGGGAAATTCTGAAATATGGATGACACAGAAAATCAGGTTATTTATGGATCTGGATCTTTGACTCCGATCCATATTTCAATGTCTCCGATCTTACTATATTTGTCGAAAACGAAATATTCTTTCTCTTTTCATACATCTGAATTTGATAATTTTTATAGATAAAAAAATTCCTAAACGGGGATTAGTCCAAAATCCAGCTAAACCACATGCGTATTTCGTTGACTGTCCCCTCAAAATTGAAAAGCTGCATGCAAGGCTGCGAGTGCAACCCCTTGAATTTGACCAAATTGATTTTATTAATACATCGCTCTCTTGTGCGAGATCACGTGGGATATATCATATCATTTAAATATATATATATGTATAAAAAGTACATGCTAGGTAGGATCTAAAAAGATGCTCTCCATTCTCCATGTCAAGAAAATGACGGAGTGATCCGATGCCTATCGGAACTACTTTGTTCAAAGAGCTCTACGATCGTTTGATTAATTTTAATGTCTGTGCGTACGAAAATGGAAGCATATCTGCATATGCACAAAGATAAACATTTCACATGAATTTTAAAGCAAATTGAACAGTGATTAAACCCGTTGAACCAAAGTAGGTCCGATGGACATCTGACCTACTCTCAAGTCCAAAAAAACCGTGTAAATATAGAGATAGAAGTAGGTCTGATGGGCATCAGACCTACTCTTAAGTCCAATTAGCTCTAACACCGTACGATTAGCATCAAGATCTTTGCAAACGAAATTGAAGTAGACGTGCATGGATTTTAATTAGTTCACACTAATTTGATGCTGATCGGATGGTCATTACACCCATCGAACCAAAGTAGGTCCGATGGACATCGGACCTACTCTCAATTCGTAAATATGAAGGGAGAATTTCAAGTATACCCCTCAAAAATGTGGAAATTACATATTTCTCCTTTAAAATTCATAATATCAAATATATTCTTTTGAACTTCAAATACTAACAAATTTACTCATCTTATTATATATCTATTCTATTAAAAGTCATATTAAATTTATAAAATGTCTACTTTATCCTTCATTAATATAAAGTATAAAGAAAATATATATCTCATGTTTTAGAAAAATATTTGTCTTCTAATTGGATAGTTTCCGAAGGTGAATTAGTTATTTTTTCTAATTATGACGCTTATATAGTGATATTTAGATATATACTTGTGCAAGCGTCGGAAGTAGAGAAATGACACATTTGTCCTCAGAAACCAACTACTTAGAAGACTGATATTTTTTTGAAACATGCTGCTATTTTTTATTTTTATTTTTATGAAGGATATAATTGGTACTTCATAAATCTAAATTGAGTTTTAACATAAAAGACAATAAAATTAACAAATTTGTGAGTTTTTGAACTTTAGAAGGACAAATACGATATTATGAAGAGTTGGGCTACGGTACTTCGCAAAGTAAAACGAGTGTTTTACTTCGCGTCCATATCTTCAATTTCAAAGTTCAAAACGTCGATCCAAACCATTCAAGTTGATCTCCATTTTAAATTATGTCTGGAGACCAAATTTTACAAATTTAGAAATTTTTTACTATTTTTTTGAATTTTTTTAAAATCACTGATTTTGATGGTCCACGGTTTTTTTAAAAATAGTGATTTTAAAAAATTCCAAAAAAAGTAAAAAAATTCTAAAAATTGTAAACTTTGGTCTCCAAGCACAATTTAATATGAAGATCAATTTGAACAGTTCAGGTCGACATTTTGAACTTTGAAATTGAAGATATGAACGCAAAGTAAAACACTCGTTTTACTTCGCGAAGTACTGTAGCCCAACTCATATTATGAATATGAATATTAGAGACGGTAATACGTAATTCCCATGAATTTTAGGGGTATATATAAAATTCCCCCAAAAATAAAATATGTGTTAAAATAAGACATGAGGAAAGCGCACCTCTGCGGTTCCTCTGAGATATCTCATATTTTGCGTGACCGACGTGTCTAGTTTCTATTCGGAGACAGCGCAGGGGCCAGTATAATTGAACTTTGAGATTCGTGCAAAACGTACTTGAACGACTGAGATTTTTCTAAAATACACGCAAAATTTGAGATATCTCAGACGATGCAAACTTCCACAGGCACGGGGAAATTTCGTCAGTATAATTTGTTTTACCGACTTCGTTTTAGCACATGTAGATTGAATCAAGTTAATTTGACATGTTTTAAATGAGACCGGATAAATTTGTTTTCTTTTTTCTTTTAAGTTGGTAAGAACAATATATATTACATTTTCATTAATTTATTATATTATATTAAGATTGGGTAAGCTACGTATATTTCGTAGAGTTATTACAAGTATGATATCTTACAATTTAGAAAGAACAAATATTTTTGTTACGGAAGTAGAGCGAGGGTGTTCTTAAATTTTTCTAAGTTCTTGACAAATTTAGCTTTAAAATTATTAGATTCGTTTCAAATAATAAATCAAAATTATTTGAAATTTGAAATTGATATACTTTACGTGTAAACACATTACTCGTGAAGTATCTCGATTTCAACAGTTTGGATGCGTTATTTGAAGCCAATCCGATAGATTTTTGAGTTAAGTTCATAAAGAAAGTTGGTGAGCATAATAACTTAGTTCTACTCATAAAAAATAGTGTTCTCACTTATAACTTTCAATGTTCTTACTTCTACTTCAAATTACTAATTAGAATTAAAAAACTTCTTATACTTGACTCTAGATTTAATCTAATTACATGACTAACAAATCCAGAAAAGAGCAAAGAGATTTCTAAAAAAGAAAGACAAAGTTGATCCAGACCTATATATCTACAGTTGACCCCCTTTCTCTGGGCCTTACTGGGTCCGCCCCTACCCGGGCCCACCGACCTCCTTTCTCTATCTCCCCTTATAACCCAATTTATTGATAAATTTGTGTAACCAAATAAATTTAATTCCGACAGATTTCTTTATTTTGGTAGTTGGAGTTATTTAGATGTTGTTGATAATACTGTAGAAATTAATGTCAAGGAATAGGCAATATTGAGTTTATTTATAAATATAATAATGGACAAAATTGTTATAAAAAATTAGAAGTCAATCGTAAATATTTCTTTAATTTATATAGATTGCGTATAAAATTTGATACATTTTAAATTGAAAGTCATCCTCGAATGAGTGAACAGTTCTTAAATTGTATTATTATTTAGTACATAATATATTTAAACAGTAAATAATATACTTATAATTTAAATATAAATAATATATTTATATTTAAAGTTTATAATTTACAACAGTCAAATATACATGGGATTATTTTAAAGATAAGAGTTCATAACTCAATAGTTATCTAGTTCGTTTACTTTTTTTTTGACAGTTAATTTACCGACTGTGTTGTAAAATAAATATAATTGTTAGTGTACTTTAAGTTTTGCCAATAATTTATTAATTTTCTTGTACAAAATAAAATTGCTAATATGTACCTTTTCAAATTTAAAATGGAACAACATGACTTACATGTTGAGTTTGTTGGCTTTTAATGAAGTTGTCAACCAATTTACTAAACCCAGCTTATAATTTTTTCAATTCTTTACTTATTAGTAAAGTATAAAAAAAATTCAATATATGTTTTATGCAAGGAATTGAGTTTTGTGCCGAAATTTTTATTCGTAACCTAAAAAGAATAGAAAATCCAAACATAACTTCAAATTTTCAAAATCTCATATCGTTAATATATATCCGAGATTTTGAAAATTTAAGGTTTATTTTTGGATTTTTTTATTATGTTATGTATAATTTTTTTGGAGTTTTCATTGAAATATATATTTTTTTAAGAAAATATAGGTTACAATAAAGTACAAAATAACAACAACATAGAGAACATTTTAATTAAAAAAAATACATATTACAATTATAATTATATTTAAGAAAATTTTCTTTAAAAAAAATCTAAAAGTCGGATTAGATTTTACTCAACTTTATTTTACAAAGTTTATAGCCAAAATTTATTTATCTGATTAATCAGATTAAATTTAAATATAATATTAAATCTGTAATAGCAAATCGATGGAATCGTTCGAATGGATCGGATTAAATCTGCATGGTTAGAAATCCAGGTAACAGACTGCATCTGTCCTGTTAATAGAAACTGGAGAGAATATCTGACACCGGACATATCCAGTTAATATTATATCAGTATGGTTAGAAAATAGAAATCCAGGTAATAACTGAATCTCTCCCGTTAAAAGCAACTGGAGAAAAATAATCAATAACCGACATGTCCAGGGGTGACAGTTTAACAGAGTAGTTTTAGCTTCATGCAACGTACATACAATAGAAAATAACCAGAGGTGCATGTGTTTTTTGCGCTGCATGAATCGAACATTGTTCTGTTAAAATCTTAACCCCTCGTCCAGTTTCCTCTTTCTATATAATCCCTCTCCCTCAATAAATCAAGAACTCCATTAATTCCTCTCTTCAAGTCGAAACTTGAGCTTCTAACCTCCCCTCTTGTCCTTTCTATCTCCTGTCTCTTGTTTGTGCATGGCAATAACCCTCCTGAATTCATACAATGTTTCCGACTTGTGCATCGGCAAGCCGGCGCTGAGATCTCTGCCTCCGACTGCAACCGTTGCTGAGGCCCTCTCCGTTCTGAAACGAGGTGGCGGTGCCGTGGCCTTGTGGGGCCCACCTGAGACGAACCCTACCATTGTAGGCCGACTTTGCATGGTCGATGTGCTCTGTTATCTCTGCGCCGAAGAGAACCTCTCTTCTCCTTCCTCTGCTCTGTCCGCACCGATCTCTGCTCTGCTCTCAGAAGGATCGGATGGTCTTGTTCGAAGAGTCGAACCCAAAACTAGGTATTTTTTTTCAACCCTTGAGTTCAAATCGAGTTTTAGTAATAACGCGTTTTCAAGGGTAAATATTTTAACAGAGCAGTTTTGGCTTCATGCAGCGCACGAGCTAGATAATTTAAACATTGTTGCATATGGTTTGTGCGCTGCATGAAGCTAAAACTGCTCTGTTAAAATCTTTACCCGATTACCATGACGACATGCCACACAAAGTCTTCCAGTAAAAGATGCCACAAAGAATCCGGATCTTTCTTTTTCCGTGTTTTTTTGTGGTTTTATTTTGGTGTTTTAAACAAGTGGCGAAAATTGTTTGTTCTACAACTGCTAGCTGGAATATGCCACCGAATATATTACCCTTTTTCATTGGATCTCGTGTGTAGTTCAGGTGTAGCATTTCGTGTCCATTATATCTGTATTTACTAATTAATTCATTGGCAGGGTCAGTTAGTGATAATTCATTGCGTTTTGAGTTTTGAAGCAGGTAATTAATTAGAAATAAGTTACCTGGGCCTGTTGATTTAAGACCTTTTGGTGTTTGCTGCAGTTAGATTAATTTACCAAATTGCCATCATGGCAATTAGCTGTCAATATACCACTTATAAATTGCCATCAAGATAGTTTATGATATCTTAGTTTTATTAATGTAGAACACTCTTCAGCAATTTCATTAACATCATAATTTAGAGCATTATTTTAGTTAATGTGTTAAATTTATTTGTAACTCTGGGGAATTAAACATCAGCAATGTTATCTATTTGTCAACATTGGTAAACTAATCTATTGCATTAGTAAAGTAATATATTGCATTGTTAGCTAAATATCTGTTGAATATCGATATGGATTTTAAAATGTAAATTTAGTCCAGTTGGGATTTTCTACCATTGGAGAAGTAGCTTGGCAGCTTCATAATTTCAGCAAAACTGTTTAAGCTTAGTTAATTATTTATTGTATTGGATCATCATCTTAATTGTTCCATAAAAGAGCAGAGCATTGAGAAAGTAAAATTCAGTTTTTAAGATCATATGGTACGATCTTATCCAATGGCAATTTCCTATTTATTGCCTTGCATTGTAGCAGGGCAAGTTGAAAAGACTGGCCATTGAGAAGAAAAACATTGGCCAGGTACGGTTGCGCACATGTACTTTTTTTTTACTTATGTCTGTGAGAATTTTCTTACTGTGCGCAATTTTTATTTCCTCACTTGTGCAAAAGGTATGGTTGTTTAAATTAGTTATCACAAAAAAAGGAAATTGCAAAACTATTACTTGATCTTCTGAGTGTCTGGTGTTTTAGTGCAGCTCGGGGAATTAAATGGTTTTGAAGCCAAGTCAAAGGGCCATTTAGTTAAAATTGAATAGTTTGCTTCATTTTTACCCGAGCTACAAAAACAATATAGAAGATAAAACAATCCTCCCATTTGATAATTTTAACAAAATTAGTCACTTTTCCTAACAGCCCAAATCTTACCATAAGAACTTTGTTGTCACTGGTTGGAACTGATAAAATTGATATGGATTTCATTTCGCTAATCAACCATCTTATGTACTATTACAGTGTACTTGATGCCCTAGACAAACTCCTTGAAGGAGCACAGTACTTGGTTGTGCCAATCTGCAAACGCTCAACCCCTCTTGGCCGCAAGAAAAACAGCTTTACCTTTGACTTTTGCTGGTTGACACCAGAGGACTTTGTCAGATTCTTCCTGAACAACATTGCTTTTCTCTCGCCGACTCCTACTCTCCCCATATCCTCTCTTGGTATCATCCGCCCCGCAGAATACACCATCCACCACAGTACCCCTGCTATTTTGGCCGTGCCGCTCTTGCGTGCTGCTGTGGCGACCCAGACGTCAGTGGCAGTTTTGTCTGACGACGGGCGCCTTGTTGGTGAAATCTCGCCATACACTCTTTCCCTCTCTGACGAATCTGCTGCTGCTGCTATTGCAACTCTGCCTGCTGGAGACCTCATTTCCTTCTTAGATTGTCAGACCTCCCATCCTACATCAACTATGCGTGCAATCAAGTCACAGTTGAAATCTCAAAACCTTCTCGGCATGTTGGAATTGCTCGAACCAGATACACTATCCTCTAATTCATCGATTGTCTCAACTAGTTCATCTGGCTCAGAATCGTCCGGGTGTGACTCATCAGATGAGGAACCCACTATTCGTAGGATCAGGAGGAATGGGAGTTATACAGCAAGGATGGGGAGTAAAAGGGAAGATGCCATTGTGTGCCATGAATGGAGCTCACTTGTGGCAGTCATGGTGCAGGCTTTGGCGCACCGGGTCGGGTACATTTGGGTCGTGGACAAGGAATATGGGCTTGTCGGCATTGTCGAATTTCTAGATATTCTTAATGTTTTTCGGGAACAGTTTAGAGAAGTACTAGAGGTGCCTATTTAGAGCAGTAGAGGGTCTTATGCTGTTAGAAATTTGGTAACTCAGGCTTTCTTTTTTGTGAGGGATCTGTTTTTAAATGTGTTACGATTGTGGTTAAATTGAAATTTTTGGAAACGATGGAAGCATTGATCTTAATAATTTTGCCTAGAGCAGTTAAATTTTTTTCAATTGCCTGTTTTTTTTATTTTATTTGGTGCATTCGGAGTAGTTTAATTCGTGTTTGAATTTTGAGGCGTTCCTATCAGTTGGAAATTTGGTATCATCAATTTTTTTTAAGAAGGATGATGATACTACACAATCAATTTTTATATTAATACAACAATTTCAAATTTTTTACCTACATGGACAAATTTATTCTTGCTTAATTTCTTTCTAGATGCCATATCTTTTTAGAATGCGCTTCCTTTATATTGATAATTATTGATTATTTATTTTATTTCCATTACTAAAATATCTAGTGAAATCTTTACAAACTTATTAAGAATATTTCATTTTTGTTTCCAAATTTGAATAACTAGCTAAAGGAGAGAACGTAAATTATAACTTTATTCTTATTTATAAAGCTATACAAATTAAAAATAACACTTCTAAAGAAAACTGCAATAAAAGCATAAAATTTTTCGAGCACAATAATCATATGCTTTTATTGTTTTTTCTTCTTCTTCAAGTGATGTATTTTGAATTTGTATATATATATGCTGTAATAAAATAATAAAAATAAACTAGTTATGCTGAACTTGAACAAAATGATAATATTATATATTTATTTTTATATTTTTTATACTACATATATATTCAAACAACAAAGGAATGAGATAAATATTTGTTAAATCTAAAATCACTGATGTACAACTAGAGATGCATGGGTTGATATTTCTTTTGTTGGTTTTTTTTTCCAAATTAGATAAAGATATAATAACCAATAATATATAGTAATCAATAATAATAGTGAAGAATATATAGTAACTAATAATGGTTTTTGAGCATAAGATTGCATAATCTACGGAGAACAAAAATGATGGTTGAAAGAACTGGAGAACACAAATGTTAATTGAAAGAACTACGTACATAGGTGAAACTGTATATAATGTTTAAAAATTTGAAGTTGTTGCGTTAAAATAAGAAATTATTGTGCTAATATCAGCACATTTTTTAATAAGTTACGTATTTAGTAATACTACGGTTGCTTTAAGGCCCATTAACTCTCACACTATATCATCCCTCACGTTTTGTTATTATTTCTCTAAAAAAATCTTAATTCCTTCAGAGCGTGTTCGGCTGCATAGTGGGCAGGGGAATGGGCACATGAACAAAAGTTTTTTGAACTGATTTTTACTGTTCACGTAGGAAAAAAAAGTTCACTCAGAAAAAATCCACTCTGAGTGAATTTTTTTTTCCCACGTGAACAGTAAAAATTGGGTTGCAGCTGAACAAGCCCTTAAGGCATGATTGGAAGAATAGATGAAAATCAAAGAAACCATAACAATGTTGCATTAAGAAAATATTGTAATCTTATCCCTTGTTTATAAATGTATATTTTGATTATTACAAATAAAAAAATTGTACATTGTGGCTTGCGGTGCATGATTCAAATGTTCGAATTTACTTATTTTTTGCTACCAGCTTATTTATTTCTAGTAATTAAAAAAAAACAGATTCGATAAAAAAATGACGTGAGATATTATTTAGTACATATGACATGGAAGAGACAGTAACAATACTATAATTTTTTTCATGAGGGATCTAATTACACTATTTTATGATGACACATTTTGACATCATATTTTTACAAGTTATTTTCTTAATTTCAAAATTCAAATAGTTGATCCGAACGTTTAACATGATCTCCATATTAAAATGTGCTTGGAGACCAAATTTTACATTTTTTTGGAACTTTATTACTATTTATTTAGAATTATTGTTTAATTGTCCAGAATTATCTGAAAACAACTATTTTGTACACATCTTAATAAATAGTAAAAAACAAAAAATCCAAAAAGGTAAAAAATTTAATGTCCAAACACATTTTAATATGGAGATCATGTTAAATGGTTCGGATCACTATTTAAATTTTAAAATTACGAAAGTGACTTATAAACATATAGTGTCAAGATGTGTTATAAAATGGTGTATTTGGATCCTCTTTTTTCACATATATGCCTGGTAAAGTTTGAGGGCAATGCTTTCATAATTTCAAATGTCGCACCTGCTTCTTTGCATGTTGATTTTTCTCTGCTATATCTTCTCAAAATACACAGAATTCTCTACATAAATATCATACTCAGCTGTCAGGAGAAACAATTTAATGAATTTTGCATCTTGGTTGCTAGAGCTACCTAGAAATTGGGACCTTTTCCTTTATTGTATTTTTTTCTCATGATGTATGAAACCTGACAAGACCAGCTGTAGACTTGTCATTATATCGCCCAAATTAAAAGGAAACCAGTGGGTCAAACTTTGAATGTTTGTCTATAAATGCAGCCTGATATTCTGGTGTTCCAGTGATTTCATTTGCATCCCTGGGAAAATCTATAATAACAACGCTTCTATTTATGCAAAAAAAAAAACACTAAATTGAAATAACATGTAATCTGTAAAATATATGAGTGAGGTTATGCTACTATGTATAGCAAACTTTGATATGAATTACGGATATATATTTCTATTTTTAAAGTTCAAATAATTGATCCGTTTTGCTCAATATGATCTTCATATGAAAATATTGCCAAATTTTACATCTTGAGACTTTATTTTGCTATTTTTTAGATAGTTACAAAATCAATTGAGCTAAAGATTATAGACCATTCGAAATTAGTGATTTTCTACCGATCTAAAAAATAATAAAAGTATTTTTAGAAAAAATTAAAATTTGGTCTCTTAATACATTTTCATATAAAGATCACAATGGTTCATATCAAAGTGTGCTATTCATAGTACCGTACCCTCACTCAAGATTATATATATTGTTTGTTATGGGAATCATATCATCTGCGGAGTTTTTACCTGTGGAGCTGTGCGGTTCTTTTAATCTGGTCCGTTCGTTTTGATCGGACGGACCAAATAAGATTGTGGCACGAATCTCAAAGCAAAATTAATACTGCCCTCTCCATCATCTAGAGCACTCACCGGCTAAGATTAAATATAGGCCATCCAATTAACTCCGCACAGCTCCGCAGGCAAAAAGCTCCACAGAGGATAATGGTCCGTTTGTTATGTTGGTTCGCATTTCCTTTTCAAATTCAAATCACTTATTTATGAAGAAGATATAATATAATTACTTGGGGTAGTTTAAAAGAAATTAAAAAATGATGTTTCAGTAGGAAAAATAAAAGACTTTTCTTGTTTCATATAAAACTATCATATTTAATATTTTTAAGGGTACAAAAGAAACTATTGTCTAGATCTTTTGTCATTACTTAATTGTGGAGCATGCAAGGTACCATAGTAGGTGTGTTTTAATGTGTTGTAATTTTTATGAGTAGATACCTACAGTCTATTTTAGTCCTTTCAACAAAATTATCATCAGCCGAATTTATGTGGGTTCTTGAAGAATTATGAAGTCTCATCAATGGAAGAAATTTTCGTACTGTTTGTTTGGTACAAGGGAAATAAATCTACTGCAATTCTTTGTCCATGAATAATAATTCTAAAATTTCTGTTTTTTCAAATTCAGCCCTTCACTATTTTATGTGCATGTATTTTGGAATGACTGATTTTTTTGTGCACGAATCTTGAAAAAATTCAACAGTTGGATTTGGAAAAGCAGGAATTTTAGGATACCGTTCATGGATAAAAGATCGCAGCAGATTCGGATCCTGGTATAAGATCGTGTTGTGTTAGTTTGTGCCTATTCTTTACTGACATTTGACAAAAATTTATGTGGGTTCTTCACTGTATCCAGTCACGCTATGGCTTTTTTAAATTTATGTCCGCTACTCCATTTTTATTCGTCATGAAAATAATTGTACTATTGTTGGTAGTTTGTGTCTACTCCTGATTGAAATCTTGGATCCGCTTCTGGTTGTGTATAAAACGTGAAATAAATAGTCTGAGCCGCGTACCATCTTTTGTGTAATAGTGTTTGATGTGTTTAGTGGTACCACAATGATGTCTGTCAGTGGTCCAATGAATCAACATCCAAACACTTGTAAGCAAACAAAGTAGTAGTAGTAGCAGTGGGACTGATTTTATTGGAAAAAAGACAAATTAAATAATGCAAGATGAGAGTTGAGATTGGGACTTGTGATATTTTACTATTTTACTGTTTTTAGTAGGTAGAACGGTGTAGGTTTTGATGAGCATTGGACCTAATAATTTTAGGTTTGATGAGCTTTAAGACCGTTCGGTTCGTTTTAAGATCCACACGCTTTACTTCAATATTCGTGCATACTCGTTTTAATTTTTGTGTGCACATATCTTCAAATGGATCTGACTTGTGATCCATCAAAATAGAAAATATGTTTGTCATCATAAAATGGGTGGGTGAGGAGTTCATATATATCCTCCGACTCTCTCAGGTAACAAAATATTTCTGTTTAGATCTGGATTGTTTGATTAAAATCTGGATTAATTTACGATTCATATTTACTCTCTGCCAGACCAAACTCAATCCGGTGCTTATTTAGAAAAAAGGGGTTCCACTTTAAAATTCGTGTTAGGTCAACAGAGCTGTCTGAATTTAGTAATTGAACGTCTGAAAAAATAGGTCCAAAATAATTGCATCAATTAGGCCTTGCAAAAGGAGAAAAAGAAGAAGAGGAAAGGCTTTTATGGGCCGAGTTTTCGAGATCAATTATGGTCCAAAATTCATTGTATTCTGATTCAGGATCAATACTGAGATGAAAAAACACTTAAATGGAAAGAGTAACGATTGAAGCTGAATAATTTAGGATTTGTTTGATAAATTAAGATGTAATGTTATAATCAGTGTTCTAAATAGTAGAAATATATACTATAAATTTTCCATTATTTCTACTATTTTTACTAATTATTTCAATTCTGTAATATTGATAATTAGTTGAAATATAGACTATAAATTTTGAAAGAAAAAAAAACGCTATGTATGAAAGCTTCTGCTATAATTGTGCTATTCGCTATAGCTCTTTTTTTTTGTCTCCCCGCTACGCCGCTATAATCGCTATTTAGAACCTTGGTTATAATTGACTAATAGTGATACATGGAATGAGAGTGTGTACTCTTAACCTAGTTAACCCCAATTAGTACGACTGACTAATCTGACTCAATTTAAAAATAAAATGATAAATTTTACAAAGAAAAATATTACAATCTTTATTTGATCCGTGGTTTGCATAGAAGCTGCATTCATAATGACCTTCCTTCTTTTTAGTATTTTTTTTTTTTAATTTGTGTGAGGCTACGGAACCATAGTGACAATTTTCGAGTTTAATTTGGGAATAAAATATATTTTTAGATATTTTTAATTGAACGGCGAATTATTCGGCTGATCAAATTATTCATGAATAAAATACAAATTACGAATTATTCACGAAAGAAACACGATTTTTTCTTTATTTTTTTTGGTTTATTTTCTTTATTGAGGGACCGAATCATTCCCGAATTATATCCAAATTATTTCCGAATTACGAATTTTTGACCCTTTCGAACTGAACCTGATTAAATTTTCTGTCACTATGTACGGTACTATGCATATTGTGTACATTAGTCTGTACTATAGATCAATATCTTCATTTTCAAAATCTAAACAATCGATATGAACCGTTCAACACGATGTCTTTATAAAACTGTACTTGTGGTTCCAAATTTACAAATATTTTTAAATAAGTGGTTTCTAAATATTTTAGACCATTCAAAATATTTTCGTTCTATCTAAAAAGATAGTAAAAATTAAAAAAATGTAAAATGTAGTATGCAAGTACATTTTCAACGTGATTGTATGAAAATGTAAAATGAACTATTTTCTCTTAAAAACTAACTAATTAGAAGGCAAATATTTTCTTAAATATGCTACATATATTTATATTTTTTAATAAGGGTGAAATTGTACGTTATAAATTTAAAATGAGTTTTAAAATAAAGGTAATAAAATGGGTAACCTTGTGAATTTTTTTAGATTTAGAAGGGCAAATATGATATTATGAAATTTATCTAGGAAATACATAATTTTGAAGTTTTTGAGAGGTATAATTAAAATCCCAACTTTCAAATTAATTTTGTTGGCAAAATTTTCATGCATTTTGTGAAGGAAAAAAAGGGAGTCGTGATAATATAAATTTCTACGGCCCAAAATACAAATCCTGAATGGATCAAAAATGAAAAAAAAAAGTTATGTACTGCAGAAAGCAGTTGGGTCGAAAGAGGAAAGCCATTATTTGGAGAGAGTAAGATTCAAATATCTAATGACTTTTATGGTTATATGTCTGTGCTGGGTCTCACATTTTTTTTTCTTTAATATATAAATAATCGATTCAACTGTTCAATATTATTTTTGTATTAAAATATCTAAAAATCTAAATTTTATTTTTGTTGAAAAAATATTATAATTTTGTTAGATAGGTACACAATTATTATTTTTCATAAGATTTTGAACCATTCAAAATAATAATTTTATACCTATAAGAAAATAGTAATTTTTTTTAAATATACAATTTAGTCTCCATGCACATTTTAATATGTAAACCATATTGAGCAGCTCAGATCGATTTTTGATTGAAGAATAAAAGATAAGAGACATTTTTATTTTAAAATCAATAAGAGTCTAGTTCTCATTTTTCATTAACTATAATTGGTAAAAAAAAAATTTAGTTTTTGAGTACAAACCCGTTGTATAGAAAAGTAAAAATAAAATAAAGGGAAATAAAAGAAAATAACAGAATAGTAACAAAGAGTCTTAAACATAAAAAAAAAAAAAAAAAAAAATCAATGTGAGGAACCAGTCCCATTCTCTGCTCGTCGGTACGCACTACTCCTCCACACCGTGTAATTACCTATTGATTTAGCTCAATCATATTTTTGCTTCTTTCTCTAAAAATATGATTGCATCTTTCACGCCAAATTAATTATAAAGTTAGAGATCAACATGAGCTCTCTTATCGGGTCAGCTGTGACACTTGATGAGTCGAGCATGCACCTCACCAGTTATTAAGTGTTTTAACTTTTAAGGTAATAAAAAAAGCATGTGTAATTACTTTCTTAAAAGAGGGGGAGACCCGTGCAATTTTACTAACCGTCCAATGTGGAGCTATAGAGGTGCTGAATTGACATCAAAGCTCCTATATTCAAAAAGAGTTATCATACATATTATATCTTGAGAAAAATATAAAACTACCTACTAATCATCTTGTTACTATCTCTCAGAGAATCTTCTGTCAGGTGACAGTAGCTAGCTAGAGTGTGAGAAATATTACGGAGCGAAACTAGAAAATTATAATAGAAGATGCTAAAATTAAAATTAAAATATGTTGTTGGTGAGAATTGAATTCAAGTTCTCTACAAATATCATATGTTCAATTCTCACTAATAAATTATATGTTGTTGGTGAGAATTGAAATTTATGATGGAATTTTCTAATTTTGCTCCGTAAAATATGAGAGGAGCTAGACTATATAAATTTTTTAAAAATAATAACTTCCAATTAAATTTCAATATATATAACTACAATTTTAAAACTATAGGGTGACTTAGCACCCGTACGGGTGAATATATATAAATCCGTTCCTAGGCGGAGCCAGCCTTATGACGGAACGGAACGGTACAATAAGTGTGACTGTTATGTGCTGCTTGCTGTGGTCATCTTTTGAAAATTTAGCATGGTACGGTACATCACGCGAAAGATCTCGTCACAGCACGATACAGTACATGATCACACATATCATGTGCAAATAGAACCGTTAGATCTTAATTAAATGATGAATTTTGAATAAACTAATCTCAGTTATTAAACAAATAGTTAAATATGAGTAATTATGTTTACACACAATACGTTTGAATACGTTGTATTGTGATCACTTTCAATATTTTAGTTACGGTACAATATGTATGACTGTTTATTTAATCACATTATAACATATCATGAGACTAAAATTACAACGTGCACATCACGACGTGACGTGGCACGTGACATTTTCACTGCTCTGACGGCTATCACCAAAAATAAAAGAGAAAAGCGGGAATGACGTGTATGCAGCATGGCTTTCTTATCTTCTATGATTCTATCAATCCAAACAAAATTTATTGTTTCCCGTGCATCGGTCATCGGTGCATACTGCATACAACGGCTGTGGGCCACCCTCTCAGCTTTTCGTCCCCACCCATCCGTGGAGTTAGCGAATCCATTTCTTCTGAGGTAACAGAATATTTATGTTTGAATCAAGGCCGTCCGATCGGATTATGACCAATCTGGTCTGAGGTGAAACGCAAAAGACCGCTATAATAGACGTGTGAATTCTAATTGGACGGTGTAGAGTTAAAGAGAAATATTATGTTACCTGAGGTTGTGTTTTTAAGTGCCGACGCTCGCACGTGATTACAACGTGCTGGTTTCTTCTTTATCCACTCATATTGTAAATTTTTTTATACCATAATTAAAAGAAATAATTATATTAAACCAACCTAATTAATTTTTTTTTACAAAAACCATAACAACAAATATGCCATTTCGGTCCGAAATTTTTTTTCTCGGAACTGAAATGCCATTTCGGTCCGATGTGGTTTTATATTTTTTCAGAAAAACAAATGCAGCCTTTAGTGTAAAACCACATCGGACCAAAATGTCATTTCAGCCCCAAAATAAAAAATTGACGGATAAGTTCTTATGATTTTTGTAAAAAAAAAATAATCATGTTAATTTCATAAAATTATTATTTTTTAATTATGTTTTATAAAACAATTCCATATTGTTTCCTACGCATTGTCTAATAGCATTCAATTTTAATGACAAATGTCAAAAAAAATAATAACAAAATTTATAAATAATTAGTTAATTATTCATTGAAAGTACCTCACAATATAAATTAAATTAATTGAACTAATTTTCTAATAATTTAAAATTATTTAAAAGTTATTTTTAAATTTTATGAGGAACTATTTTAAATTTAGTTTTGAAAGGGACAAAATATTTTTAACTATTCATAAATTCTATTTTCCATTCAAACATTTATAAATTTTAAAAAAATGTTCATTGTATAAAACAAATTATCCTGCAGTTAAATTTACATATATTTGAATCATGGATTATTAGCTATTGCTATATTATTCTCTGATCTCAAACATTTCACAATGTCTTTAGGCTAAAATTCCAATATAATTTCTATTAAATTTGATCTCTAAATCTCAGAATGGAAGACTTACGCCATTGCTGTCAAACTACAATATCAATGGCAATGCCACAAGAATAAACATCAAATTTTGAATAAAAAATGGCTACTAAGTTTTTAAGTTAATTTTAATACATTCATTTTTCAATATTTTTTACCGTTTGACTTGATACTAAAGTAACTTGAAAAAAGAGAAATTTTTATATAAGTACATCACTCGTACAATAAATCAGTTTGAACAATTTAAATTTATAATTTAAAATTTATTCAATAAATTTTTAAAGTTAGTATCAAATAGCACCTATATAATACTGAGTATTTTTTGCGGAGTTTTGCAGTGCGGAGCTGATTGGATGGTCCAGATTTACTCTCAGCCAGTAAGTACTCGGGATGATAGAGAAGGCAGTATTAATTTTGCTTTGAGATTCATGCCAAAATCTTATTTGATCAGTCTGATCAAAACGAACGAATCAGATTAAAAGTACTGCAGAAACTCCGCAGAGGATCCCATTTCATATAATACTAACCGAACCGTACTTATCAAAAAACTAGTTTCGCCTTGTGTTGAAAAAAATGCCAGTAAGCAACTAAGCAATGACGTGTCAGTTATGTCCTATTTATTTACTGGTACGTACAACCAATGGGCTCTACGTGGATCTTAGTCAAAGGAGATAAGATCGCTTACCAGCTCGGCAACCTTTTATAACACTACTAATAGTTTAATACTAACTCGAGTTAAATTCAACAAGTATTCGCCTCGTGGGGCCCATATGGGTGGGGCATCCTTATCCACCTCTATTCTATGCAAAGTATTAGACTCCTCTGCAATTATTCGGTCTAGAATCAAATGGAATAGAAATTAGCGCCATTTTTATTTATATCCAAAAATAAATACAAATTATCAAATTTGTCCATAAAAATTGAAATTTTTTAAACATATCCAAATTAGCTAATTAATAAAAATTAAAAACCGGTTAATAATTAGCCGTTCCTTATGTTTTTTTTTTTTTTTGTTTTTCAAAATTTGGATATAACATGTCTATTTTTTTTTTTTACTAAAAGAAAGCTAAGAAACAGCTAATAATTAGCAGTTTTGGATATGTTTAAATTTTTTTTAACTTTTGTGAGTAAATTTAACAATTTGAATTTATTTTTGGATATAAATAAAATTAGCGGTAGAAATTATAATTCGTACAAGCAGCACATTCTACAAGACATGATTCAGCAAAATTAACAGAAACGATTTAAAACATCGGATCCGACTCTGCTGCTTTTATTAATAAAAGCAGGTTCCTGCTTTTACCATCCAAACCATTCAAATTTTTTTCATTCACGTATTTCGATAAAAAAACTTTTTCATGCACACATCTCAACAAATTTAAATGGTTGAGATGGTAAAAGCAGGATCCTGCTTTTATTTCCATAAAAGCAGCAGAGTCGGATTCTAAAACATCTTGCAGTCTACGAAATAAAGTATTCTAGGGGATGAGGTGGTCTCTTTGCTTGCTTTTGTCGTTATCTTTAATCCTTTAATTAATTATTACTCACCAGAACTCTATATATAACAGCATTCGTTCTCATCAAAACATTCCATCTCGTTTCATTTCGTTGTCTTCTCTAACAATCGCTACAGAGATTCAAAAACGATCCATTGATTGACAATTTAGTAGAAAAATTTAAAGAGGTAGTAGTTCAAAAATGTTGGGTATATTCCACAAGCAATTGGCACACCCGCCGCAGGAGTTGAACAGCCCGGAGGCGGTTAACATACCGTCCGGCAAGCAGGGACCCACTGTCAGACGCCAGCCGAAGAACCCCGATGAAATCTTACGTGATTTCCACTCTGCGTACCCCGACGACTCGTTCGCCGCTAACTTTGGTTGTGGAGCTGCTCTCGCATGTGTCGGGCCCCAGGGCCGCCGCCTCTGCAAGCACGAAAGGTAACAAAATTCTAAGAATATTTTGGTATAACAATATCCAGTAAAAGTTTGTAGGAAATTAAAATGCTCATCTTAATTTATTATGAGAAATTAAACATTATACAAAATCAGTAGGTGTTCTAATTGGTGGAATACTGATGAAAACTTATAGGAACTTAAGTAAGGTAAAAGTAAGAAAACTTAAGTCTTGATTTTGAAAAATGCAGATTGTTTTGCGGGTTCGAGAACGTATACTGTATGTTTATCGGGAGATTGGATAATCTGAGCAGTTTGATCAGACAGTATGGCCTAAGTGGTAAAGCTACCAATGAAGCCATGTTGGTTATAGAGGCGTACCGGACTCTACGAGACCGTGGACCCTACCCGGCAGACCAGGTCATCAAGGACCTCTCTGGTTCCTTTGCATTTGTCGTGTTCGACTCGAGCCCTAATGATCCTTCCGTCTTCGCTGCATTGGTACCTTAATTTCCTGTCGAAATACACTTTAAGAAATCGTAAATGACATACTGATGTACTCCTTTGCACAATTTAATGGAATGATTTTTGTACTTTTGTGTTGAACAGAGCTCCGATGGAGAGATACCTTTATTTTGGGGGATTGGAGGAGACGGGTCGGTGGTGATATGTGATGATAGAGATATTGCCAAGGCTGGCTGTGGCAAGTCGTATGCACCTTTCCCACCCGGTACGTGTACTATTCATTCGGTACCACTTTGTGGATTGTTGTAATTTCTTTTATTTATTTATTACCTGATTTGTATGCTGAGAAAAATGGAGTTTACTTTTATGGATCTAAATTTAGAATTATCCAATATTTATCCTAAAAGGCCCAAAATGAATTATCTGAGCTGATAAATAAGGCCCAGTCCAGTTAAACACACTTTCAGCAGAGATTTTAAGGAATAGGTTTGTTTCATGTTTCATTAACCTTTGTTTTAATGTGCAAATTTCAGGTTGTATGTTTCATGGTGAGGGAGGTTTGAAGAGCTTTGAGCATCCAATGAACAGGTTGAAGCCGATGCCACGAGTCGACAGTGAAGGTATGATGTGCGGTGCCAACTTCAAGGTCGACACCTTCACTAAGATTAACTCGATGCCACGAGTCGGCAGCGCCACCAACTGGGCCTGTTCTTGGAACCAATAACCTGTTCTTTCTTTTTATCTTATGTTTTTAGGTGAAATATTGTGCAATAATTAGAGGGGGGGTGTGTTTTTGTATGTTTCTTAAGATTTGCTTCTTTGTAATTAAGCCTATGTATGGACTTGTTTTTCTTAAGCAGTGTCTTTTCTTCATGAAAATTATTGAAATTATTTTGAAAATAATAAAATTTGAATTAAAAAAATAAAGTAAAACAATTACTCATCCAATGTTGGCATCTTTGCAACACGGTTTAAATGTTTAAATGTTTTATAGGGAGTTTGTTTGCTTTTCTAAGTTAGTTTAATAAAATAAAAAAAAAACATCTACTAAGCGGGAAACAACAAGTGCATATATATATTTATCTCAAAATTTAAATTCATTGCTAAAAGTACAAAGCAAGCAGGCTTAGTTCAAGGCCGAATTAAAAAAAATTTCAAATAGGTTACATATTTTAATGTTTTGGATCTAATTTTATCTATAACCTGCAAACGAGCCACTTTCAAATTACTAATTTGGGCCCAATATACAGCCTAAATGTTCGTTAATTTTGCACTAAATTTCCCCATATTTATTTTTATTTCTTTCTAGTCAGAAACATAGTAAGAAAGTTAAAAAAATATACATACAAAATTTAATTTCATACCTAATTGATTTTTGCATGTAGATCTTGTTGAGTGGCTTGTCATTTAAATTTAAAAATCAAGATATGTAAATATAACACACGACTGCAGAGTAGGTTCATTGCCCATCGGAATTTTTATAGGTTTGATGGGCTTTATGGCCGTCAGATCCGTTTTAAGATTCGTTTGTTCTGCATTTATATTCGTATGCACTCACATCAATTTTCGTGCTCACATAATTGCGTATCACGACCCTGGAGTCCATTAAACCTACTTCGTTCTCATAACACACCAGTAAAAGCACATTCCATGATTCCAATCTCATGCCGATTTTTTTTTATTTACTATCTTTCAAAAAATAAATAAATTATTTAATCTTATTTTTTGAAAAATTCCATATTTATCAGGACTGCAGTTTCAAAATTACGATACTAACTGTTTGAAATTAATACACTCAGTGCGAAATTAAATACACTGCTGGTAACGCAGTTTAAAACCCCCATCCTCACAAACATGAAACTTAATAAAAAAAATTTAAATAGTTTATTTTGTAAAGATGTTAAATAATTTTTTTTTGGGATCTCATGCATCAATGAGAGCACATCATGTGGCAGTAAAGGGAAACATGATCATTGCTCCAAAAGAATCAACATAAAAATCGAGTGCAACCTATATTTGGAGAAGTATCAATCATTAACATACAATTTGTTATTTACTATATATATCAACTATTGGTAAACAATTATCAAATTTTTAGTTGTAATTTTTTTTACAATATATAAAAAAAGGCACAGATTAAAGTTCTGTAAAGTGTAAAGTGTGAATATTGTGTACTAAATATGGAAGCTTGATGAAAATAGGTGAACAATTATACAATAATAATGAATACAAATGAGCTAATTATAGATGATGGTTTGCATCCATCATTATATATAAAACTTATTTATCTATTTATCTATTTAATGGTTGTAAACTTGTAATAAATCCGGAATGCAGCTTTTTGCTTAGATCAGTTTGGAAAAGTTTTAGGACCTGTTTTATGTGTTTGAAAAAGGTATCCAAGAAAATGTGAGAAATGCATTTATAGTACTATTCATATTTATTAAGTTTTCTGGCAAAATTGGACAACATTTTTTTTTAGTATTTCCTTCATTTTCTAGTAAATCAGATAATATTTATCCAGACAAATTTACTTTATTTTATAACATAAACTGCAAAATTTTATGGTTTTTTGTTCACATGACAAAAACAAGGCACATTTATGGTGGCATGCAAAATGCAATTAATGAGCATTTAATTTTTTCCTCGCTGAGGAAAACGTACAGCGCATTAGGATTTAGGACTTGTTTACTTCTTCTTTTATTATTTTGATACCAACTATTAACAAGAATAAAAGAAGTATTCAACATTAATTGGATCATTTCGTTATAATCTAAATCATAATTATTTTAATGATTCTTAAAAAGCGCGTTTTTCTTTATTTTATCCTGACAACTTGCAAAGTATATTTTATTGCAGTATTCTATTTCAATTTCAAATCTTCACGGCAAGGTTTGATTCATTTTAACAAATTCCAATATATATTGTAAAGAAACTTTCATGGTTTAAAATTGTCAAAATATTATATTAATATTAGAAAGGGGAAGAAAAAAAAAGAAACCAGATGGTAGATCTGAGTATAATTTTTGTTATTGTTTGCTCTCAAGTCCCTATAGTTCTCATAATATATGTTACAAGAGGAGGGATCAAGTTACAACAAATTTGAGTTATAACAAAGTTACAACAATATTTTTTTTTTCATTTTCAAAGTCCAAATCGTCGATCCAAACTGTTCAACATGATTATCTAAATAAAATGTGCTTCCAGATCAAATTTTACATTTTTTTTTATTTTTTTACTATTTATTAATATGAGTACAAAATTCAATGGTCTGAATTTGACTAGTTTTTGTAAAATACTTAATAAATAGTCAAAAAATTTAAAAAAAATGTAAAATTTGATATGGAAGCACATTTTATTTAGATAATCATGTTGAACGGTTTGAATCGATGATTTGGACTTTAAAAATGAAAAAAAATCGTTGTTGTAACTTGATCCCTCCTCATGTTACAAATATATATCCTTTGCCTATATATTTAGTCCAGGAACCATTTATATGTTACAAATAATCTGGCAAATTAATTTCTCTCAAATCATAACCGTTCATCTAACTTGCTAATAATATCCCACCACTTAATTAGTTCTCCATTACTTAAAATATATATCCTTTGCTTATATATTTAGACCAGGAACCATTTATTTTTGGCTCTCCATTCTTTTATTTTTATTTTTGAACCAATCAACACCAAAATTAAGAGATCTATCATCTATATATTAATTTACAGCCAACAACCAAAATCATCCCTAGCACAAACACAAGCCAGGAGGTGCTTCTCCTATAGAGCAACTTCTCTGCCAACTGAGAAGGAATCTAAGGTTGTCATGTTAGACGGCACTCTTCGAGAATTCTGTCGAGGTTCTACAGCGAATCATGCGATAGAGGATGAACCCAATTGCATCATCTTTGACACCAACAAATTCTATGTCGGCGAGTTCATCTTGCCATTGGAGGCTGATTTCGAGCTCGAGTCAGGTCATATATACATGTTACTTCCTCAGTCAATGTTAAATCATAGATTGAATTCAGTAGATATGGAGAGATTGTCTGTGAAGATCAAAGAGGCGCTTCTAATGGCGGCTGTTGAGAAAAAGTTCGATAGGTCGAGTTCTTTTTGTGGGTTGAGAGAGATGTTATCAGGACCAGAGATTGGAGAGAAGATAAATTGGAGGGAGGAGAACAGAGAGAAGATATGCAAAACAGAGGAAGTAGAAGCTTGGATTGAGGAGAAGATAAACAAAACAGAGGAGAAGAAAGGAGAAAGAAAACAGAGCAAGTGCCAGTATGTATGGTATCTAGGATTTGCTAGTTTGCCAATTGAAGAAGAGAATTATGAATTATGATATGTAGTTAGGATTTGAAGTGTACATATTCAAATATCTCTTTATGTTTTATTGATCTGTTAATACTTTTTATTTAATTGAATAGACTTTATTAGCAATTCATATTTAATTTTTTTTGTAATGTTTTTTTTCACACGCATTTTCTTCTATATAATATTGTTTCTCTTTTCTTGTTTTTTTTTTTTGTATCAGAGGACTCATATATTTTCAAAGTTTCCTCTTCATTAAAATAAATAAAATAAATATATCTTTGGTACTAAAATTATTGTATTAAAATATATTTTTTATATTTCTATGTAAGAATTATTGTCGATAAAATTGTATTATTTTCACTATATGATGAATTTATAACATTCCGAAACAATATTATTTGCATTTAACATGTTATATGTATCTAATTATTGATTAACAAAATAAGCAATAAGAACATATATTGAGATCATGTGTTAGTGTTGTAGAGCTTGTTCTTATTTTTTCAAATGACATTGAATCACACCTCAATCATAGTTCAGATAAAGAAGTTATGGCCAAAGTACCAACATAATGCAGCACAGTCTACAAATGCATGCAGGACATGAATGCACTGATGCTATTTTTTTAGAGTTTTCTTATTTATTTGGTGTTGTTTATAGTCTATTTTCTCTGGAACATGTACTATTTTTTGAAGACTCCTGAGCTATTTTAATTTGAAGTAGTTATTTTAGGCAAGATAATGAAACACTTTCTATATTATTTAGGATAGTTGGTGGGAACTCTTGTGCTATGAAACAGATCATTGAGGTACCGATTAGATGAGGAACCAGATCACCTGTCCATAGAGGCAGGAATTTCTGCTCCCTAAAGTCATTGTCAGGTGAGTCCAGAGTAAATTTTGATATTTAAATATTTAATATAATTTTATCCCGAATTCATCCGGGACTCATCCGGCAGTAAACAAAAATTTATTGTTCGTAAGGAGGCAGGAGATTCAGTTTCTTAAATAGAGAGCATAGCAGGGGATGAGGTTTGGTCCAAATGGCTTTGGACCAGACACCGTCCAAAGCCTCTAAAAATCATACGATTAAAGCCCGAACAATCGATCGGAACCGCTCAACATGATTTTCATATTAAAATGTACTCAGAGACCAAATTTTATATTTCTTAGAAATTTTTTACTATTTTTTTAGATACGTACAAAATCACTGTTTCTGAACGGTCCAAAAACAATGATTTTGTACGTATCTAAAAAAATAGTAAAAAATTTCCAAAAAATATAAAATTTGATCTCTGAGCACATTTTAATATGAAAATCATGTTGAGCGGTTCGGATTAACTGTTTGGACTTTAATCATACTATTTTTAAAGGCTTTGGACGGTGTCCGGTCCAAAGCCATTTGGACCAAATCTTATTCCCATAGCAGAACATAAGGTTGCACAAAATACTGGCTCATAACTTGTTGAATTCGTATCCTCTGTACTAACTCAACTTTTGGAATCAGCTCGGGTTCAATCCACCAACAATTCGAGTTGGAACTGACTTAGTTGATTCACGAATTGAGTCTGAGTTGCTCCCCAACTTGCTCATAACTAGAGGTGTAAACAGTCGGATACAAATCAGATAGTTGTCAAACTGTATCCACATCCGTTGTAATTTTTCGGATACAGGTAAAGAATAACATCTAAATACGGATATTAAATCGAATATCGAACGGATATAAATACGGATATTAATATAATTCAGATAATTAAAAATAGAAGTACTAATGTACATTTTGGTAAAGAATAACATCTAAATATAATTTTTTCATTAATAAATTAGATCAAATATTTTCATAATAAATTTGTTGGTTACAACACAAATATAATATTACCAAAATATTAGTCACTAATTAGGTCATAATGTTACATTGTTCATCATAATATATATGTATATGTAGTTTAATAAATCATTAGTATGTATATGCAATGTGATAAATCAATTTAAGAATATAGAGTATATTTTTTGTGATTTAGGGGTATAAATGGTCGGATACGGATAATTATGGATAATTAAAATTTTTACCATATCCTTATCCGTTATAATTTTTTGGATACGGATACAGACACAGTTAATCTCAAATACAAATATGGATCATATAATTTAAGTAATTTTTCAAATTTAGATCCACACCAAATCAGATAATATCCGATCTGGTTACCCCCCCCCCCCCCCCCCCCCCCCCCCCCCCCACCCGAGTTCACAACTGCAGTCGCAAACTCGCAATAGACCAACTCATATCTTGTAGTTGGAAAATTGGATGAGTTGAGGGGTGGTTATAATATTTTTTTTTCTCCTTGATTGTAATGGAAATAGTGCTTGGTAAGTGATGATTTTTCGTCCTGCTATACAAATTTCATTAAAAAAATTGTGTCTTGTCTGGTGTGTTTGTTGTCGTGTTTGCCATGCTTGTACCTTGCGCTATGTCGTAATAAGTAAATCAGAGCTTTACTGCTCCCAAAAATTAATATCGGAGCTTCTACTACCAGGAGAATTCTAACAAAAATAAAAAAAATTATGTTTCAAACTTTCGCCACATAAATCTAATTAAATAGCAAAGAAAATAAGATATGATGGCATGTAGATTGTTTGTATTGTTTTTTTTTTTTTTTTGACAAAAATTATATATTTCGGTATATTCGCAAGATGGCTGAATTTGGAAAATTAATAAATTATAGATACACAAGTCGATTTTTTAATTTTAATAAATGCAAAATTTTAATTAAACCTTGAGAAAAATATATAACGTATCTCAAAATTTAGAAAGAGAATAAGAACATTTCCGCCCTTACTTATTTTCAGTTGAAAAAAAAGATGGATAAATCAAGTATAGAGATTTAAAAGTTCGAAACTTGAAGATTAAGAATTTTGAATGTGCACCCGAAGGATTTAAATCTCTGACCCTTCCTATATTATTTAAAAATAATGAAAAAAAATGAACTTAGGATGAAATTTGGAAATCCATTCATTCATAGAACCGAACAATGAACCGATAGATCTATTGAAAATTTAATTTTTTTTTCTCATTAATGTTAAAAAAAGAGTTGAAATGACCAGAATTTCTTATTCCATCTTTAAATTTAAATGGCTTTTACTGCAGCACAACATTCAATCATACGTACCTAACTTTTCATTGGTAACGTTACATTAATTTATTAAATAAAAAAGAATGGGGAAACTTCGTCTAATTAATTAAATCATGTTGCAAAGATGCCTAATACAGGAATGGTATACCAAAGCAGTCAGCAATGATAATTGACATTGTTTTACCTTTTTTAATTCAAAATTTACTTATTTTTAAGGTAATTTAATACATTTCATTCCGGGTTTCACTGTCATGTTGTACTGCATTAAGATGTTACAACATAAATAAAAGACAATTGACACTACTTAAGAAAAGACAAACAAGTCAATACATAGGCTTAATTACAAACAAGGAAATTTTAAGAAACATACAAAAACACACACCCCTCTAATTATTGCACAATATTTCACCTAAAAACAGAGAGATAAAAAGAAAGAACAACGAAGGAGAAAAGGTTATTGGTTCCAAGAGGAGGCCCAGTTGGTGGCGCTGCCGACTCGGGGCATTGAGTTAATCTTAGTGAAGGTGTCGACCTTGAAGTTGGCCCCGCACATCACACCTTCACTGTCAACTCGTGGCATCGGCTTCAACCGGTTCATCGGATGCTCAAAGCTCTTCAAACCACCCTCACTATGAAACATACAACCTGAAATTTGCAAATTAAAACAAAGGATGATGAAACATGAAACAAAACTACCTCTTGAAAATCTCTGCAAATCGTTTAAGCTGAAATGTGCATAACTGGACTGGGCCTTATTTATCAAATCAGATAATTCATTTTGGGCCTTTCAGGATAAAAACTGGATAATTCTAAATATAGATCCATGAAAGTAAACTCCATTTTTCTCAGCATACAAATTAGGTAATAAATAATTAAAAGAAAATACAACAATCCACAAAGTGGTACCGAATGAATACTACACGTACCGGGTGGGAAAGGTGCATACGACTTGCCACAGCCAGCCTTAGCAATATCTCTATCAT
Organism: Carex arenaria; assembly: GCA_964058825.1. Lineage (NCBI taxonomy): Eukaryota > Viridiplantae > Streptophyta > Magnoliopsida > Poales > Cyperaceae > Carex > Carex arenaria. Next base: position 57,637 of record CAXKVW010000679.1, read on the forward strand.
CACAGACCACCACCGATCCGTCTCCTCCAATCCCCCAAAATAAAGGTATCTCCCCATCAGAGCTCTGTTCAACACAAAAAAATTAATGAATTTTGCAAAAGAGCACATAAGTATGTCATTTACAATTGTGTATTGACAGGAAATTAAGGTACCAATGCAGCGAAGACAGAAGGTTCGTTAGAGCTCGAGTCGAACACGACAAATGCGAAGGAACCAGAGAGGTCCTTTACGACCTGGTCTGCTGGGTACGGTCCACGGTCTCGTAGAGTACGGTACGCCTCTATAACCAACATGGCTTCATTGGTAGCTCTACCACTTAGGCCATACTGTCTGATCAAGCTGCTTAGATTATCCAATCTCCCGATAAACATACAGTATATGTTCTCGAACCCACAAAACAATCTGCATTTGTAGAAATCAAGACTTCAGTTTTCTTACTTTTACCTTAAGTTTTACTTTTACTGGATTCTGTTACCATAAAATCTTGAAATTGTGTCTTTCCTCTTACTTCTATACTATTTTATTGTATATGGTACCTTTCGTGCTTACAGAGGCGGCGGCCCTGAGGCCCGACACATGCGAGAGCAGCTCCACAACCAAAAGTGGCTGCGAACGAGTCGTCAGGGTACGCAGAGTGGAAGTCGCGTAAGATTTCATCGGGGTTCTTCGGCTGGCGTATGACAGTGGGTCCCTGCTTGCCGGACGGTATGTTAACCGCCTCCGGGCTGTTCAGCTCCTGCGGCGGGTGTGCCAATTGCTTGTGGAATATACCCAACATTTTTGAACTACTTCCTCTTTAAATTAAGAGAACGAAATGAAACGAGATGGAATGTTTTGATGAGAACAAAGGCTGTTATATATAGAGTTCTGGTGAGTCATAATTAATTAAGGGATTAGAGAAGATAGCAACATGAGCAAGCAAAGTGCAAAGAGGCCACCGCATCACCTACAATTCTTTATTTCGTTATCCACTGCAATAACTTGTTATGTGGGTTTTTTTTATTTTTTTTTAACTTTGTTGTTCGAGAACATTATGATTCCAGACCGATGAATTGCAGACGTTTGGAATACTTTAGATAGAAAAGTGATTAGTGGTGGATAAGGATACCCCACTCTTATAGGCCCCACAAGACGAAAACTTTTACTTGATGAATTTAACTCGAGTTAGTAGTGTGTTATAAAAGGTCACCGAGCAGGTTAGCGATCTTATCTCCTTTGACGCAGATACACGTAGTGCCCACTGGTTTTGTGGGCCCGGATTCTCTAAAGTAACTCAATTTTTTAGTTTTAAATCGAGACCGTCCGATTTAAATCCGCCGCTTCAAATCATTTCATAGTTCAAATTTGTTCTCGGAAAGTGTGCGCTCCAAATCCATTTGAATTGTCTCGGATTCAAATTAAACGGTCCCAATTTAAAACTCAAAAGTTGAATTACTTGACTGGATCTGAATTCTGGTTTTGCTGCCAGTAAATCGCCTAGAAATAACTGAAACGTCATAGCTTACTGGTGAAATTGGTTTATTGTTAAATATATTTATATTAGATGAGGAGGGTATCCAATTATATGATTTTATGGTGACAATCTTCACACTATATATTTATAAATTATTTTTGTAATTTTAAAATTTATTCAACATGACTTTCATATTTAAAATATGCTTGTAGATCAAATTTTATTTTTTTCGAAATTTTTTATTATTTATTTAGAATTTTTGTAAATTATTGTTTTTAAATGGTCCAGAATTATCAGAACATACAAATATTGTATACATTTTAATAAATACTAAAAATAAATTTAAAAAAAATGTAAAATTTGATCTCCAAGCATATTTTAATATGGAGATCATGTTAAACAGTTCGGATCGAATGTTTGAAATTTTAAATCGAAAAATTAATTTGTAAATATATGATGTCAAAATGTATTACTATAAAATGATGTAATTGAATCCCTCTTCGTATTTGATACTCGTTTTGTCTTGATTTTAAAACTGGTCTATCAACTATTAATTATATAAACAATTATTTATGATCATTTATAATATTTTAATATGAAGTTGATTGGTGAAAGGTATATTCAGTACGTATTTCTGTTAAGAATTTCGAATGCACAATAATCCAGAGATTACTTTAAAATTATAATGACTTGATATATAATTCAGGACCTATGAATCTTTAGTGAATTATTTCAATTTTGAGAGTAATAAATGCCAATAATTATATTGATTAAATATTTAGTCATTGTAGCGTTTAATTTTCACCAAAATATTGATATGCTTGATGTAAGGACTGTGATTATATAATTTGTGAACAATAATTTTCACCAGAATAATGCATATAAATATATCAAACTTATAAATTTTTGAAATGAAAACAATATTTTATGAATAATTCAAATATTTCTTACTTTCAAAAATAATTTTTAAAAATAGTTCCTCATAAAATTTACGAATAGTTTGTCAATAATTTAAATACTATTACTAAATTTTACTTTGTTTATTTATTTACTTTGTAATATGCTTACAATAAATTAGCGTTGTAAAAAACAACCGTTTAAGCCGATTAGTCATTGGCGACGATCAAACTGTCATGGACTAATCGGCCAATTATTTCTGATTAGTTATTTGACAGTATTCTATCTGTTTGACAAGCGCATATCATTATTTACAACATTGCAATAAATAATTCACTAATTATGTGTAGATTTTGTTATGGTCACTTAGGGTGTGTTTGGATGAATCAAAAATAGTGAGAGGATAATAGCTATTTCAATTTTGAGAATAATAGTTATCTCAATATTTTGTCAGATTAATAAAATAATGAGCTATTCCACAAGAAACAAAAAAAAAATAGTAACTATTTACTAATCCAAATACACTCAAATATAAATTAGTAACTCAAAATCATGCTAACTTCACCCATCTAAACTCACCCTTAATAATTTAATGTTAGACAATGATATGACTGGCTGAGTGACAAACCAGCACGTTGTATTCACGTGCATGCAGTCAGATTTGAAACCGCTATCTCAGGCTCAGCTAACTCCCACGATAGGGGGACCAAAAGCTAAGTGGGGCCCACAGCACGGGAAACAATAATTTTGTTTGGATCGATTGGAAATACTGAGAGAGATGAGATAAGAAGAAGGGGGGATTTCACGTATACCCCTTCAAAACTACGTATTTTCTATTATAAAATTTGAAATTACGTATTTTCTCTTCTAAATTTTAAAAACTTGTAATTTTTTATATTATAACTCATTATAAAATTTTAAAATATCAATTTTATTCTTTATTAAAAACATATAAAACTCATTAGACTCAAATTTGAATATGAAGAGTTCTTCTACCGTCTGATCCATGCGCATCGCTTCAACATTCGTGATGATATAACATGCACGGATCTTAAAGTAATTTCGATCAGCGCATATCGCATTAAAATTTGTACTTGTCGCTTCATTATGTGTGTGTTTTTGAATCAAGATTCGTGCTGATCTTGTATGCACAAATCTAAAAGTAGTTAGAACAGTAGAGTAACTGTTCATATTCAAATTTGAGTCCGATGAGATTTATATGCTTTTAATAAAAGATAAAATACGTATTTTATAAATTTAGAATGAGTTTTAATATAACATACAATAAAATGGATAAATTTGTAAGTTTTTGAAGTTTTGAGGGAAGAATACGTAATTTTAAACTTTAGAAAAGAAAATGTGTAATTTTGAAGTTTTTGAGGGGTACACGTGAAATTGCCCCGAAAGTTCAAGAAGAAAGCCTTGTCGCATACACGTCATTCCCTCCTGCCACATTTAGTGGTAATCCCATTTTGTTTTTGTTTTTATCGTCCTAATCAGCCTTCCTCATTTGTCATCGTTGGTGAATGGTGGTGATAGCCTTGGTTAGGAGATAGATACTCTGATAGTCTGATAGTAACAGAATTATCGATTAGTAGCTAGTTTTGACATTTTTTTTTTCTAGAGGCAGTTTGTCTGTCAGCACATCTAGGGGCGGAATGATATGGTTCCGTGGGGCGCGGACCTCCTAAAGTAACTCAATTTTTGGGTTTTGAATCAAGACTGTCCGATTTGAATCTGTTGCTCTGAATTATTTTTGGAATTCAAATTTCTTCTCAGGATGCGTGAGCTTCAGATCTAGATGGATTGTCTCGAATTCGGATTGGACGGTCCCGATTTAGAACCCAAAAGTTGAGTTACTTCATTGGATCTGAATTCCAGGATGTGTGTGTGCGGGGGGGGGGGGGGGGGGGGGGGGGGGGAGTGGAGGGGGATTTTGAGTTTTAGTAGAGATCGGGATGTTTCGATCGATTTTGTCTTCTCATATTTTTTTTTTTGCCCAATTTGCATGTTTGATTTGTAATTCAAATTAAATTTTGAGTTAAAATTAAAATAATTTTTTTGAATTATGATTGATAATTAGAATTATAGGTTAAAATATCAAAAATTACAAATCAAAATATAAAAAGTATAAATTAAAGCTTTATTTTTTTTTTATCAAGTACTTAAATAGTTAATAGATTTAAACTTAGTTAGTTATTTAAAGTCAATTCGATATTTTTTTTTTTTTCGAAAATCCTGAGTCCGCTGTACATCTACGCCTCTGCATTGGATGATTAGATTGTATCTTAACCGAAGATAAAACTGCATGGGTCTCTCAAACATCAATTTGTAAATAATGCCTTTCCTCTTTCAAGTTTCAACCCAATTGCTTTCGGAAGTACATGTAATTTTTTTTTTTTTTTTCAGTTTTGATCCATTCAAGATTTGCCGTGATTTTTATTCATGCCTACTGTTCACCTAAATCCGCCAACTCTGCCCACAAAACCTGAATTCTATCAAAACTACCCAAACCGGCTATCTAATAGCCGGTTCCTAATTTTTATTAGGAACCGGCTATTAGATAGCCGGTCCTTAATTTTCTTTTTATTATTTTTTTGGTAAACCCCGGGATGACGGTCACCACCGTCTCCTCCTCCCCTTTCCGAATTGGGGTCATACGCACAAATCTGACTTTCCTAGCAAAAGTTATTGCCGTTTAAAGTTTTAAAAAAAAAACGATATTTCTAACTCTTGATTCATTTCATTTTTTTTTAAAGTTATGACCGTTTTATTTTTTCTAATAACACACAATAAAATATTTTACTTTTTCTTACAGCCGCGAAAAATCTGATCTGAAAAATGTTGATCCGGATTATTTGTTTCAGTCCTTCTAATAAACTAAATTATATATTTTTCTATCTAATTTCAAAGAAACATATCAAAAAATTCTAAAACTTTAATAAAAATAAAAAATAAATAAATTACATGGTAACAACTTGTAAATGGATGACGATATGCTCATATTTGCATTAAAATATCATTCGGAGGACAAAACAAATTTTACATGGTAACAACTTGTAAATTGATGATGATCTGCTCATATTTGCATTAAAATATGATGTCCATATAAGCTAAAAATGAATGGTTGGAAGCAAACGCACTGGATTTTGCCACCTTACGGCCTTTATGGGACTTTTTCCAAAAAAAAAAAATAATAAAAAAAAAAATAAGGACCGGCTATCTAATAGCCGGTTCCTAATAAAAATTAGGAACCGGCTATTAGATAGCCGGTTTGGGTAGTTTTGATAGAATTCAGGTTTTGTGGACAGAGTTGGCGGATTTAGGTAAACAGTGGGCATGAATAAAAATCACGGCAAGATTTGTGTTTTGGGCCGGAGACATTTATGTTTGCACGACTCCCAATTTTCCTTTTTTTTTTTTTTTTGAGGGAACAATTTTCCTTCTCAAAATTAATCTGAAATTAGTTGCTTTGACTTTGAATGATGTTTTTCTTCCAATAAAAGATGCCCGAATTTTGACCATGGTTTTTCAATTGAAGCGGGACAATCATATTTTTGTAATTTCAATATATTTTTTTATTTTATGTTACATCATCAAATTTTTTATCATCTGATTTCATTTTTCTTTCCTAATTTATTACGACCAGAGATTAATACGAAGGAAAAATGAGTTTTGGGCCGTAAACATTCAATATTTGTATTTTGGGCCGGAGACATTTATATTGGCACGAGTCCCATTTTTTTTTCACAAAATGTTTTAACGCCAATTAATATGAAATAAGTCGCTTTGAGTGACGTTTCTCAACGAAAGAAACCCGAAATTTAACCCCGGTTTATTAATTGAAGTGGGACAATCATATGTTTGTATTTTTAAGATTTGTTATTTATGTTAAATTTTTAAAGTTTTAATAATCTGATTGTATTTTCTTTTCTTATTTATTATGATCAAAGAGTTCATATTTCTCGTTTCTCATAAAAGATGGCATATTTGTGTATTTTTTATTATATTAATTTTTGGAGTATTAAGAAAATTATATAATTACATCTAAAATTTACTTGACCATAATAATCTTTGAGTGAGTCTATGGTACTATGCATATCACAGATTGGTCCGTGATATAGATCAATATTTTTCTTTTCAAAATCCTAACGGTTGATCCGAACAGTTCAACATAATTCCTATGTGAATATGTACTTGTAGACCGAGTTTTATATTTTTTAGAATTTGTTTTCTATTTTTTAAGAAAGGTAGAAAATCACTTGATCTGAAAATTCTGGACCATCCAAAAACAGAGGGATGCTTTTCATTGGAGGTGAAAGTGGGGCTCTTGCCAGAGTAAAAGAGTTATACTGGATCAATGTACAATTGTCGTAAACCTTTTACTTGACAATTTACAGAGTATAAGAGAATAGCAAATTAAAATAGTAACTAATATAGAAGCACAAAAGTATAGGAACAGAGTGATGTTTTGCATTATGTCATTCTAAATCAGAACTGTTCCTTGCTTAGGTACATAGATAGGAGAAACAGAGAGTTGCAAATGACTCAACATACTGGTAATTCATCCCTGATATTCCTACCAATATTACATATATCTTTATTAAATTAAGTTGTCTTCTGTTCACTGTCATATTATATGTTATTGATTAACAATTTAGGGTTTTATTTGAGTTGATATGGCGGGATTACTTCAGGTTTCTTTGTGTGAAGTATGACAACTCCATATTTCATTTAGGTACCAATTAAAAATAATTTAGTTCCTTCAATTTTTTTATTTATCCCTGATTGTCATCTTTAATGTCTTCAACGTTGTAATATTTTTCGTCAATTCCGTCTCCTCTCATTTCGAAAATGTTTGAAGCCAATTCCGATTTGACATTTTTTTCTCTTTATTAATTCTATACCCTCTTATAGATGCAAACATGAAAGAGCTATCTACCACCGGATTCATGTCAAATCGGGGGCGCCAGGTTGATGCTTTTTAACAATTTTCTGATCTTTATTGTATAATAAAAGTATGAGGATATTAAAAGAGTCTGCCTAAATGGGTCATGATCTGATTTGACCCACTGATTACTCATTTAAATCTGGTTGAGACCTATAAATGTGAATATATATCCCTCAATTAATAATTGAGATCAACTTTAATTGACTGTGTTATATATGGTATGAACTATGAAGATTGTATGCTCATTCCTGGTGAGAGATATATATGGGAATAGATTGGCGAATGGGTGAATGGTTTGAAACATGTCTCATCGATTATGACCCTGCTTCAAATTATGATAACTGGACTTATGGAGCTGGTGAGTTAATCATCTAATTATTATCAAACAAATATGTTAATTGAACAAGTTCTTTTGTCTCTTTGAAAGAACAATCTAACTAAAAGCTGTTCTTCCAAGAGATAAAAGGAATTTCCCAGGAAATAGATACATCACACAATTTATCACTTAAATTTGAAACTTCTCATCGAAACAATAATAATGTTAGAAGAAAGGGAGGCCAAGCAACATCTACCTCCAACAAAATGCAACAAAAAGCAAACGATGCTTGGACCAAATTTTTTGAGTAAAGGTGGTCAAAGCCACTCAACTAATTATTAGCCCATTGATTAGCAGGTGGTTCTTATTATAATAAATTATAACGAATAATAAATTTATTTGGGACTAACGAAATTAGCTGTTGGCAATTTGCTGGGGCAAAATGGTGTTTAATGGATCATACTAGGAAATTAAAAATGAAGTTTGTTACTAACAATTAGTGAGCACCGCTTAATCATCAGACAATTTCAATAATAAAATTTCGTTGGCCTAATGGGCTTTGGTCCGGGAGCCCAATATTCATTAAAATTAAAAAAACTGGGTTCTTGCATATTGTCTTATTTATTCATGAATTCGGATCACCCCAGTTACATGACTCAATCAAATTGGAAACGGACGGTCAAGATAGTTCTTTTAACTTGGAACGACAAAACACAAATAATACTGCCCCTGCGCCACCCGAATAGATACAATTTTAAGTTAATCTGAGTCGTCCTTTTAAATTTGCTTGAGTCAGGTCCTCGGATTCTTTATTCATAATGGGCACATTACCAATATTAAACAAAAAAAATACTGCGCCGAGATTTATTGTGGAGTGTGCATGATCAATAGCATATGCTATATTGAGATGGGGATGGGGTAAATCAACAATTAGTTGCTGCAAGGATATATCTATAACGATGTGTAATGAAATTTAAGATTTAAGATTTAAATCAACAAAAGTAGTTAGGAGTTTAAACTACTTAGATTTAAGATTTAAATGATTACAGATAGAGGTTTAAATACTTGTGAGTAGCATTGTAAAATGTTATAATCATACCTCTAAAAACTTAGATATTAGTGTTGGAAAATGGAAGTTAGACATTAAATACTTGAGGGTGCACTCAAGGATTTGTTTGAGGAGCAATTATCAGACTCTTACATTTTATTAATTAAGTTTAAGATTTTTGTAGAACTATAAAATAAGAAACTGCTGAAAATAAAAGTAAAGTACATTTGGAGGTCTAAGCGAAGACATACTACCAAATCAGCAACGCAAAAGGAGTTACAAGGACGAGAGAATAATTCTTTTCCAGCTGTTACTTCTATATCCTCATGTGAAGTGGGGAACATACAAAAATTCAAGAATTGCTCTTTATTCATTCCTAAACTTAAACACTATCCAAAGTATCTCACTTTACAATTGATGTTCTCTTTAGCTAAAAGTTAACCTATATACACGGATAAGTTACCTATAACCGTCTACAATTATTTTTAATCATATATGGTTGCTTCATAAGCATAATCCGAATCTTCTAACGTACCTGCTGACTCAAGCAAATTGAAACGGACGGCCCAAATTAACTCAAAATGGTGGCTATTCCAATATGTGCCTTGAGATTCGTGCCAAGTTAAAAGAACAATCTTGGGTCGTCTGTTTCCAATTTGCTTGAGTCAGGTACCTGGGGTGATCTGAATTCATTGTATCTGGTTGTTAGAGGTCATTCTAGCGCTCGCACCTCCTTCCTTTATACACTTTTTAATTGGAAATTACTGGGAGCCATGTGCCGTGTATAATTAATATTTTTGTAGTAGTGATAAAAAAAATGAAATAGACACAAGGGCAGCGAATATATATTTCCTACCAATGAGTTACAAGAACAAGAGAATAATTACTTTCCAGCTGTTACTTAAACTTAAACACTATCAAAGTATCTCACTATCCAAGCTTGTGGGGAACATGCAAAAATCCAAGAGCCTGTCCTTATTTATTCCTAAACTTAAATACTATATATCAAAGTATCTCAGTATTTCACTTTGCGTGCAACAGACTCTGGAGGGTGCGCAGTTGCAATTATGGTACTTGTCTAAACGTCCTGAGTTAATCCAGGAACGAATTTGGAACCCATAAAAAGTGATTTTTTTATATAAATGTTAATCTAGCTATTAAATAATTGATGTTATGGATCTAGTCTATCATAATATGAGGACTGTATTTTTAACCGCAAAGCCTAACATATATGTAGATAATAAATTAATAATATTTTTTCTTTGTTTAGCATATATAGATGCATGTTTAATTTTTATTACAATGATTTAAAATATAGATGGTGCCAGATATACAAATAATCTTACTTCAATAATATAACAATTAAACTAGATTAATTAACAATAGAAAACAAGCAATTAAATAGTATTTTGAAAAATAATATATAAGTAGAGTTAAAATGTCCCATTATTTTATGCCCGAATTATGTATCACATACATCTTTATCTCCATTTTCAAACTACAAACAATCGATCTTAACTACTTCAGAAGATTGTCATATATATTAAAATATGCTTTGAGACAATTTACATTTTTTTGGTACCATTTTACTACTTTTTTAGATAGGTACAAAAATCATTATTTTTGAATGGTTTACAATCTTGTGGAAAACAATAATTTTGCACCTATATAATAAAATAGTGAAGAAAATAAAATTAAAATTTTCTGTCTACAAGCTGATTTTAATATAGAGATTAAATTGCACTGTTCAAATTGAATATATATAATCGATCTGACATATTTTGTAACCCTACTTTAATGAGAACGTACTGATAATTAAGTACCAATAGAAACTATATAGATCTGAAGTCCAACTGAGAAGCGCATGACCAACTTCTTCATTAATAATTCTAATTTTTTTAGTTTGAAGGATACACACACACACACACACACACACACACACATAAAAACATCTCAATAGAAATAAGCAAATATGAAAGCAAAATTAGTTGGCGATCATGTAGATGCACAAGCAAAGAATATGCATTTCTCTTTATTCCGAAATTTAAACACTACATATCCAAAGTATCTCACTTTGCTGAAGCGTTCACTCTTTGAATCTTCATAATTTTAGTTTATTCTGAATATTACTAGGAGATTGCTGTTTTGAATGATGTTGCGGACCTTATTTATAAATGGTATTTACATGGTATTAATTAGAAAAACTGTCAATCTACCCCTATATATGTACACTTCATCTCCCCCTTCCCTCAGTTACGTACCTTCTCCTTCCTCTCTCTTCTCCTGTCAAGAACATCAGAAGAACGAACCTCCGGTCCTGATAGATCAGCAGTACCAGGTCAGTGGCTGCTGTCACCTCTCTCTAGGTTTCGCAAAAAAATATATTATGAAATCTGATGTACATGTTAAATTTATCGTGTACTAGGCTCGTTAGGTCATGAAATTTCACCTTTCTTGCGAAAGGCCATGTATAAGAGAGCTGTAGGAGTAGGACACGACATTAGATTCATACCCTTTTGGCTTATGTCCCTTGAAAATCCTGACTCGTAGAAAATCCAATGCCTGTTCAATTTACACCTTTCTTGCATCACATCAGGAAATTAACGGCCCTTTATAAATCAATAACATATACAAAATTCAATGTCTCCTTAACTTCACCTCTCTTACAGAGCCCATCTATAAAGGTGTGGTAAGACATTAATTATGTTAGGCTTAATCCTGATATTAGGCTTTATGGTTTTTCTGATTTTGCTAAAAAAAAAAAATGAAATCTAATACCAAATTTTCTCTCCTTTTCCAGTTTAGTACGGAAGTCGCCACCAATAAACATCTGATTTTCAGTTGTGTACTTGAGCCTCTATTTATCTGCACAGAGGTTTATTACTATTTTTTTATTAACTACTTGACTAATAATATATATGTTATCCAGTTGTTGTTTATTAATTCAATTGCACTTAACAACAGAGATTCAGGATAAGATTTCCGCTCACATATCTGCATTCAGTGCATTACTCTTTCTACACGTGTCGAGGTATTCTCATCTTCTTTTATTTCACAAAATTATATTCTGAAATGTGATGTGCATGCTCAATTTATATTCAAAAATCTAATGTAGATGCTCAATTTATAAAATGTAGTTATATATACATATTTTATATAATTACAATGTTTTGTTAATCCTCATATATAGTATTAACTTTTCACTAGCTTTTTTTTTTATGGTCGGCAATAAGATTGCCGACAAATATATTGATTAAAAGAGAAGGTTTATGTACACAAGATCTAGTAAAATATGAAAACATATATACAATGATTTAACATCTCGTAAAAACTAGCTTGCTCCAATTGCGACTAGCAAGTTAACATACTTGCTCCCATGCTGGATCCTGCTAACCGTACTGTCAGGCCTGGTCCCAGAAAGCAACATCTGTTGTTGTATCATTAATGAGTAATTGCACCGGGCGGCTTCTGTCAGAGAAGACCCTCCTGTTTCTCTCGCGCCACAGAGCCCATACTCCTGCTACCCATACTCTGTTCCAAAGACCCTGTGCCATTGGTGACAGTCGCGATTGACCCAGTTTCCACGCATGTAAGACGCTCCTTCCCCGGATCATACTCATGTTGAAGTGTGACAGCAGTCCTCTCCAAAATCTGGTTGCATATGGGCAAGTCCACATGATATGGTCCCTGGTCTCAAGTAGTGTCGAGTTATATAGTTTGCAACCTGGTTGTACATTACATCCCCTCCTTGACAGAACCGCTTGGGTTAAAATCTTGTTACTCAACATTAGCCACACAAATATCTTAACCTTCATTGGTGCCTTAAGTGCCCAGATACGTTTGTGATTCGGACTAACTATCCCTCTTTCATGCATTAGACGGTAAGCCGAGGCCACTGTGAAAATGCCTGGTGCGGTCCAACTTTTCAATAGCTTTGTAGTTTGAAATTAGCATCCCAAATTTTCTCGTGAATTTTACTTGACGCTTATATATTACAAAAAAATATATTGTATGATATGCACCAATGCACCATGTTTTATGTTTGATGATCATCTGCATTGTATTTACTATACTTTATTGTATACTATGCACTATATATGTTTTCTTTTTGCACTTTATCTCAATTATCACTGTCCAAACAAAGCGAGGCATTTTGCTACTCTATTCCTAAACTTAGACACTACCAAAAGTATCTCACGCTCCACACTTTGAATCTCCCTTGTTTTAGTTTAATCGGTAAATTAATACGGCATCGCTGTTTTGGATTATGTAGAGAAGATTATTTAAAAATGGCAATTACAGAATATTAATCTGAAAACAGTCAATCGATCTTTTAAAATTGCTCTAATAATAATTTGTACATGTTTTAATTAGATATTATTTGAAGCACAAGTGTCACTTTTGACGGTTTAATAATTTTAAATGTGTCTAGAATTAAACACAAAATCTAGTAATCATATATATATGTAACTTGTTTTAAATGCATTCCAGTAGTTTCTGTTTGCATAAAAAATAATAACTGCTTCCGAATGTTCTCTAATCTCTATTCTTATAAAAAATTGTTAAAAAAAATCGTGTCATAATCTTTGACGTTCTACCCGAATTATAGAAATTAATTTGTAAAAGAGCTACGTACATTTATAATTATTTCAGCTATATAACTATCTCAGTGCATGCTAGGCAGTAACTTGCAACGTTTTAACCGAATTGTACAGATTATAATTTACTAAAAATAATAATGATATGGATATAGTCTATCTTAACCGCAAGCCAAATATACATGGGGATATATTGAATAATCTTTTTTTGTATGGAAATAATATTTATAAAAGATTTAAACTATAGATGCCGGATATATAAACAATCTTATTATAATAATAAAACATACTGGATTCACAGCAGAAAACATGCAAATAGTATTTTGTAAAATAATATATACACATACCCAATCTGACATATTTTGTAACTCAAGCAAGTAGTATTTTGTAACAAAAGAACGTACCAATAGAAACTAATTAAGGTTGAAGTCCAGCAGAGAAGGGCACGACCAGCTTTTTCATTAATTCTAATTGTTTTAGTTTGAAGGGTACACACACACACACACACACACACACACACACATCAAAATTAACATATATCGAAATAGACACAAGGAAATATGAAAGAAAAATTAATTGGTGACCATGCAAACATACGGAAAAACAGGGAAAGAATACGAATTTCCTATCAAGAAGTTACAAGGACAAGAGAATAATTGCTTTCCAGTTGTTATCTCTATATCTTCATGTGATGTGGGGAACATACAAAAATCTAAGAGATATGTAGTAGGACAGCTCTGAGGTCTAGAGTTTTGAAGTTACACTCACCATTTATAGTATTTTCATTTAATTTTTTTTTTTTTTGCATTAATTGCAGTTACATGGTTGATGAGCTTGTAGTTGAAGTGGATGTGACGGTGTATTCTGCATGATTAAACTGTTTTGATTAGTCAAACAAGGGTAGAAAGAGAGAGGGAGGGAAGGATTTTGGGTGTGATTTTGAAAAAGTTGAAACAGAGATGGATGCCTTACTCCTCACAATTGAATTGTTATCCCTACCCTACCTAGACTCCTTCAGGACAAAAGATTTTGAGTGGCTCGTAATGCCATTACTGAAGAGCAAAAAACTCAGGGTGCTCCTTCAGGACAAAAATGAGGCTATAATTGAAAGAGTGCGACTATTATCCTATAAAGTTGGAAATTTTGTGGGTAAGATTGTTGAACAAAATGCAGGTTCTAGGAAGCAGTCCTCCGGCTCCAGGAGCCGTGATTTGAAGAAAGATTGGGACGAAATCGATTCTTTAACGTACTCCTTGATTGATATCAGCAGTTTACGATTTATTACACCTATCAGCCTCAAGAGAATCTGCCATCAAATAGAGAGAATTGAAGAGATGCTTCTTGAGACATCAGATTGTTCAAACTACAAAGCACTTCGTAAAGATGATAATCAGAGCCTAGTACTCCTCATGAAGAAAGCGATTCCAGCTGCTGAGACTATACCCTGGGAATTGAACATTCTCCCTTATGTGATTTGTGAGGCATGTAAAGAACAGCCTCTGGCTCTTCTCCTTATAGGGGGCCTCCTTTCATTCAAACCAATGACCTACGAAACCTGGAACAGGGTGAATGATAATCTGGCCAAGATCAAAGAGTTTAATATGAAACACATTATTAACTATTGCTATGATGATTTATCTTACTTTCTCCAGCTGTGCTTTCTTTATTTTGCATGTTACCCAATTGGTTACGAGATACATGCAACCTCTCTAATTGAAATATGGATTGCTGAAGGATTTGTTACATCCGGAGAAGAATGGGGTATTGAAGGATCTGATAGCTCAAAGGAAGATCAAGAGACTAAAGAAGAGATGGCAAATATGTACTTGGAGCAACTTGTCCAAAGGTATTCTCAATTTTTTTTTAAAAATTTATAGGTGATTAATTATTTGGTCTATGGTTTTACCCGTTGTGGCATAAATGACATTGCAATTAGTAATAGGATGGTTGCTATTTAAAACATTAGGTCGTGGTTTCATAAAAAAGAGGTCATCAATAAAAATGAATTTTGTTTGTTTTATTATAACAGTAAATAATGTTCTTTGGTGTACTTGATGATAAACAAAACCAATTTTTTTTTCCTTATTTGAAGTAAACCGAGAAGTTTTGATCTTTTATAAATATGTACTTGATGTTTTCTTATTTTTCTTATCGTGTGCAGGTCGTTGATTTGTGTTTCAAAGAGATCATTCTTAGGCACTATAAAAACTTGCCGAGTACCTCGTCCTATTCATGAATTTGCCATCGAAAAATCCAACAAGGATGAGTTTCTGGTTGCCAATCCAGATCAAGCAAAAATGGAATCTCTATTCCGTTTAGCAATCCATCAAGACAACAGGAAACAATACACAGAGGTGAAAAATAATCATATGCATTCCTTTATAGCTTTTAATTTTGATAGAAATGTTCTTCAAAGTGCCATGCTCCTCAAAGTGTTGGAATTGAGAAACTCCGCAATCCCAGAAACTGCTTTACCGAACATGCTTTACCTACAATATCTGGGCTTGAGGGGTAGCAACATATCTGAGCTTCCTAAAAATATAGGAGACATGAAATATCTTCAAACGCTAGATGTTAGAGATACAACCATAGAAATCCTACCTGAATCTCTTTGGAATATCAAAAAACTTCGCCATGTTTATGTGAAACCAAGCTCCCCAATTAAAGGCCCACCCTGTGCAGCACATATAGATAGCCTACATACCCTGAAAACTGTTGCAGCTCATGAGTCATGGGTAGAAAACATTCCACACTTCCTCATCCACCTTAGAAAGATAGCAATTTCGAATAGGGACATTCTAAAATGGAAATATATTTCTAACCTATTGAGTCACATGGATAAACTCATATCAATGGCAATTATAGGCAACACTATACCGTCGGAGTATGTTGATATTAGGGCATTTCCTAACCTTGAGACGGTGAAATCAATTAAATTAGAGGGAAAATGGAATTGCAGGAAACTTTTCATAGATTATGTTAAATTTCCACCAAATCTTGCAAAGCTCACCCTAACCAATTCTGGTTTGAAGGAAGACCCCATGCCGACACTAGAAAGATTACAATCCCTGAAATTTCTGTGTATAAAAGATGGAGCATACATAGGGAAGCAAATGATTTGCTCCGCAAATGGGTTTCCACATTTGCAATTCTTAGAAGTTGAGAAATTGGAGAACTTGGAGAATTGGGAGATATAATCTATGATGGATGGATCGGTGAAAAAGATGGGTATGCCACATCTTACCACACTACGTGTTGTTCAATGCTTGAAACTCAACAACCTTCCTAATTTAGACTATGTTACTGATAAAGTTATAGGTTGAAATGTTGTTTTCACTCTCTTCATTTAATTAAGTTTGACTTCCTTTTTTCTTGTTTTGGGCATGTGTGTCACTTGTTTGTTCATGTTTCAATGTATGTTATTTTTTATGTATCCGTGTGTTAATTGTAATGTATGTGGGGATAACATTGAGTAAACCAAATGATATATTTACTCTTTTATTTTTATTTTTATTTTTTTATCATACATGTTTTCTTTTGATTCTAGAGTAGTGTCGTGATTTCTTGTGACCGTAGTAAAAAAATTTGCCAAAAAAATCACATGCCTTTCTATACAAACAAATTAAATGGATTCTAGAATCATCCTTGAAACTTTCACAAAGTTTGTTTTTGTAAGGAGCGTTCTGATGGGCATTGGAACTAATTGGGGAACGTTTCGATTCACGTCAAGATTCGTGCGTACTTTATCCGAGACAAACCTTGACACAAATCAAACGTCTGGGACCCGATCTGACAAATAGTTGAGAAATAAATAGTTCAGGTAATTTTTTCTTTGGCATCACCCAATGAGTATTTGAAAGAAGGAAAATTTCTGCGTGAATCATGCGATGCCATGCAGTGTTTGCTTGAAACTCAACAACCTTCCTAATTTAGACTATGTTACTGATAAAGTTATAGGTTGAAATGTTGTTTTCACTCTCTTCATTTAATTAAGTTGACTTCCTTTTTTTTTTTGTTTTGGGCATGTGTGTCCCTTGTTTTTTATGTTCAATGTTTCAATGTATGTTATTTTTTATGTATCCGTGTGTTAATTGTAATGTATGTGGGGATAACATTAAGTAAACCAAATGATATATTTACTCTTTTATTTTTATTTTTTTTATCATGCATGTTTTCTTTTGATTCTAGAACAGTGTCATGATTTACTCGTGACCATAGTAAAAAATTTGCCAAAAAATTCACATGCCTTTCTATACAAACAAACAAGTTAAACGGATTCTAGAATCATTCTTGAAACTTTCACAAAGTTTGTTTTTGTATGGATCGAGCGTTCTGATGGGCATTGGAACAAATTGGGGAGCATTTTGATTCGCGTCAAGATTCGTGCGCACTTGTTCTGCGACAAACCTTGACACAAATCAAACGTCTGCGACCCAATCTGACAAATAGTTGAGAAATAAATAGTTCGGGTCTTTAATTTTTTTTTTTTTGGCATCATCCAATGAGTATTTGAAAGAAGGAAAATTTCTGCGTGAATCGCATGCGATCGATGCCATGCTGTGTTTGCTTTGTACATATTATTTTCTGAACTAGCAGAGTATCTGTACTGTATTTAAAATGTTGCTTATGATATGAGACATTTAAGCATAACTTCATATGTACCTTTTAGTCTTTAATCATGAAATTCAGTACTGGATGTTGGCACATTCTGATCAGATACAGTTAGAATTTTGCAAGTACCAAGTACCTGGATAATTAAGTAATAACAACAGCTATAAAACCTGCTGGTACACAATATATACCAACTGATCTTCACCCAGGACTTGGTAACTATGAAGAAGTTTTATACATAATGATGGATTAAAACCATCATCTATAATTAGCTCATTTTTAATCATTATTATTGTATAATTGTTCACCTATTTTCATCAAGCTTCCATTTTTACTACACAATATTCGCAGTTTACAGAACTTTAATCGGTGCCTTTTTATATACTGTAAAAAATTGACAACTAAAACTTTGATAATTGTTTACCAATAGTTGATACATAGTAATTATATGTTAATGATTGATACTTCCACAAATATAGGTTGCATTCAATTTTCATTGATGCATGAGATCCCGAATTTTTTTTATTTAACATCTTTACAAAATAAACTATTTAACCTTTTTTTCTTATTAAGTATCATATTTATCAGGATGGCGGTTTTAAACTGCGGCACTAGCAGTGCAATTAGTGCATTAATTTCGAACTGCTGGTACCGAAATTTTGAAACTGCGATTAAATATGGGATTTTTCAAAAAATAAAGTTAAATGGTTTATTTTTTTAAAGATAGTAAATAAAAAAAAATTGGGCAGGAGATCATACTGAGCATTTAGACTTCTACTGGTGTGTTATGAGAACAAAGTAGGTCTGATGAGTTCCAAGACCGTTTGATACATTTTAAGTGCATACAAATATAAATGCGAAATCACACGGATTTTAAAGCATATGAGATGGTTCTCAAGCCCATCAAACCTAAATTAGGTCCGATGGGCACGGACCTACTCCGCAGTCGTGTGTTATATTTACATATCTTGATTGTTAAATTTAAATGACAACTCACTCAACAAGATCTACACACTAAAATCAATTAGGTATAAATTTAATTTTGTATGTATATTTTTTGAACTTTATTACTATGTTTCAGACAAGAAAGAACTAAAAATAAATAATGGGGAAAAATTTAGTGCAAAATTAACGAACATTAGCCTATATATTGGGCCCAAATTAGTATTTGAAAATGGGCCATTTGCAGGTTATAGATAAAATTAGATCCAAAACATTAAAATGTATGATTTAAAAATAAAAAATAAAATGTAATCTATTTGATTTTTTTTTTTAATTCGGCCTTGAACTAACTAAGCTTGCTTCATTTGTACTTTCAGCTATGTATTTAAATTTTGAGATAAATATATATGCACTTGTTGTTTCCTGCTTAGTAGATGTTTTATTTATTTTTATTAAACTAACTTAGAAAAGCAAACAAACTCCCTATAAAACACTTCAACATTTAAACATTTAATTCAAATTTTATTTTATTTTAAATAATTTAAATAATTTTCATTAAGAAAAGACACCGCATAAGAAAAGACAAACAAGTCAGTCAATACATAGGCTTAATTACAAAGAAGCAAATGTTAATAAACATACAAAAACACATACCCTCTCTAATTATTGCACAATATTTCACCTAGAAGCACTTGGTACAACAGAGAGATGAAAAGAAAGAAGAAAAACAGGGGAAAGGTTAGAGGTTCAATGAGGAGGCCCAGTTGGTGGCGCTGCCGACTCGGGGCATCGAGTTAATCTTAGTGAAGGTGTCGACCTTGAAGTTGGACCCGCACAACATACCTTCACTGTCGATTCGTGGCATTGGCTTCAACCTGTTCATCGGATGCTCAAAGCTCTTCAAACCACCCTCGCTATGAAACATACAACCTGAAATTTGCAAATTAAAACAAAGGATCATAAAACATGAAACTATCTCTTGAAAATCTCAACAAATCGTTTTTGTTGAAGTGTGCATAACTGGACTGGGCCTTATTTATCAGCTCAGATAATTCATTTTGGGCCTTTCAGAATAAATATGGGATAATTCTAAATATAGATCCATAAAGTAAACTCCATTTTTCTAAGCATACAAATCAGGAAATAAATAAAAGAAATTATAACAATCCACAAAGTGGTACCGCATGAATAGTACACGTACCGGGTGGGAAAGGTGCATACGACTTGCCACAGCCAGCCTTAGCAATATCTCTATCATCACATATCACCACCGACCCGTCTCCTCCAATCCCCCAAAATAAAGGTATCTCCCCATCAGAGCTCTGTTCAACACAAAATTACAAAATTAATGAATTGTGCAAAAGAGTACATAGTTATGTCATTTACAATTACTTAAAAGTGTATTTTGACAGGAAATTAAGGTACCAATGCAGCGAAGACAGAAGGATCGTTAGAGCTCGAGTCGAACACGACAAATGCGAAGGAGCCAGAGAGGTCCTTGACAACCTGGTCCGCCGGGTAGGGTCCACGGTCTCGTAGAGTCCGGTATGCTTCTATAACCAACATGGCTTCATTGGTGGCTTTACCACTTAGACCATACTGTCTGATCAAGCAGCTCAGATTATCCAATCTCCCGATAAACATACAGTATATGTTCTCGAACCCGCAAAATAATCTGCATTTGTCCAAATTAAGGCTTCAGTTTTCGTATTTTACCTTGATTTCCCATAATTTTTCATCAGTATTCCACCAATTAGAACACCTACTAATTTTGTATAATGTCTGTTCTACAAAAATAATTTGTCAGAATAAATTAAGATGGCATTTTTCCTATGACAAAAGTATATTAATTACTGTATTTCTACAAAAAAAAGATTCAACAATTTTACTTTTACTGGATTTTGTTAACATAAAATCTTAGAATTTTGTCTTTCTTCATGCTTGTATACTTTTTTCTTGTATACGGTACCTTTCGTGCTTGCAGAGGCGGTGACCATGGGGCCCGACACATGCGAGAGCAGCTCCACAACCAAAAGTGGCTGCGAATGAGTTGTCAGGGTACGCAGAGTGGAAGTCGCGTAAGATTTCATCGGGGTTCTTTGGTTGACGTCTGACAGTGGGTCCCTGCTTGCCGGATGATTTGTTAACCGCCTCCGGGCTGTTCAACTCCTGAGGCAGATGTGCCAATTGCTTGTGGAATATACTCAACATTTTTGAACTACTTCCTCTTTAAATTTTTCTGCTAAATTCTCAATCAATGGATCGTTTTTGAATCTTTGTAACGATTGTTGGAGAATATATAGAAGGAAATGAAAGGAGATGGAATGGGTTTTGATGAGAACGAATGCTGTTATTTATAAAGTTCTGGTGAGTAATAATTAATTAAGGAATTAAAGAAGATAACAACAAGAGCAAGCAAAGTGCAAAGAGGCCATCGCATAACCTAGAATTCTTTATTTCGTTATTGCAACCATATTTTGTTTTTTTAGTAAAAGTTAGATGTCAAGCTACTCAATTAACTATTTGATATCTCTGTTGTTATTATAATAAATGATTTTTCTCCATTTAGATTTTGAAATCATGACCTGTCACATAGAAACTGTGTCTTAGCCACTAGACCAAATGCTAGTTTTTCACTGCAAGAATTTTTAGGTGGGGTTTTTTAGCTTTTTTGTTCGAGAACATTGTGATTCTAGACTGAAGAATTGCAGACGAGTGGAAACACTTTAGATAGAAATTAAAGTGATTAGTGGTGGATAAGGATACCCCACTCTTATGGGCCCCACAAGACGAAAACTTTAGGGCTTGTTTGGCCGACATATTGTTCACGTGAACAGTATTTTTTAGTTCAATTTTGTGCCCATGTCCATTCTCAATTGGAGTTAGTATTAATAGTGTCATAAATAGTCGCTGAGCAGGTTAGCGATCTTATCTCCTTTGACGCAGATACACAGAGAATATATAGCCCATTGGTTTTGCTGCTGGCGAAATTTTACATTTAAATTTTTTTTTTTTTACAATTTATTTATCATTTTTGAAAATCGCTATTTTTCAATGGTCCATAATGATCAGAAAACAACTATTTTGTACACATCTTAGTAAATATAAAAAAAAAAATCCCAAGAAAGTATATATAATTTGGTCTCTAAGCATAGTTTATTATGAAGATTATGTTGAACGGTTTAGATTGACTATTTAGAATTTTCAATCACAAAAATAACTTGTAAATATATGATGTCAACATGTATCACCATAAAATGGTGTGATCCCTCCTCATATTTGATACTTATTTTGTCTTGATTTTAAAACTGGTCTATCAACTATTAATTATATAAAATATGATCATTTATAATATTTTAATATAAATTTGATTGGTGAAAGGTATCTTCAGTACGTATTTCTGTTAAGACTTTCGAATGCACAATAATATTATTTTCGATATAGTCAATTATTTTTGATTAATTATTTAACAGTAATCTATCTATCCGTACGAACACATATTATATATTGTTTACAACACTGCAATAGATAATTCACTAATTCTGTCTAAATTTTGTTATTGTCACTTAATAATTGAATGTTTGACATTGCTCAGGAAACAATATGATATGACTGGCGTAGTGAGAAACCAGCACGTTGTAATCAGGCGCATGCTGTAAGATTTGAAACCGCTATCTCAGCAGACTCCCACGGATGTGTGGGGACCAAAAGCTGAGAGGGGCCCACAGCTCGGAGATATTAAGATATGAGATGAGATCAGAAGAAAGCCTTGTCGCATGCACGTCAGTCCCTCCTGCAGTCGAAATCTCTTTTTGCTTTTATTTGTGTCGTTCTAATCAGCCTCGTTAGTCATCGTTGGTGAATGTTAGATACTCTGATAGTAACAGCATGATCAATATATTTGTGGCTTAGGTTTGGAGGAGTAGGTCCGATGGGCATCGAAACTACTTTTAGGTTCAATTAGCTCTAACACCGTACGATTAGCATTAAGATTGATGCGCACGGAAATTGAAATAGACCTGCACGGATTTTAATGTACCGAGCACGGATCTTGATGCAATCGAATGATCATTTCACCCATCGAACCTACTCTGAATTCCTAGTTTTGACATTTTTTTTTGTTTTTTTTCTAGATGAAGTTTGTTTGATATTATTGAATCTAGGGGCGGATTCATATGGTTCCGGGGAGCAGTTGCTCTCTTTAGATTTTGAGTTTTAGTGAAAATTAGATGTTTCAATTGACTTTGTCTTCTTTGAATTTTTTTTTTTAGATTTTTAAATGTTGAACTTGTCTTTTTATTTTTATTTTTAGATTTTCTAAGCAAGCAAAAAGTCGGATTGGCTTAATTACATTGTTTTCAATTCTTATAATTTTGGTTTGATATTACTTTAGTTGAGAGTTGAGACCCACATGAGTTATTGAGCAAAATATCAAAGTATTTTGCAAAAGGGTTTACGTGTTATAATTTAGTTGGAGTGAAACTACGGTATTATGTGTATGATTAATAATCTAAACAATTAATAAAAATCGTTGAACATGATTTTCATATGAAAATATATTTAGAGATTATTTTTCTTATTTTTTCGATAGATAGAATATCACTTGAAATCTAAAGATTCTGGAACATTCAAAAATAGTAATTTTATGTTTATCTAATATTAAAAATTCTTAAAAAATAAAAAATATAGTTTGCATGTAATTTTTTTAATATTTTGATCAATTCATAAACGAGAATATATTCATAGTATAGACCAATCTGTGATATATGCATATGAGCTTGTCACCATCACCTCATTCGGAATACACATCTTATGAGGTAAGAAAATACATCTATTTAGATTCTTACCGTCCGATCATATTCAAGATCAATGTCAAAGTTTTTTTTAATATTCGTGCGTATTCTGATCTAACGATGTAAACAAAAATATTATGTTACCTTAGAAAATATGATTTGTTTTTTGTTTTTAGTTTTTTTTTTTTTTTTTTTCTTGCTTCAGAAGACATGAATTCGCCTCACTCACTTTAAAAGAATCAAAGGTCAAAGCGCATCAGACTTGATGCTTCATTGCCATTGGTCTAGCAAGTGCCACGTAGCACACTATTTTGTGCACACGTGGCACCACTCTCGGCTCTTCCCTCCTTTTCTCTCTCTTCCCTAAAAAATTTCTAAAGATAAACAGCAATGCTACGTCTACTCCCTCTCTCCCTTTTACAATCTCTCTCTCCCCCAAACACACTTAATTCAATTCCTTCAATCCCTGTCTAAATCTAAACTCAAGTCTAACCATGAGTTCTTCTTCCCGGAAATACTACATGGTACCCGGAATTACACCGGAAGAGGTCTCAGTTGCATCAGATGAGGCATTTAAGAGGTATCTAAATCCCATTTTGAAGAGAAATGGGAATGGGAATGGGCCGGGTGGTGATAGTATGGTTCAGAAATGATCTGCGTGTACTTGATAAAGAGGCACTGATCAGAGGTTGGGCTGCATCGGAATCCGTGCTCCCCGTGTATTGTATGGGAAGGAGATCACCTGCCTCCTGTGGGGCAGGATTTTCCTGCAGTGCGGATGACACGTGGGTCCAGACGGGTTTAAACATTTAAATATTGATTTTAGTTTTGCTGCGAGCCCACATGTCTGTGACTCAAGGGCAGGAAAATCCTGCCCCCTGGGGAGCAGAGGATTCGGTTCCTATTGTGTGGACTCGCTCTTGTTCGGTTCGACTCATTATTTCAGATTCCCAAAGAATGGAGTTAGCCTTGCAAATAATATCAAATCATCTTTATCTTTGAAATAGCCTTGCAAAAATAATAACAATTGCTTGGTTATTTATGTAATTTATAAATGTTATATTCTATCGATCTATTGTGCAGCATTGAGAGAAGTTTTTGTAAGAAATGTTCTACATGCCAAATGATTTAGGCCGAATTAATATTAAGTATATATTAAAATATTGGGTTGAATATATTATGGGTCTAATGATTTGTTATATGTATCTCTGGGTAAGTATTTCTGAACTGGTGCATATGTTTTATAAATATAGTGCATCAGTTCTATTTTCGCATCATGTTCATTATCACACTAATTACAGAAAACGAAAAAGAGAAACAGAGACTGCCTGTTGATACTAGCATACTGACTTGCAGTAGTTGGTCAACCGGTTCGTGTGGATACTGGTGGAGGCGCATTTGCTGTTGCTGGTGCGTGTATCTGACAGGAGAAAGGAGAGAAAAGGCTAACTGTTCCTACGACTAAACGAAGATTTCCGCTGCGCGTCTAGTGGTAAACTCTATATTAATCTTGGAATTAGTTTTATACTTGAATTCTAGCTTCGGATAGTGAACAAATTGAAGAACTGAATCTAATTGTTACACTATAACCTATCTGAAAACCCTACAGTGGTATCAGAGCCACTTGTATAGAATTAATTCTTGATTTCTGATTGTTAATTAGATTAACGTTTCAATTTAATCAATCAGATTGGTTAAAATTATACGAATTAATTTGGCAATTTATGTAAGGATTAAGGAATAATTAAATAATCATATCAATTAGGTTGTTCTGACATAATTGAATCAGTTGGATTGATTCGATTTTGGTTAATTAAAATTAATCTGAAAGTTATGTTTTACGAAAACAGAATCAGTTAGATTGGTTCTGGTATATGATTATGTTGTGAATCTGAAGAGAAATTTTGTGTAACATGTACCAAAAATCCTTCAGGAGGCTTCGCCCCCGAGACCCATGAAAAGGGGGGCCGCCCCCCTTAAAACCCCCGCCCGCTTACCGGCAAGCGGGACTATCAAAGTATCTCACTTTGCGTGCAACAGACTGTGGAGCTAGCATCCACTCTTTATTTATTCCTAAACTTAAACACTATCAAAGTATCTCACTTTGCGTGCAACAGACTGTGGAGCTAGCATCCACTCTTTTAATCTCCAAAGTTCTAACCGAATTTTGTGGATATATACTGGTAGAGGTGCGCAGTTGCAATTATGGTACTAGTCTAAACGTCCTGAGCAACCCAAGAACGAATTTGGTACCCATAAAAAGTGATTTTTATACAAATGTTAATCTATTAAATAATCAATCTAGCTACCCCTATAGATTTCCTCCCCTTCCCTCAGTTACGTACCCTCTCCTTCATCTCTCTTCTCCTGTCGAAAGCATCAGAATGAACCTCCTATCCTGATAATCTGAGAGTACCGGGTAAGCGGCTTCTGTCACCTCTCTCTAGGTTTCGCAAAACTATATTATGAAATCTGATGTACATGCACAATTTATCATGTACTAGCTCGTTAGGTCAGGAAATTTCACCTTTCTTGCAAAGGCCATGTATAATAGCTCTGTAGTAGGACACGACATTAGACTCATACCCTTTAGAGTTATCTCCCTTGAAAATCATGAATTGTTGAAAATCCAACGCCTGTTCAAGTTACACCTTTCTTGCATCACATCAGGAAATTAGCTGCCCTTTAGAAATCAATAACATATACAAAATTCAATGTCTTCTTAACTTCACCTTTCTTACAGAGCCCATCTATAAGTGTTGTAAGTGTTAGGCTCAATCCTGATTTTATGCTTTATGGTTTTTCTGATTTTGCTAAAAAAAATTGGAATCTAATGTCAAATTTCCTCTCATTTTCCAGTTTAGCACAAAAGTCGCCCCTAGTAAACCTCTAATTTTCAGTTGTATACTTGAGCTTCTCCCTACCTGTCTTTATTTGCATGGACACAGAGGTATATTGCTATTTTTTTTAATAATTACTTGACTGATAATATATATGTTATCCAGTTGTTGTTTATTAATTCAATTGCTTTTAACAAAAGGGATCCCCAGGATAAGATTTCTGCTCACATTCTGCATTCGGTGCATTACATTACTCTTTCTACACGTGTCAAGGTATTTCTCTCATTTTTTATTTCACAAAATTATATTATGAAATTTGATGTGCATGCTCAATTTATATTAAAAAAAATCTAATGTAGATATTCAATTTATTAAATATAGTTATATATACATATTTTATAGAATTACAATTTTTGTTAATCTGGTATATAGTATTAATTTTTTAATAGCTTTGTACGTAATTAGACATATATTAGCACCTCAAATTTTCTCGTGAATTTACTTGAGCTGATATATTACAAAAAAATATATATATATTGTATGATATGCACCATGTTTTATGTTTGATGATCATGTGCATTGTATTTACTGTACTTTATTGTATACTATGCACTATGTTTTCTTTTTGCACTTTAATTATGCCAATTATCACTGTCTAAACAAAGCCAGGCATTCTGCTACTTTATTCCTAAACTTAGATATAGATATTACCAAAAGTATCTCACGCTCCACTCTTTGAATCTCCCTTGTTTTAATTTAATCTGAAAATTAATTAATACGGCATCGCTGTTTTGAATTATGTAGAGAAGATTATTTAAAAATGGCAATTACAGAATATTAATTATCTGAATTAAAACAGTCAATCGACCTTTTCAATTAAATTGATCTAATAATAATTTGTACATGTTTTAATTAGATATTATATGAAGCACAAGTGTCAATTTTGACGATTTAATCATTTTAAATGTGTCTAGAATTAAAAGAAAATTTTAATAGCCATGTAATTTGTTTTATATGCATATATTTCTGTAGTTTTTGTTTCCAAATTATTTGATTGAACGGTTGATATTAATCATTTTAGATGTACGGTTGATATTAAAAATACATAAAAAATAGTATTAAAAAAGACAAATTATTTGATTGAACGGTTGATATTTAATCATTTTAGATGTACTGATCCGCCAATAGCTCTGATTAAAAGATGAAATTTCGAATTAAATATCAACCGTTCAATCAAATAATTTGTCTTTTTAATACTATTTTTTATGTATTTTTACGTATAGATGTCTAAATTTATTTAAATACATACTAACCACATGTACTTTATATCTTTGTACTTTTTATCTTTCTCGTACCACCAATCATGCCTTATTTTCTTTACTGAAATATTTCCTGTCAATATATATTGGATTATACCATGTGTTGCATGTGTTGTTCAGAATTAATATTGGGAGATTGTAATTTGAGTAAAGTGTACGACATGGAATATGTTGTTCCGATTAGGAGTGTTCATTGGTTTAGTTCGGTTGAAACTAAATTAAATTAGACAAACCAAAGTTATAATTCGGCTTCAAAAATAGACCTGAACAGAACCAAACCGAACCGAACCAGAGTTTTATTTCGGTTTATTCAATTAACATCAAAATATATTAATTTTTTATTTAAAGCAATTGTTTTGTAACAAATCGAAGTATATTAAGAAATAAAACTGTGTATTAAGAAATAAAGCTGTGTTTTAAGAAATAAACCAAAGTATTTAAAGCAATTGATTAAGAAATAAACCGGGGTGGTCTGGACCAAATTCATAATATATATAAAAGTTCAGTCGGTTCAGTTATTTCGATTTTAAAAATTTCCAAACCGAACCAAACCAAACTTATAATTTGGTTTTAAAAAGCAAACCAATCCAAACCATTAAACCCAAAAAACCGAACCGTTTGATCCAAACAAATTCGGTTTGGTTCAAAACTGACTAAACTGGAACGCTCGTTTGTAAAAATGACAAGTTTTTGGAAAAAATAGAAAAATGTTATTGTTTAGTTTATTATTATATTAGTTTTAATTGACATATTTGATCATATGGAACTTTATATTTTAGGCTCGAATTTTTTTTATTTAGTTGTATAATTTATTACGAATATGTTAAAACTTGCTAATAATTATAAGAGTTTGGAGCGATATGTAAAAGAGCTACCTACATAACTAATTTAGCTATATAAAAATTTGTTAAAAAAAAATTGTGTCATAATCCTTGACGTTCTAACCGAATTATAGAAATTATAATTTGTAAAAGAGCTACGTACATATATAACTATTTCAGCTATATAACGAACCAGTGTCTCAGTGCTAGGCGCGCAGTAACTTGCAATGTTTTAACCGAATTATACAAATTATAGTTTATTAAAAAAATAATGATATGGATCTAGTCTATCTAACAGATTTAAACAATATTATTTCAGTAATAAAACAGTTCACAGCAGAAAACAAGCAAATAATATTTTATAAAATAATATATACACATACTCAAATATTTGGCATATTTTGTAACAAAAGAACTACCAATAAGCACTAATAGAAACTAAGGTTGAAGTCCAGCTGAGAAGGGCATGTGACCAGCTTCTTCATTAATTCAAAACATCGAAATAGACACAAGCAAATATGAAAGCAAAATTAATTGGCGACAAGAGAATAATTGCTTTCCAGTTGTTACCTTTATATCCTCATGTCATGTGGGAAACATACAAAAATCTAAGAGATAGTACGACAGCTCTGAGGTCTAGAGTTTTGAAGTTACACTCACCATTTTTCATTTTAAAATATTTCTTTTGCATTGCAGTTATATGGTTCATGAGATTGGAGTTGAATTGGATGTGAGGGTGTATTTTGCATGATTAAACTGTTTTGATTAGTCAAACAAGGGTAGAAATTAAGAGAGAGGGAGGGAGGGAAGGATTTTGGGTGTGATTTTGAAAAAGTTGAAACAAAAATGGATGCCTTACTCCTCACATTTGAGTTGCTATCCCTATTACCCGACCTAGACTCCTCCAGGTCATTTGATGTGGAATCACATCCTCTGCTGCAGTTTTAAAGTGCAGCAGAGTGCTGCACTTTAATATCGTCCGTTAATTTTTGATCGGACGGACGAAATTGAAAGGTTTTCGGATAGGTTATAGTGCAACAATTCGATTCTGTTATTCAATTTGTTCACTATCCGAAACCAGAATCCAAGTATAAAATTAATTCCTAGATTAATATAGAGTTTACCACTAGACGCGCAGCGGAAATATTCGTCTAGTCGTAGGAGCAGTCAGCCTCTTCTCTTCCTCCTGTCAGATACACGCACCAGCAACAGCAAATGCGCCTCCACCGGTATCCACACGAACAGGTTGATAAACTTCTGTAATTCGGTATGCTAGTACCGAATTAACAGCCCCGTCTTTCTTCTTCTTTTCTCTCTTACGTTTTCTGGTATTTGTGTTATAGATAAGATCTGAAAATAGAACTGATGCACTATATTTATAAACATATGCACCAGTTCAAATGCACCACTTCAGATGCACCACTTCAGATGCACCACTTCAGATGCACCCATTCAGAAAACGTATCTAATCTGATCAGATCAGATCAGATCAGATCAGAATAAGAATTCGGGCCTAGCCCATTAAGATCTGATCCATATTAAATATTAATATGGCCCATAATATTCTGGCCTATAGTACATTTCTAACAGTCTCCCACTTGTACTAAAGCCAAATATTTTAAATTTGTTTTCAACCTTGTTCTTGTGTGTGACCCAATAGGTTCATATAATGTTGGCAGTGAGCTAAAATCATTTTCGGCACACAAATCATAAGCGGTCCCTAGCAGGGTATTATGACTACCCAAATTATATGAATGTCAATATCTGACAAGTACCTCATAATTATTTATGTTAATCCCTTTATCACTTGATATCTTGATTGTACTCAAAGCAGGATATGTGTCAACTTTGTATAGTACAATCTTTGATTTCTCATACCAAAGTTAGATTGACTTTCATATGATTGACTATCAATCATATAGCATGGCCATGCATTTTTCAATCTATCTTTCTAGAGGGGCCCAGAGACATCATTCTCCCAATATATGAGAGGGATAAATTCCATCTTGATCATTCATATTTCTTCATATGATTCATAATATACCCAATTATTACCTTTATAGTTACCTTGTTAGGGCTAACGTTTGATAGCATCAAAGTATACAATCCTCATTGAAGAAATCAATGACGATCTCAGGTCAAAGGATTCAACTAAATATTATATAAATAAACTGATGACACATAATAATCCATACAGTATTTTATAGCGGGTCTGTCCAATACCATGTTTATCAAACATGTATCTATGTGATTGCATTGGATATCCCATATCAATGATCCGTAAAACATGATCATCCACAATCAATCCACATACTAGTCCATAAATTATTAGTGTTCCAACTAACAATAAAGACTAGGGACTATTTAGAATAATATTGCATTCCATTATAAAGTTTTACGATCCAACTCATCGAATTGATGATAAATAATAAGCAATAAATTATTCAAGGAACATTACATTGTTTTATTCATAAAATATAAACATACAAACAAACATCTAAATTATAAACCTCTGTAACATAATAATAATCACTAGAGCCAATCACTCATATATCTAATACCTATAGCTCTAGTATGCATATCATGCTTAATTTGCGATAGAGGTTTAGTCAAAGGATCTGCCACATTTGCATCCGTTGCTATCTTGCATATTTTAACATCACCTCTATTCACAATCTCTCGAATAAGGTGAAAACGTCGAAGTATATGTTTGGACTTTTGGTGTGATCTTGGCTCTTTAGCCTGTGCGATTGCTTCATTGTTATCACAATAGAGATCCACTGGATTTTCAATACTTTTAATCACACCAAGTTCAACGATAAACTTCCTTATCCAAACAGCCTCTTTCGCTGCTTCTGAAGCAGCAATATACTCAGCTTCTGTTGTAGAATCGGCTACTGTCTCCTGCTTGGAACTCTTCCAACTAACAGCTCCTCCATTAAGGCAAAATACAAATCCAGATTGCGATCTAAAATCATCTTTGTCGGTTTGAAAGCTTGCATCTGTATAACTGGATACAACAAGCTCTTCCTCACCTCCATAAACAAGAAATGCATCCTTAGTCTTTCTCAAGTATTTAAGGATATTCTTCACTGCTATCCAATGACCCTCACCTGGATTTGACTGATATCTGCTTGTGACACTCAAAGCATATGACACATCGGGACGTGTACAAAGCATAGCATACATGATTGATCCAATAGCCGAAGCATATGGAATCTTACTCATGCGGTCTCGCTCATCTTGTGTCGAAGGACACTGATTCTTGTATAGACTTATGCCACTAGACATAGGTAAAGATCCTCTCTTTGAATCTTGCATGTTGAATCTTTTCAACACCTTGTCAATGTATGTACTTTGGCTCAATCCAATTAGCCTTTTTGATCTATTCCTATAGATCCTTATTCCCAATATGTAATTTGCTTCACCTAAATCTTTCATTGAAAAACTACTTTTCAACGAAGACTTTACTGATTGAAGCAATGGAATATCATTTCCAATTAGCAGAATGTCATCCACATATAACACAAGAAAAACAAGTGCGCTCCCACTATTCTTTTTATAAACACAAGGTTCTTCTTCGTTCTTGATAAATCCAAATTCCTTGACCACTTCATCAAAACGAATATTCCAACTCCGAGATGCTTGTTTCAATCCATAAATAGATTTTCGAAGTTTGCATACTTTTCTAGCATTATTTGAATCGACAAAACCTTCGGGTTGTGTCATGTACACATCCTCGTTTAAGTTTCCATTGAGGAAAGCGGTTTTGACATCCATTTGCCAAATTTCATAATCAAAATATGCGGCAATTGCTAGAAGTATTCTAATTGACTTAAGCATTGCAACTGGTGAAAAAGTTTCATCATAGTCTATCCCATGAATTTGCTTGAATCCTTTTGCCACCAAACGTGCTTTGTGAATGTGAACATTCCCATTCATGTCAATTTTCTTCTTAAAAATCCATTTACACTCAATGGTTCTTACACCATTAGGTAAATCAACCAAGCTCCAAACTTGATTATCTTCCATGGATTGCATTTCAGATTTCATAGCCTCAAGCCATTTATCAGAGTCGGGGCTCATCATTGCTTCACGAAACGTCGTAGGCTCATCGTTGTCCAACAACAATATATCGCGTTGCTCTGTCATGATCAACAAATACCTCTGAGGTATGCGATGTTCCCTATCTGACCTTCGCAATGGTAGTGTCTCTTGTATAGGTTCCACAATATCTTGTGGTTCCTGTTGAGTTATAGGAGTATTCTCTTGTATATCTCGAATTTCTTCGAGATGTACATTACTCCCACTAACTCCTTTGGAGAGAAACTCTTTCTCCAAAAAGACACCACCACGAGCAACAAATACTTTGTTCTCAGCCCTATTATAAAAATAAAATCCCTTGGTTTGTTTCGGATATCCAACAAAGAAACACTTATCAGATTTAGGTGTGAGCTTATCAGATATCAATCGTTTTACATAAGCCTCGCAACCCCAAATCTTAAGAAAAGACACACTGGGACGTTTCTTAGTCCATAACTCAAATGGTGTCTTCTTAACTGCCTTTGACGGAACCCTATTTAGTGTGAAAGCTGCCGTCTCTAGAGCATATCCCCAAAATGATAATGGAAGATCAACTTGACTCATCATTGAACGAACCATGTCCAACAAAGTTCTATTCCTCCTTTCAGACACACCATTCCATTGTGGTGTTCCTGGAGGAGTAAGTTGTGAAACAATTCCAAATTGCTTCAAATAATCACCAAATTCCTGACTCAAATATTCGCCTCCTCGATCTGATCGAAGAGCTTTAATTGTCTTGCCAAGTTGATTTTGTACTTCATTTTGAAATTCCTTGAATTTCTCAAATGCTTCTGATTTATGTCTCATTAAATAGATATAACCATATCTACTAAAATCATCGGTAAATGTGATGAAGTACTGAAAACCACCTCTTGCGACTGAACTAAACGGTCCACATACATCAGAATGTACAAGTACCAATAAGTCATTTGCCCTTTCATTAATCCCGGTGAAAGGTGCTTTAGTCATTTTTCCCAATAAACAAGCTTCGCATGTTTCAAGTGATTCCAAATCAAATGAATCTAGAAATCCTTCTTTATGAAGCTTCTTTATGCGTTTCTCACTTATGTGTCCTAAACGACAATGCCATAAAAGAGTGGGATTCAAATAATTTGATTTGAGTCTTTTGGTTTGTATGTTATAAACTGGAACATTAAGATCTAGAATATAAAGTCCATTATGTAATGAAGCTTTGCCATAATACATATCATTTAAATAAAAGCAACAACCATTGTTCTTAAATTTAAATTCAAATTCAAACATATCCAAACACGAAATAGAGATAATGTTTCTACTTATAGCAGGTACATAATAACAATTATTTAATTCTAAGATCATTCCGGAAGGTAGAGCTAATGATACAGTGCCTATGGCCAAAGCAGCAACCCGTGCTCCATTGCCGACACGTAGCTGTACCTCTCCTTTATTCAACATTCTACTCTTTGCGAGCACCTGCATATTTGAACAAATATGAGCTCCTGAACCGGTATCTAATACCCATGAATCAGTTTGATAAGTAGAAATGTTAATTTCTATAACAAATATACCTGAAGCGGAAGTCCCACTTCCCTTCTTTTGATCTTCTTTAAACTTCTTGCAATCTCTCTTCCAATGGCCGACCTCATTGCAATAGAAACACTGCGACTCGGTGGCACTAGCACTGGCTACAGCCTTTCCTTTGTTCGAGTTCCCAACTGGAACTTTGCCTTTGCCTTTTGCTTTGCCTTTACCTTTGGCCTTTCCTTTGCCTTTCTTTTTGAAGTTTGTTTCCTTCTTAACCAACAATACATCATTAGGTTTCCTCAAGTTTTGTTCAGCTGTCTTTAGCATCCCATGCAATTCTGTCATTGACTTCTCCAGTCCATTCATGTTAAAATTCAGAATAAATTGATGGTAACTTGGAGGTAAAGACTGGAGAATAATGTCAGAAGACAACTCTTTACTGAGGGGATAGCCCAAACGGTTCAGATTCTCAATATACCCCATCATCTTGAGTACATGAGGACTAACCGGGCTTCCTTCTGCCAGCTTGCATTGATATAATGCCTTTGATGTCTCATATCTCTCAGTGCGAGCTTGAACTTGAAAAAGTTCACGAAGCTGCACAATTATGTCATAAGCACTCAATTTCTCAAGCTGCTTTTGAAGCTCAGAATTCATTATCGTGAGCATGAGACAAGTGACATCAAGATCATCATTCACATGCTTATCATATTTCGCTTGTGCCTCGGCAGTAACCTTTCCTTCAGTATCATTTTCTGGTTTTTCAGGAAGGGGTTTCTCTAGAACGTATTCCTTTTTCTCTTGTTTGAGAATTATGCGTAAGTTTCTATACCAGTCTAAAAAGTTTGGACCAGTGAGTTTTGCACTTTCTTTTTCAATAGCAGATCGCAACGTAAAAGTGGATGTATTTGCCATTATCTACAACAAAATAAATATGCAGAAATTTAGACTTAAAGTTTATAATTTTAGAAAAACCTTTTAAAAAGTTTATAACTCCCACTATGTGTTTTAAAACCGATGTCCCATATAAAACCACATAGCGTACCAAGATCCATATTTCACCAAATTCAAGTGAGCTTTGGCATCACTGCTTGAATTTAGTTATTTAGGTAAGCATTCCTTGCTAATTACATCTAATATAATTCTTGGTTTGTTCGAGGTAACATCCCATGTTCCGGCTCCTCAAACCTATGCCTCAAGGCCCAAAGACGTTTTGATAGCCTAGTTAAGTGAAACCAAACCTCTATATATAAGTGTCCAACACTCATATCCTACCTTATTAAGATAACTAACGATACCTTGCTTTGGCAAGCCCATCAATTAGCGATCAAAATCTTGATAGGTTAGAGACTTTGGAAAGGCATGAAACTTAATTTTCTTTTAAAGGACTTTGTTGTTTATTTTGAAAACATGCTATGTAATAAACAATTCAACAATAACATGAGCCCAATTAATAAGTGGAATAGTATGATCCATGGCATGATAATCTCCATTGTAAGACTCCACTTGACAATAGCCACCATCCATCCTTTATGTAATCTTCTTTATTCTAACCAAAATAACTAATCTAATGGCAATAAAGAAAATACATATATGTCCTAATTTAACGGTACGCAGACCGCATAAATAATACATAATAAGTGACATGCAAGTCACCTTTTAATTATGAAATAAATATAATTCACGGGGCACCTTAGGCCGCATTTACACACATCATGCATACATTCATTACAATATTTCACACAAGGCAACGGGATCATACTATTCACATATTCCGTAACTGCAAAACAAAGTTAGTCATAGAATCCAATTCTAAATATGGGCTCATGTATAAAGTAATATATACGAGGGGTTTACTTGCCCCAATAAGGGGTACTTTTTACACAAAATTTCTTTTCAGATTCACAACATAATCATATACCAGAACCAGTCTAACTGATTCTGTTTCCTTAAAACAGAACTTTCAGATAAATTTTAATTAATCTAAAATTCGAATCAATCCAACTGATTCAATTCTGTCAGAACAATCCAATTGATATGATTATTTAATTATTCCTTAACCCTCACATAAACCGCCAAATTAACTCATATAAATTCAACCAATCTAACTGATTAAATTGAAACGTTAATCTAATTAACAATCAGAAATCCAGAATTAATTCTACACAAGCGGCTCTGATACCACTGAAAGGTTTTCGGATAGGTTATAGTGCAACAATTCGATTCTGTTATTCAATTTGTTCACTATCCGAAACCAGAATCCAAGTATAAAATTAATTCCTAGATTAATATAGAGTTTACCACTAGACGCGCAGCGGAAATATTCGTCTAGTCGTAGGAGCAGTCAGCCTCTTCTCTTCCTCCTGTCAGATACACGCACCAGCAACAGCAAATGCGCCTCCACCGGTATCCACACGAACAGGTTGATAAACTTCTGTAATTCGGTATGCTAGTACCGAATTAACAGCCCCGTCTTTCTTCTTCTTTTCTCTCTTACGTTTTCTGGTATTTGTGTTATAGATAAGATCTGAAAATAGAACTGATGCACTATATTTATAAACATATGCACCAGTTCAAATGCACCACTTCAGATGCACCACTTCAGATGCACCACTTCAGATGCACCCATTCAGAAAACGTATCTAATCTGATCAGATCAGATCAGATCAGATCAGAATAAGAATTCGGGCCTAGCCCATTAAGATCTGATCCATATTAAATATTAATATGGCCCATAATATTCTGGCCTATAGTACATTTCTAACAGAAATAAAATTTTTGCACGAATT
This sequence comes from Carex arenaria, assembly GCA_964058825.1. NCBI lineage: Eukaryota > Viridiplantae > Streptophyta > Magnoliopsida > Poales > Cyperaceae > Carex > Carex arenaria. The sequence continues at coordinate 94,601 of CAXKVW010000679.1, forward strand.
TTAAAGCAAAATTAATACTGCCCCCTCCATCATCCGAGCACTCACCGGCTGGAGATTAAATCTGAGCCGTCCAAAAGTGCAGCACCCTGCTGCACTTTAAAACTGCAGCAGAGGATGTGATTCCCATTTGATGTGGGGTACATACAGCGAAGTCTGAAGAGCAAAAAACTCAGGGTGCTCCTTCAGGACAAAAATCAGGCTATAATTGAAGGAGTGCGACTAATAGCCTATAGAGTTGGAAATTTCGTGGGTAAGATTGTTGAACAAAAAGCAGACTCTAGTAAGCAGTCCTCTGGCTCCAGGAGCCATGATTTGCAGAAAGATTTGGTCGGAATCGAATTATTTATTCAGTCTATGTTAGAAGCCAGGGATTCTCCATTATATGTGGCCAGCTTCAAGATAATGTGCAACAAAATAGAGAGAATTGAAGAGATGCTTCTTGAGACATCAGATTGTTCAAACGAGAAAGCATTTCCCTTTGATAAGATTCAGAGCATAGTACTCCTCGTTAAGAAAGCAATTTCAGCTGCTGAGACCATACCCTGGGAACTGCACAATATCCCTTTGAGGATTTGCAATAAATGTGAAGGAGAGCCTCTGGCTCTTCTCCTTATAGGGGGCCTCCTTTCATTCAAACCAATAGCTTACGATACTTGGAACAGGGTGAATATTGATCTGGTCAAGATCAAAGAGTTTAATATGAAGCACATTATTAACTACTGCTATGATGATTTACCTTACTTTCTCCAGCTATGCTTTCTTTATTTTGCATGTTACCCAATTGATTATGAGATACCTGCAACCTCTCTAATTGACATATGGATTGCTGAAGGATTTGTTACACCCGAGGAAGAATCGGGTATTAAAGAGTCTGCTAGCCCAAAGGAATATCAAGAGACTAAAGAGGAGATGGCAAATATGTACTTGGAGCAACTTGTCCAAAGGTATTCACAATTTTTTTTTTAAATTGACATTCAGTCTTATAATTTATAGGTGATTAATTATTTGGTCTATGGTTTTACCCGTTGTGGCCTAAATGGCATCGTAATTAGTAATAGGATGGTTGCTATTTAAAGCAATAGGTCGTGGTTTTATAAAAAAGAGGTCATCAATAAAAATGAATTTTGTTTGTTTATTATAATAGTAAATAATATTCTTTGGTCTACTTGATGATAAACAAATTAAACCAATTGTTTTTCTTAGTTGAAGTAAGTGAGAAACTTTGGTCTCTTATAAATATGTACTTGATGTTTCCTTATTTTTCTTGTCGCACGCAGGTCGTTGGTTTGTGTTTCAAAGAGATCATTCTTAGGCACAATAAAAACTTGCCGAGTACCTCGTCCTATTCATGAATTTGCCATCGAACAATCCTCAAAGGATGACTTTCTGGTTGTCAATCCAGATCAGGAAAAAATGGAATCCCTGTTCCGTTTAGCAATCCATCAGGATAACAAGAAACAATACACGAAGGTGAAAAATAATCATATGCATTCCTTTATAGCTTTTAAATTTGATAGAAATGTTCTTCAAAGTGCCATGGTCCTCAGAGTGTTGGAATTGAGAAACTCCGCAATTCCAGAAACTGCTTTACCGAACATGCTCTACCTACAATATCTAGGCTTGAGGGGTAGCAACATATCTGAGCTTCCTAAAAAAATAGGAGACATGAAATATCTTCAAACGTTAGATGTTAGAGATACAAGCATAGAAACCCTACTAGAATCACTATGGGAAATAAAAAAACTTCGCCATGTTTATGTGAAACCAAGCTCCCCAATTAAAGGTCCACCCTGTGCAGCAAGAATAGATAGCCTACATACCCTGAAAACAGTTGCAGCTCATGAGTCATGGGTAGAAAACATTCCACACTTTCTGATCCACCTTAGAAAGTTAGCACTTTCAAATAGAGGCATTCTAAAATGGAATTATATTTCTAACCTATTGAGTCATATGGATAAACTCATATCAATGGCAATTATAGGCAACACTATGCCGTCGGAGTATGCTGATATTAGGGCATTTCCAAACCTTGAGACTGTGAAATCAATGAAATTAGAGGGAAAATGGATTTGCAGGAAACTTTTTATAGATCATGTTAAATTTCCACCAAATCTTGCAAAGCTCACCCTAACAAATTCGGGTTTGAAGGAAGACCCCATGCCGACACTAGGAAGACTACAAGCTCTGAAATTTCTGAGTATAAAAGATGGAGCATACACAGGGAAGCAAATGATTTGCTCCGCAAATGGGTTTCCACATTTGCAATTTTTAGAACTTGAGAAATTGGAAAACTTGGAGAATTGGGAGGTCGAATTTTTGATGGATGGATCGGTGAAGAAGATGGGTCTTCCAGAGCTTACCACACTGCGTGTTGTTCAATGCCTGAAACTCAATAACCTTCCTATTCTTGACCATGTTACTGATAAATTTATAGGTTGAAATACTACTTTCACTCTTTCATTTAATTCAGTTTGACTTCCTTTTTTTTTTTCTTTTTTTGGGCATGTGTGTCCCTTGTTTTTTATGTTCATATTTCAATATATGTTGTGTTTTATGTATCTGTGTGTTAATTGTAATGTATGTTGGGATTATATTGAGTAAACCAAATGTATATTGACTCTTTTAGTTTTTTTTTTTTTATATTTTTATTATGGCAAATGCTTCTATGGACATAACGACCTATTTGTAAAATGAACATATTTTTATTTTCAAAGTTCAAACAGTCGATCCGAACCGTTCATCTTGTTCTCCATATTAATATGTGCTTGGATACCAAATTTTATATTTTTCTGAATTTTTTTACTATTTATTAAGAAGGGTACAAAATTCAATGGTCTGAATTTGATATTTTTTGTACCCATCTTAATAAATAGTAAACAAATTCAGAAAAATGTAAAATTTGGTCTCCAAGTACATATTAATATGGAGAACAAGATGAACGGTTCGGATCGACTGTTTGAACTTTGAAAATAAAAATATGTTCATTTTACAAATAGGTCCTTATGTCCATAGAAGCATCACTCTTTTATTATATATGTTTTTTTTTATTCTAGAACAGTGTCATGATTCCAGAATCATTATTGAAACTTTCACAAAGTTTATTTTTCTATAGAGCATTCTGATGGGCATTGGAACAATTGGGGAGTGTTATGATCCACGTCAAGATTTGTGCGCACTTGATCCAAAGCAAACCTTGACACGGATCAAACGTCTGCAACCCAATCTGAAAAATATATAGTTGGGGAATAAATGGCTATTTTAATTGGTTTTATTTTTGGCATAACCCAACGAGTATTTGAAAAAAGGAAAATTTCTGCGGGAATCATGCGATGCCATGCAGTGTTTGTATTGTGTATATTTTTTTTTCTGACATAGCAGACTATCTATAATGTATTTAAAATGTTGCTTCAGATACAGTTAGATTTTTGCAAGTACCAACACCTGGATAAGTAATAACAAAAGCTAACATCAAATAAAAATAAATAAAAAAATAAAAAAAGCTATAAAACCTGCTGGTACACAATAAACACCAACTGAGACTTCACCCAGGACTTGGTAGCTATGAACATTAAATCTGTGAGGCCAAATTATATGCGTCTAATATTAAGGTATTAAATAATCATAAAAATACAACACTAATAATCAACAAACCATTTTACACTAACAAAATCCAAAAAAACTATCAATCATCCATGATATTAAGGTAAAAAAAAAACCCTATAAACCATAGATATAACAAAATGCTAAGAGGTACTGATGGTTTTAATTGCGTTAACGGACCCGGCGATCCCGATCTTCTTGACCTAACTCAAGTGATTTCTACGCATTTGCAATTCCCTCCTCATCTGAGAAATAAATTTCACAAGGGCTTATTAAAAAATTACACACAAATACACAATACATTTGTTAGTTGCAAGAGATAATTCATAATATCATATTTACCCTCCTAAAGTGCAAAAACTCACAAATTTACCCATTTATTGATTATTATGATAAAGCTCATTTTAACTACTATTTTCTGGACAGAGGGGTTCCCAAGCAATGGGTTTTGGAAGGGTATAGGCTCCTGTGCCAGTATGATCATCGCATGGGAATTCTTTAGCACATGAATATCCAAATATTCATGATTGGAGATCTTACAAGGAAATTCGGAACACTTGGCAGATGAAAAGAGAAAACCCAGGTACACTAAAGAGTTTGAACTGAATAGAGATCAAGATGGAATTAAAATGGCGCACTAGGTCTGGAAAGAATTAATTGTTGGGATAGGACTAGGTCTGGGAAAGAAGAGAAAGGAGAAAAATAAAAGATGAAGAAAATGTAAAATGGATAATTTATGAATTTAAAATGAATTTTATTAGAATAATCAATAAATTGGTAAATTTGAGAGTTTTTTAACTTTAGGAGGATAAATATGATATTATGAATTTTATAGGGAAAATATATAATTTCAAGGTTTTTGAGGAGTAATACGTGAAATTCTCCCTAGTTAGTTCAAGGTTTTTGAGGGGGATGAAATTCTCCCTTTGGTTATTTATATCTTGGATACATTTCTATGTTGATGTGGTTACGTGTGAGGTTTATTAATTGTTTGTAATAGCTACTACTGGCACTCTTTCAAGCCATTAACATCTAATTAATTCCTAACAATCATCAAAACGAAAATTTAAATTTGAACTCTTAATCCATTGACAAAGGCCCATTTGTTTGGCCCAGACCGATCCATCTCACCTCTCGCTCGAACTGGAATTCAGATCCAGTGTGGTACCCTACAGTCTAAAATGACATCTGCATCATCCGTTTTAATGTGGAACGAATCTTAAAGCATAAACCCTATAATCTCCCCCTCTCAACTCGGGAAAGAGATCACCTGCCCTCCGGGGGGCAGGATTTTCCTACCTCTAGTGCGACTGACACGTGGGTCCAGACGGGTTTAAACATTTAAAAGTTGGTTTTAGTTTTACTGTGGATCCACATGTCAGTGACTCAGGGGCAGGAAAATCCTGCCCCCTGGGGGGCAGAGGATTCGGTTCCCTCAACTCGGACCCTTGTTCTGTCGGTGGTGTTTCTACTCTCTCTCTCCAATTTTCTTAAACTTTGTCGCAAAAGAAAAATTGAATTGAATGGTGAATGGTGCAGTCGCCGGACCGAGGCAGGGCTGAGGAAGAAGTGCTAGATTGAGACCCTCCGTTGCTTGATTCCTCTTCATAGTGGTATAAGTCTTTTTTCTCTTATAAGTTTTGTTTGATTTTGGGTAAAATAGCCATTAATGGCTGACCTAATGCTTTGATGCATGCTTTCTTTCTTGGTTCGTTACTGGATCTGGAGGTTGTGCTCTGATTATCTTGATTTAAAATGTCTCGGTATTTTTTTTCCCCTTTTTCTATCTGTGCTGGTTTGACTGGTTCATACTTCATACGTAGTGTGAATTTTTATGAAATTGGATATTTGTTCATGATGCTATCTAAGATCTGGGTATGGTCTTGGATTTTAGAAATACAAATTTTTAAGCGGCTAATGCATATGCACAATAAAGATTTTCATACACTGTGAACTGATGTTTTACAACTAAACATTATAAATTGGGTGGATCATTGAATTTGGTGTGAAAAGCAACTAGTAGAAGAAAAGAAAAGGCTACAGATTGAAAAATGATAACAGTATTATGTTTTACTTGGGATATTTTCTTATACAAAAGTAATTATGTTTTACTTGGGATATTTTCTTATACAAAAGTAATTATGTTTCACTTGGGATATTTTCTTATACAAAAGTAATTATAACTTGGGATATTTTCATATACAAAAATATATCATGAATACTCTTTTTTTTTTTTTTTTTTTTTTTTCTTATTTGGGTTATTGTCTTAAATCATGTATATGATTGTGGTTGTTTCGTTGGGAAGCTGGATCACTGTTGTACTTGTAAAACTTGAGATCTGTAGTTTTTTTTTTAAATTAAGATATTGTTAATCTTAATTCTTTAAATTTGAGAAGTGATTAACGGTGTGCAACTCATTAAAGTTTGTTGCTTTTGTTAAGGTGAAAGATGACGAATATCAATAGACATGGTAGAGAGAAGAATTTTGGCATTGATAGGATGAGTAGCTTGTCTCATGATGTTCGCACGCATATCCTATCTTTTCTTACTACAAGAGAGGCTGTGTAGACATGCATCTTGTCCAAAAGATGGATAAAAACATGGGCATCTGTGTCGGATCTGAAATTCGATATTGAAGAGTTTGGGTTGGTACATATTAATGATGATGAAATGGCTATGGAATCTGTGAACAAATTTGAACTACTTGTGAAAAGTGTGTTGGAGAAACGAGAGACAACCTGTGTTAATAGATTTCAACTTTGGTTGGATTCTCTGGTTTATGGGCCTCACACTCAAGCTGTTGCCAATTATATTGGTGATGTGATGAAGTTGGAGCCTCGAGCTTGGTCAAACTGAGTTTGCGTGAAAATTTGAATTTAAACATTGATCTCATTTTCAGTTGTGCATCACTAATATATCTCCAGCTGTGTCTCTATAAAAGAGGATCGTATTCGGTAGCTATAGAACCCAACTCAATAGAATTCGTATCCTCTACATTAACTCAAAAGGGAATCTTTTGAGTTAATAAATCTCAACTGTCCAATTTATTTTAAGATTCGTGCGAACTAGATCTGCACTAATATTGAAAGACCCCTATGTTATAGGCAAGAACCGGATTGACTCCGTTTAAAATCAGACGGTTGAGATTCATTAACTTAAAAGATTCCCTTTTTGAGTTAATGCAGAGGATATGCGTTCAACTCAATAAACCTTCCTTTCCTTAAAACCCTTAAACTTTGTGGGGTTACAATGAGCGATGACTCTTTCAAGAAGCTTTTGTTGGGGTGTGCTGTGCTTGAAGACTTAAAGCTAGAAGGTTGTTATATCGGCATCATTGAGATATGTTCCAACTCTTTGAAGAAGTTGGAAATTTCTAGTGTGAATGACGGAATGAAATTACAGATTTCCGCGCCTAATCTCCTGTATTTGGATATTAGTGTCATGGATGTGGGGGAAATTATGTTGCTAAATATGCCATCGCTAGTTTATGCCTCCATCTTTCTTCTCGGTTGGTACGATCAGGATAAATATGTTATTAGGGGACCGAAGCTTATTCACGACCTTTCAAATGTCGAAAGCTTACAACTTTACTTCCGTTGCCTTGAGGAACAGGTACTTTCTGTTTGCAATATATTTGTAGTTTTGCATATACTCTTTGTTGGCCTTATTTTAGGTACTTCTGAACTAATGAAAACCCAGCACCATGCTCGTGTTATATGCACTACAATGTCTTCCCAGGCCCGGTACATACCCCAATTGTTTATTAGGATATATATTAAACTAACTCGCATGACTTCATTTCTTGGAGTAAACACATCATGTGGCTATAATAAGGATCCAAAGTTCTCATTTGTAATTAGATTTATGATTTTCTTTTTGTTTTTTCTCGGGAACATAGTTTTAATTCTACTTTGTAATGAAAATAGGTAAAGATGAAGGATTTTTCTAGTTGCCCAGTCTTCAACAACTTAAAGCGCCTGGAACTTGTGACTTGGAGTTACTATGTCTTCGATCTTGTACCATATTTCCTCCATCACTCACCTAAACTACAGGAGCTCATCTTAGAAAACAAGCATGTAAGCTCTCTCTCCAATCAATCGATGTTGCCACTACCAAATTCTTTTTCCATGCCTCAATTGAGAGAGGCAACAACCATAAGGTCAACTAGTGAGATGGCAAAAAGTTCCTAATTTATCAAATAAAAATGACAAGCTTCAAGTATTTACAGTCAATACTCAATAGATTTACATTAAATTAACTTAGTTCAGGAAGTTAACAATATAGCAAAGGTCGTGTAATACAAGGTGCTATTCATAATTGCCTTCTCAATTAAGCCCTTGTAGAAGGATCTATGATCAATAACTTGTTTTTTTACTACTGAAGGCACGAGGCCCTTTAGACGAGGAACCGCAAGATGTATTAGTCCAACGGGAGTTCCTTTAGACCGTTAGAATTGTAGATTTTGGAAATGATAATAGATTTGTTGATCAGCTAATCAACAAATTGCTTGTCCATGTTAAGGTCATTGGTGAAATTATTGTTTAAATTATGTCTTTCATCCTGTTTAATGTTCGGATAGTCTTGATAACTTAGGGGAGCTTTTTATGTATGACTCAAATGTATAATATCTTCAAATATGTAATATGTTGTGGTTGTATGATTCACTTGTAGTAATATAATCCAATGTAACACTGATCCTTGTTGCCTGAAGTTCACCCATTTTTTGGGCAAGGTTTTGCTAATTGTTCTGTCTTCACTCATATTTGTAATGTTTTGTTCTTATTACCTTGTTTGAAGTGTACACTAAAAATTTCTGTTTTGTTTTGCTAACATAAAGAATTCGTTTTAAGACCAAAGTAGTGTTAGTAAAATTACAAGATAATACTAGTAAATAATGGAAACTATTCCTGTTGAAAAGACCAACAAGCAATAAGTCTTAAGACTTAATGCCTAACCTTCTGATCATAAGCAAGCTAACCTTTTCTGAATAACTTTAACGGGTCCATATACCTGCTTCACTAAGCAAGCTAACATTTTTGTCTAAATTTAGTGTCATTTTTTGAATAACTTTAACGGGTCCATATACCTGCTTCACTAAGCAAGCTAACATTTTTGTCTAAATTTAGTCTGGCACATAGCCACTTAGAGGGAATAGTGCCGACTGATGGTCAAGTTATGTAAAGTTGAAAGTATAAACTAGTAAAGTTTAAACACTTTATGTAACAAGTATAAAGTATTAAATTCATGTTTTTTTTGTCAGCTAACTGTAGGAATAAAAAATACTTTGATGATTAAATTTCCTTGTAGGAATAAAAAATACTTTGATAATTAAATTTCCTTGGTAGGAAGAATTAATATTGAAATTTGAAAATTGAAACTATGACATGCTTGGTAGGATCCATGTGATGGCAGAAGTCAACTCTTTGCTAGGTGGTTCAGGGCACAGTCCGAAAGGTTCCGTCTTCCATGGAACCCTCTGACCAGATTATAGTTTTCACTTCATTGTAGTAGTAGTAACAGGGTGGAAAACAATAGATGCAATTTGGTTGTATACTGAAGCATGTGGGAGGAACTGATGCCATAAAATTTTCAATAAAGAAAAGAGCCCTTCGACTAAGGCTAGAAACTTGTGTCCAACTTCCAGCACCAAAATCCCAGCGATAAATACTAAACCTATCAATGTATTTGAGTTTTTTATCATAAAAAAAATTGGAGATAAGTTCTCCATTTCCAAACCAGCAGTAGCTTAGAACAAGATTGAGCGAGACGCAATGACAAATGCTTGTCAGTACTCATGTTAACAAGCACCTCTTTTTCTACTTGAATCTGCTCAAGACAATAGCCAAAATGAACAGAAATAAATTCCTTAAAAAAATTAGTGCATAAAGTTTCCCATAAAAAAAGATCATATAATCGATCGATTGTAATCTGGAAAGGTAAAGGCAATGGTACTTCCACTCGATGTCACCAATACAACAGAAGTGGAAGGAGCACGAAAACCGTTTGAACATCATGACCAAGCAACCAGGAGAGGCAGGAGATGAGAAAAAGATTAATCGAAGATCACCTTCTACCTGTTTGACAGCCAGTAACATTATGCAGTCACCAGTAAATAAACTATAAAGCATAATATCTATGAATACTGGCATATTAGCATTGACAAAGAAGCCATGTGAATATGACAAACACGTGGTATAGTCAATGTTATACGGCTCTTCTAGCTCTTGTTGGGTCCGTATGGAGAGACGCATGTTGTAGAGACGTTTACGGGTAAAATCATACAACCTAATATGTCTTTCTTTGGAGATGAAAGAAAGATTAGGGGCGATTGGTAAGCCAAATTTTCAGGGCAAAGAGAGGCTAGTATGCGCCATGTCGGACGGACAGCTTGAAGGTCGACAAGTCTGCCATGGAACCGAGACGTGTCATGATTAAGTTGAGCAACTCAGTTGGCAGGAATAGCCATCTATATTTCGTATCTTTGTTTTTGTTAACCTCCTCATTGTTCTTTGAAACTTCTTTTTTGGATGATGAAATTACAGTCGGAGAGATCAACAATACATGATAATCTTGAAAGTTTGGATAAGCATTGATTGCCATTAATTTGTGCTCATCCATTTAGAATTTTAGATAGAAAGAAACTGGAAAAAAAAATAGGAACAAGCTTAATTACTGCATGTTTGGAGTTCTCTGATTAGTTTCAATCCTCTAAAATTATATAATTAGCTCAAGTTAAAAAAAAATTATGCTAGCGCAACATATTTAATTGGCTCTTCTAAAATAAAACCGTTAGCGACATTATTTTTTCGCTTTTTTTCGTTATTTTTTATTAGAAAATATATGAAAACGCGTTTTTTTAGGAATAAAGTAAAAATAGAAATAAAGTTGGCTAAACTTATAATTTAGGGAATAAAACAAAAATGATAATTTTACAATTTCATTCTCTTTTTTCTATTTAAAATTATATTGTTCAAGATCATTTTTTTTTTCAGGGACATATACTAGTGTTGTCAATATTCTCTGAGAAGACGACGGTGTTAAACTAAGTAATATTGTTCACATTTGAAAGCTGCACAGTTTAGAGTGTTGTAAATAACAGTATGTGTTTATCAGACGGACAAGGTACTGCCAAGCAGCACGACTAATCGGCTAATCGGAAATATTCATAAATAATCGGCTATAATCGGAAGTAATCGTCCGATTAGTCAAAAGCAGCACGACTAATCGGCTAATCAGAAATATTCATAAATAATCGGCTATAATCAGAACTAATCGGTCTAAACAACTGTTTTTTAACACTGTGTTAAACTAAGTCAACTGTACAAGTGGATACAATCGGTACGGGAGAAACAAAAAAAGTAATCAAAACCAGGATTTTCAACACTATACTTAAAAACACTGACAACTAACAGAACAGTAACCTCCATCCCTCTAAGTCTAAGTGAAGGAACATTCCATATTTCAAATAATCCATACAAAATGAACATGGCTTGTCAATAAAAAACATAAAAAAAAAAAGTCCCAAAGGACAACACATAACAAAATGTTGCATCAATTTTAGCTTCACAAAAAAAGGATCTCACTATCATAAAGCTGTCTAACAAATAATGAGATGATAGAATTTGGAATGGAAGAGAAAGATTTGATAAGCAATTATGTCAAGCTAATTTATCTTCATAATCAACGGAGAAAATGAAGATTAGATTCCTCGCGGGTTTACCTCGCAATATCACAATTTAATATTATACATGTTAGCAAAACAAGTCAAAATTAAATATTTATTTTTTATATTGTTCTAGATTAAATCATTTACTAAAATCAATTGTAATAGTTTTCTATTAAAAAGTGGTGTATTGAGGCAAAATTCACTAATAGGTCAAGGTTTCTAGTACTTATTTAAGCTTGATTTGATACTATGAGAATCATTAATGAGAATTTATTGTGTTTTGTTCGACAAGTAATATCGGTGTATTTTGCATTGTTTGTAAATTCAGATATTTGTTAGTGGTATTCAACTATTAATCCTTAAACAAAAAATCGATACAAGCATTTTTTAATATTATTATATGCAAACTTTGTATCAGACGTAATTGAATTAATTATTAGTATAAATAATTTTCGAAATTAATGCATACAATTTTTTTGTAGTTTAAAGAATTGACACTTTTTTTTTGGTAATCAGGTATGAGCCTAGTGTATAGAGTCATTTAGATAAAGATATACTCTAATTGTTTACAAATTCATATAAGAGCAAATTGCAATATTGCATACACTTTGCTAAATGTTTGTTTATATATATTCTTCGTATGCATTTCGTTCAAAGTGTACAAAGTATATGTAGCAAGTATAAACTACAAAGTATTAAATTATCCGAATCCTATATTTAATTCATGGGGTTCACGTTGGTAATAAATGATAATTACTGGTCTAATTAAGATTCTTTTAGTTTGTTTGCTAGCAACCTAAGTACATATAATATAAATTTATAAATGAACTGTAGCTAGTTATTAGACCATTAAATAAACTAATTAGATGAGGTGGTTAATAAATAAACTAATGTCCATCCGTGCATAGTTTGGCTGCTCATTCCCTTTCTATTATCATATTGGTTACTATTATTACTTTACAACTAATTATTTATTTCTCCTGCAGTACGGGTGCCAGAGGATCATCCACCCTAGTGTTTGGTAAATGCCCCCGCGGGCGCGCCCGTGCCCGTCCTGCCCGCGCCCGCGACGCGGGCAGCCGCGGGCACGCGGGCGCGGGCGTTAAACGGACCGGGCACGATTTTTTGGAACCCCGCCCGCGATTGCCCGGCCCTCCGTGCCCGTTGCCCGCGCCCGCGCCGCCCGTGCCCGCGCACCCGTGTTTTTTTTTTTTTTTTTTCCGAAAATTCAAATTTTTTGAATTTGAAATTTTGAAATTCCCCCCAATTTTCCCCCCACCCGGCCCCCCCCCCCTCCTCCTTCTCCTCCCAGCCGGACCCCCACAGCATCTCCATAATTTTTTTTTTTTTTTTAAATTCATATTTTAAATTTTAATCCCTCCAAAAAAAAATCTATAAATATACACCCATTCCTCTCAATATTTTCAAATCTCTCTCAATATTTTCATCTCTTATTCTCTCAATCTCAATCTCAATATTTTTATTATTCTCCAATTTTAATTTTATTGTTAAAAAAATATAGTTGTTTAACAAATACGCAAACGCAAACACGGAAACGGAATTACGAAGTTATTCTCGAAGATTTTCCCGCGAAATTAAAAAGGTAACATTAATTTTTGTTAGATTACATTTTGTTAGATTAAATTTTGCTAGATTAAATTTTGTTAGATTGAAATATTGAATGTTAGATTTATTTTTGTAGAGTAATTTAAAAATTAAATTTGATGTTAGATTTTTTTTTGTAGATAAATTTAGAATTTAAATTGAATGTTAGATTTATTGAATGTTAAATAATTAGATTTGTTAAATTTGTTAAGTAGTTAGATTTGAGGTTAGATTTATTTTTTTGAAATGTGAAGTAATTAGATTTATTTTAGAATATTTTAGATTTTATTTTTAAATTCGGATTTATTTTTAATAGGTTAAAAAAAATAGGTTAGATTTATTTTTTTGAAATGTGAAGTAATTAGATTTATTTTAGAATATTTTAGATTTTATTTTGAAATTCGGATTTATTTTTAATAGGTTAAAAAAAGTAGGTTAGATTTATTTTTTTGAAATGTGAAGTAATTAGATTTATTTTAGAATATGTTAGATTTTATTTTGAAATTCGGATTTATTTTTAATAGGTTAAAAAAAGTAGGTTAGATTTATTTTTTTGAAATGTGAAGTAATTAGATTTATTTTAGAATATGTTAGATTTTATTTTGAAATTCGGATTTATTTTTAATAGGTTAAAAAAAATAGGTTAGATTTATTTTTTGAAAATGTGAAGTAATTAGATTTATTTTAGAATATTTTAGATTTTATTTTGAAATTCGGATTTATTTTTAATAGGTTAAAAAAAATAGGTTAGATTTATTTTTTGAAAATGTGAAGTAATTAGATTTATTTTAGAATATTTTAGATTTTATTTTTAAATTCGGATTTATTTTTAATAGGTTAAAAAAAGTAGGTTAGATTTATTTTTTTGAAATGTGAAGTAATTAGATTTATTTTAGAATATGTTAGATTTTATTTTTAAATTCGGATTTATTTTTAATAGGTTAAAAAAAGTAGGTTAGATTTATTTTTTGAAAATGTGAAGTAATTAGATTTATTTTAGAATATTTTAGATTTAATTTTGAATGTTAAGTAGTTAGATTTATTTTTTTTGTAATAGGTTAAAAAATGACAACTCCTAATCGCGAATCGGTGGAAGAACAAATCCAAAGAATGTCGACCGAACTTTTTGCCCCCACTATGCCACAAAATCCACAAAATTATCAACAAAATTATCAACCCAATTATCCACTAACTTATCAAAGAAGAGACCAAATGCTAGATTTAAATTGTCAACAACCCCCTCAAATGATCGCACCGTATTATACTTCAAATGATCCAAACATATTTATTCCACAAGAAGCACATCAACCGGTACCACCGTATGCACAGGGAGGCACTTTGAGTGTTGCACATCAACCGATACCACCGTATGCACAGGGAGGCACTTCTTCTGTAGCATCGAGTCAATTCACGGACACTGCCCCTATAGGAGGTACTCCTCCGACAAGTCTCCATGAAATTCAAGAAGAAGATGCCCCTCCTCTGACAGAAGAAGTGCCCCCGCAACAACCAGCAGGAAAGAAGGCGAAAAAATGGCCCGAATACAATAAAGAATTGTTGGAATACTATGATTGGACAAGAGATGAGGAGGGCACTATGCAATATCTACAATGTAAGGTAAAAGACTGTCCCAAGACTTTTGTGTATAAAAGAAATGACGGTATGAATAGCTTTAAGAGACATGCCGAAATGCACAAAAACCATGGTCAACAACCAAGTGAAAATGTTGGACCGAGACAAATCCAAACCCTATTGAACGCGGATGGTACCAGAACCAACCCAAAATTCGATGAATCAAAAATGCTTAGTGAATTGGCTCGGTACATTACCCATAAAGAACAACCAATAAGTATGGGTGGTTGCCTGAGTTTTGCCCGGTTGGTCATTCGGGGGTGTTCTCAACCATTGTACAAGAGGATTCATCATAAAAAATTGTCTAGTGAAATAAAAAACCAGTTTACCAACAGAAAAGATGATCTGAAAGCTACATTTGCATACCAAAACAATAAGGTCTCAATTACCTCCGATATATGGACTGCTGGTAAACATGGACTCGGGTACTCTTGTATTACCGGGCATTAGATGGATGATAATTGGGTATTACAAAAGAGGGTATTAAGTTTTCGAGTGTTGGACTCCCCGCACACTGCAAATGTAATTTTTAAATCAATTACTGACGTTTTAGAAGATTATAACCTTAAGAGGAATATGGATAATAAGATTTTTTCTATCTCATTCGATAATGCTAGCAACAACATAGCTTCCATTGAGATTTTTAAACGGTCACTAAACCCGATTATGAACGGTGAAATGTTTCACCAAAAGTGTGTTTGCCACATACTTAACCTCGTCGTGAAGGCGGGTCTTAAAACAGAAGCCGTAAAGCTACTGATAATTAAATTTAAAGATGCTCTCAACCACATTGTTTCGAACCAAGAAAGAAAACAACAGTTTGCGAGATTATGTGTCCACTATAATATGAGCAAGTTGAGAGTACCTTGGGATATAGATACCCGTTGGAACTCTACCTATAGGATGTTACACCGATGTCTTCCTTACAGAGCTATCATAGGGGAGGCTTTGAGAGGCTCAATCCCCGAGGGATTGGCATTGGATCTCACCAACCGAGAAGGGGAGCAACTAGAAAGGGTTAAGGAGTTCCTAAAAACCTTCTTTACAGCAACCGTTCAACTATCCTGCTCGTACTCACCAACGTCGTTTAAGTTGCTCGAACATCTCTATTACATCTCCAAGGTATATAATGATTTGGAATAAGCTGAAATCAATGATAAATCTCTCACTCCGATCGTAGATGCCATGAAACAAAAATTCCTAAAATATTGGGAAGATGTACCCCTCTTGGCTGTTATCGCAAACTGCCTCCACCCGGCATACAAGAAGTATTACACGGTCAAATTTATTGAAAGGTACAAAGATTATCTACATTTAGACAACACCGGAGTGGAGGCATACGTGGATTCGAAGTTCGATGAGATGTTTCACATATACAGCTCAAGAATGAATGGCAATCAGAACCCGTCTTCGTCCCAAGCTGGCCCTAGGTATAAATATAAATATACATGTATTTTTAATATTTATTATTTATAATATCTACATTATTTGTCCGCTAATTTTTTTTTTTTAATAGTTTCACTAATAGGAGCACTAGCAGTGGTGGATTGTTAGTAGATTTCCAGTCGGAGAGCCAACCGCACACATCCACAAACGAGATGTTGAGCTATATGGCGATGTTCAATGAACCTGAAACTGTTGACGTTGTTGCGTGGTGGAGGAGGCATGCAAGGATCTTTCCAGTCCTGGCGATGATGGCCCGTGATGTATTTGCCGTGCCGGTGTCAACCGTCCCTTCCAAAAGTTGTTTTAGTTCGGCGAACAGGATCCTCTCCGATAAACGCAGTAAGTTGGGTGCACATGTCTTTGAGAGACTTGTGTGCTTAAAAGACTGGATTGATGCTGAAGAGCGCACGCAACATCTGCCTCAACAACAATCATCACCCGAAGCCAACACTGAAGAGAGCGGTACTGAGGTGCGGCACGGGGGCGAGGCTAATTCGGATTCAGATGGTGCGGAAGAGAGCGAACAATGGTATAGGAATGCGAACTTCTAGATAAATAGTGTCGGTATATATTTCTAACATCTTTAATCTTTATGGTTATTTTTTAAATTATAAGATTCTAAACATTTCAATTAGTTTTTAAATTATTCATTTTAACAAAAAATTACTAACAAAAAAAAAGTTAGAACTCTGCCTATGTTATTTTACATAGCCGGTCCCAAGCCCGGAATAAAAGAGGAGGGTAACTTTTATTTTTTAATCTATTGTTTTAAAATAAGAGCTTAATTATTTTTAAAGTAATTGTTTTGAATATGTTAGATTTTTTTTAAGTAATTGAATATGTTAGATTTTTTTCAAGTAATTAGATTTGAATTTTTAAAGTAATTAGATTTGAATTTTCAGTTTTTTTTTTCAGTTTTTTTTTCGGTTTTTTTTTCAGTTTTTTTTCAGTTTTTTTTTCTTTGAAAACCAATAAATTATAAATCCAAATTCATGCCAATTTAAATTCATTTGACATATTATTTTTAAAGTAATTGATTTAAGAAAATTTTAATTTATATTTTATTATAACAAAAAAAAAGAAAAAAAAAAGAAAAAAAAAGAAAAAAAAAAAAATTCCCGGCCCTGCCCGCGGTGTCCGGCCCGTCCTGCCCGCGCGCCCGCGGCGGGCACGGGCATTAAACGGGCAGGGCAGATTTTTTGAAAAAAACGCCCGCGGTGCCCGCGCCCGTGTGCCCGTGTGCCCGTGACGCCCGTGCCCGCATCCGCCCGTGCCCGCGCATGCCCGTGCCCGGCCCTGCCCAGCCCTGCCCGTTTGTAATACACTAATCCACCCCGAGACGGTACAGAGTCAGAGAGACAACTCATAATTATCTGTGTCGATAAGAAACTCCCAATAATGTAGCGGGTCAATAATAGTTACTCTTCGCTTAAAAGTTTTGTCAGATAAAAGACACATATGAAATTCCACCATTCGGCCGCAAGTAGGAACTCAATGAATATGGATTAATTTATTCTTGGGCTTGAGCTGGAGTGCTGGACTGGACCCTGTTTGGGTTGGTTAGGTTGGGGTTGGGGTTGGGGTTGGCACAGCAGCGGATCCTGTAAAGCACCAGCTGCCAGGTCTCGTCGCAGTTTGCACGCTTCCACACAACAACAAGTCACTCACCCTCTATAATCCCACTTAAGAGTTGGAACCGTCGTAGCATTTACTTTTTGCTCCAATTCATTTCTTTTTTAAAGTTAGGAAATGAATTACGTTGGTTCATAGATTTATACATTAGACCAGGTTCAGACATCAGATGAGCACATCAAATTAAATCAAATGATGTACTCCAGCTATACACTTCCAGGCTGGCAGCACAGGCATCTTTAATAAGATTTTTTTGGATGAACTATGAAGAACAGAAGAAGGTAGAACCAACCGCAGTTCAAAGCGAAAGCAAGAGAAGAGCAAGAGAAGGTTTCAATGGATCCGTGTCAGTTCGTCCGGGTTCTAGTCGGAAATCTATCTCTCAAGCTTCCCGTATCAACTCGCTCCGCCGGTGCCGGTGCCGGTGCCGGAGTGCACCCTTCTTCCACCCCGTGCTATTGCAAGATCCGTCTTAACAAGCTCCCGTACCAGACAGCACCGGTACCACTTGACTCTGACAGCACAGCCGTCTTAACAACCCCTGCTGCTGTATTTCACCTCTCTAAGGCTGACCTAGAGGAGAAGATCTCTTGCAAATCGTCGCTCTTTGGGTCCAATCGCACTGCTCAGGTCAAGGTCGCAGTGTACTCTGGTAGAAGGTTGCTAGGCAAGGTTACATTTCCAGTGAATCTGAAAGGAGCCGAGGGGAAAGCCATTGTTTTCCACAATGGCTGGGTATCGGTGGGGAAGAAGAAGACGAACGGTGCAGCGGTTGAGTTAAATCTAACTGTTCGGGCTGAACCGGACCCACGCTTTGTATTTGAGTTCGCTGGTGAACCAGAATGCAGTCCTCAAGTGCTCCAAGTCCACGGTTCAATGAAGCAGCCTATGTTTACATGTAAGTTCAGTTGCCGCAATAACAGTGATCTCCACTTGAGAAATTGCAGGTCCATGCAATCGGATCCAGGCAATGGTGCCCGCAATTGGCTCCCTAACTTCGGGTCTGATCGTGAGAGATCCACTAAGGAGCGTAAGGGTTGGTCAGTGACTGTACACGACCTCTCGGGCTCTCCAGTTGCCATGGCTTCCATGGTCACCCCCTTTGTGGCCTCTCCCGGGTCAGACCGGGTTAGCCGATCCAACCCAGGTGCCTGGCTCATACTCCGACCTGGTGATGGGACCTGGAAACCTTGGGGCCGTCTTGAGGCCTGGCGCGAGAAAGTCGGGTCAACTGGCTCAACTGACGGGCTTGGTTTCCGCTTCGATCTCCTACCCGATAATTCCATGAACTCTAGTGTGTCATTGGTTGAAACCTCTTTGAGCTCAGCCAAAGGTGGGAAATTTGCTATTGACTTGTCGGGTACGGTTCCAATGAACAAAAACGGGTCTAGAGGTGGCTCTCCCGGGTGCAGCCCAAGAGGGAGTGGGGATTTCGGGTATGGTCTGTGGCCGTTTGCGGGTTATCGGGGCTTCGTTATGTCCACCACGGTGGAAGGTGAAGGCAGGTGTTCCAAGCCTACTGTAGAGGTTGGTATTAATCACGTCGGATGCGCTGAAGATGCGGCTGCTTTCGTGGCCTTAGCTGCAGCCGTTGATCTCAGTATGGATGCTTGCAGATCATTCTCACATAAGCTGCGCAAGGAGCTGACCCAATCCAGCGATGCTCTTTTGCATTGAGATCCTGCAATTTTGTGATATCAAGTTTAGGTTTCGGTAGCGGTGAAACTGTACAGAAGCGAATGGTTGTTTTATCTTTTTTATGCTAGTTTGCCCCTAGCTTTAGCAAAAAAAATTCATCAGGTCAATGTTGGTTTTCTGGGTGGCTTTTGTGAGGGTTAGTTGATGTAATTTTGTTAGTCTTCTAGGTGCTTTTTAAATGCTTAGAAGAGGAAATTATTAGTGGTTTAATTTGTAAAACTACTAGTTAGTGCTTTCAATTATTTTGTTCATTTTTTCCATGGATAAGCAAGGCTTTAAATTCAATTTATTCTTTCATTGATTTTTTGAGTGTGTAACTGTGTTACAATCAGAGGAGACAAGCTCCTTATATAAAGATCAGAGACGACTTAGAGCTGCTATGCTATTCTTGTTACAAACTGTCTGTATGTAACTAACTAACATCTCTTGTATTTAACTAACTGCTTGTACATTTGTTTGTTACTGTTCTATACCAGTATCTTCAACATGATAATTTTTTGGAAGTTCGAAGCCTGAAAAAGGGTTTAAAATATTATGTGATTTTCAGTATGAAAGTGGTACAGTTTTTGTGTTGTTTTCTGTTAGATACTTGACAGAAAAAGCCTTTAAAATATGTTGATCAGATTTAAAAATAAAAAGGCTTGACAGAAATTGCCTTTAAAATATTGCTGTTATTATGTGATTTGCAATGCAATATTTCATTAATTTGAATACTGGTTTCATGCCCTGTGCAAATGCATTGCAAATTTGGGGACTTGTGGATGAATTAAGAAATAGAGCAAGGATAGAGCTAACTTTAAAATTGAAAATAGTAGTTAATTCAATATTTTGTTGGGTTAATAAAATAGTGAGAAAATCTACAAAAGACAAACAAAGAATAGTCCATATTTGTTAATCTAAACACACTCAAATATAAAATAGTAGCTTGGAATAGCACTAATTCGAATTAATGACTATTTTTCACCTATCCAAACACACTGTCTTTCCTAGTCCATGTGAGACTGGTACCAGCTTTGTGCTAGTTTCTGTGAAATATAAGGCTCAGTGTTACCAGCTTCTAATGATTTCTCAGGCTGGGCTAAAGTTCATTTAGGTATACATCTTGACATCTAGGTTCTAACATCTTTATGTTACTGGTTTCCAGGTTCTAATTGAAACAATGTTCTAAACTGGTTCCTTTTCAATAACTGTTTTTTGGTGGTTGATTAAAAGAAGAGCATTTGTGTTTTGCTCACATATAATTTCTTTTTGGTGTTATGGTTAGATGTTAAGGGAAGATATTGCAGTTTTTGTTCTGTAAATTAACTATGGGTTTCATTCAATGAAACGGGCAAATATGTCTTTTATCGAAAAAAAAAAACTAGTTCCTTTTCCATTTGCCAGTAAATTATTTTTTTTGTTGCCAAATGACTTGAATACCCTTCTATAATAAAACTTTGAATACCCTGAAATGTTTAGTGATTCAAATCAAGTCAATAGCAAATAATTAATTCATTCATTCATTTAAATTAAGTTTTTAATGCAGCTTAATAGATAAGATACAAAAATGTACATGATCTTCAGTCCTTTGCACCATGACAAAATTGATTTCAATCATCTAATATTTACTTTTTGCTTTCGTGCTTCACAACTTGCTAGAAACATTTGAAGCATCTTCAAGTTATAGGTCCCGTTCGGCAACATAGATTAAGAGGTAAAAGATTAAGAGCTTAAGAAGCGTTAAGGAGTTCGTGTTCGGCAAATGGAAAGGATTAAGATTGTAGTATGTGCTTGAATAAAATATATATATGATGAGTGAAAGACCATATTACCCCTTATATTGTTTTTGTCATATAATATGATTGGTGAATCAAATTGTGTGATGATTTTAATTAAATATAATTAAATAAATTTCACTAAAATAAACTGTGTCAAATTTGACCAAAATTATTATTACAAATATAATTAAAATATAAATAAAAGTAATAATAGAAAATAATAAATACACCCACCATTGAACAAGATAAAGAAAGTTTGTATATTACAAAATAAATTAGAAATTAGAAATACAAGAGTTTTAGATTTCAAAACAGAATCTGATAAGCATATTACAAAATGCGGCTCCATAGAATGAGACCTAAAATTTGAAGAAGTAATGATTCCTAAATATAAAGATCAAAATGGATTGGATGTTGAATTCCTTTCCAGCATGTATGAGTAATTAAAAGAAATAACTATAATATTTAGTTTCCATATCCTCTTCGATTTCTTGCTCGGTTTGGCATATTTTCCCATCATCATCATTCAACACATTCATAAGCTCCTCAAATTTGAAATTATCCATATTACCTAAGAAAATAACAATATATCACTAATGAAATCTGTCACAACCAGAGAGGATAATGTGTCAAATTATCCAATTTGAAATCTGTCACTAATGAAATTATCTACGAGCATATTTAAAAAAACAAAAAAGAAATATCAATAGCATAAAAAAAACAACTTATACTAGCAATACAGAAATGGATAATGTGTCAAAACAAACGAATTTAAGAGATGTGTGGAACTAAAAAGTTAAGATAAACAAGCTGAAGAGGGCCACACATTTTGGCAAACCAGGCAAGATCAACTGGTACGTCAAAGGCAACTCTACATGAAATTGAGGAGGCAAATGAACACCCACGACAATCTTTGGATGTGATTTATTTCCAGACAGGTTATGCAGAAGTTGCATAATCTCACGCAGAGACACCAATATCTAGAGTTCTTACCAATAGAACTGATAGGATACTATTTGTGGTTAATCAAGGAAATGAGTATCCTAAT
The DNA here is from genome assembly GCA_964058825.1 of Carex arenaria. NCBI lineage: Eukaryota > Viridiplantae > Streptophyta > Magnoliopsida > Poales > Cyperaceae > Carex > Carex arenaria. Next base: position 116,685 of record CAXKVW010000679.1, read on the forward strand.
GTATCTTTTATTTTTATTTTCATTTTCTAAGATAAGAGTAATCAGGAAATTTGGTTACTCTAGAACTTGTTTTTAGATTCACGTTTTAGATTGATGTACCAGTACCATGTATGTTACTTTGCAATTTTTAATACAAGCAATGCTTACCGGCTTATCCTCAAAAAAAAAAAAAAAAAAAAAAAAAATCAAGCTGCTACAAGAAGGCTGAATTGAAATAGAAAAGATACCTATTAAGATGGGTGTCAATAGAGAGAGCGCAGCGGCGAGAATGTCTGTGTTGTGTCAGATTTGAAGGTTGTTCATCGGAGAGCTGCCAGTCAGTGCCGGAGGGATGAATGGCTTTTTCTTTCTAGCGTCTAGGGATGCGTGCTTTCTCTGGAGAAGAAGAGGATAAAAAACGAAAAAGAAATCCAAAAGGCCTTAAGGAGGTCATTAAAATATTGAAAAGAAATAAGATGGACCTTAAGGAAGGCAATAAAAAAATAAAAAGAAATGAGGTGAAGTCAGACGCAGGGATATAATTGTCTAAAAAGTTTCAGTTTTCGGTTCGTAAGGAGCTCTAAAAGAAGGCAGGACCTTAAGGAAGGGTTTTCTTGGATTAAGATTTTCAGATAAGGAGGCTGTTTTAATCTTGCAAAAGGAGCTGCTGTTCGGCGAGATTAACATGAATTAAGAGCTAAAGAAGCTCAAAGGAGCTTTAATCTTGTCCAGCCGAACAGGCACATAGAGATTAACTTGTTAACAAACCAGCAGATATAATGGCTTGATCTGATAGAGAAGGAAGGTTTTTAAGTTGTTTTTTTATCCTTGTAGGATGTAAAAATCATACCTTCAAATTCTCGTGCACGAACCCTAGTTGTCTAAAATAGAAAAATATTAAGGGCTTATGAGCAAAGTTTAATTGACATTTCTGTGCACATCAAGTGGGGTTTATTTATTATAGGAAGCAAACAATGGCTTGAAAAAGTAATTCTACTTTGTAATTATCAAGGCATTTATTTTAGAAAAACGGTTCTCGTATTATCAGGTTTTATGTTTGACCATTTGATTATAGAATGCTCTTACAATTTATATTATTAAGTATGGCACTAATTTTTATCAGGGTGAAGCAGTTTTTTTTTATATTCTATAATATAAGGACTTTTCTGCAATTTTCTGGTGTTCCATTGCTAGCGCACCCATACCAATTACCAAACAGCATCCTAGTTCGGTAAAAACACGGGAAAATAATTTAACAGAGCAAATTTAGCTTCATTCAGTGCACGGACTATTAAATCAAAACAGCGTTCCATGTGGTTCGTGTGCTGCATGAAGCGAAAACAGATCTGTTAAAATCTTGAAACGTAAACACCTCCAAAATATTTAGAAAAAAAAAGTAATATCAGCGTTAAACAAAGGTTTATAGAGCCGAGTCGAGATAATTACAAGTTTACATGTATGCCCCTATTGTTTTACAAGTAAAAAGGGGCTCAATTGATAAGATATCTCTATTGGGTCGGGCTGAGAAACCCTTCAAACGAAACAAGACCTAAAACCACTTTATCCAGCCCATTATTTTAGCCCAATATGCTTTAATCCCAAAGGCGTCTCTCCGATTTACTATTAATTAATTGTTTAAAAAGTATAATCCCAAACCAAAATTGTAAGACGAAGATATGTGCGGTAGCAAACTTGAAGCACGACTGGATCAGAGCGTCATTAACGGCCCTGATCCCTCGACAGAGAGATTCTGTGTTGCAAAGATTTATTCCAAAATCAAGCGTTTGCATTGCTTAACTAACAAAATGTTTTTCATTAATATTTGTGGTCATGGGATAAGAGTTTAATACTAAGATGATGAACCCATTCTCACAGGTTTAGCTTTTGGTATCTTTTCCTGTTCGCAACTATGAATATCCTACCAATTTTTCACACTGCAAACGAACTGTTTGATGAAATGCCTGACAGAAGTCAGATGTCCCTGTCTCTGTCATGGCTTGCGGCCTTCAATCTAATGATATACTTATACTAAATAATTAATTTAAGCAAAATAACATCTTACGGGACAAAGTTGAAATGACAAAATTATGCAATATATGAAAAAGGTGTATAACAAAAAAAAATATATAGCAGCTAAGTTTACAAAAACACAATCAATGTTACAAGTCTTCGTGCAATACATTCGTTAATTACAAAATAAGAACATAAATTCTTCCAATCAATTTCAAGTTCACAAAAGCATAGCATGACTAACACTTAACAATAGTTTTTTTTGGCATGTAAGATACATAAAAGAAGAAAAAGAATAGTAAAATCTGAGTTACTATTAATTATCAAAAATGTAAAAACAGATCCCGCATCATGACAAGCCATCTAATAATATATACTTATATTTAGATAGAGAATTAATTGATTTAAAATTTTCATGGAAAAATATCTAATTAAAGATGTTACGAGATAAGCATATATATAAATTTTTCCACATAAAATTCTCCTTCATCTAATATCGTCTGTCTATCATCTTTTGCAAAACCCTAGCAAAAGCAAAACATATCGCTCTCAACCCTTTGGCTTCCACCTCAAGGTGCCATAGTATGATGAAGAAGAGGAAGGAGGAGGCAATTAAAATTGAAAGGGATTGGGCAGACCTTCTGCCAGAACTTTTCCGTCTCATCCTGAAAAAACTCCCCTACATCTCCGATTTTGTCCGATTCCGAGCAGTTTGCAAGTCTTGGCATCTCACTTCCTCTGTGGACAACCTGCCTCCACAATTCCCTTGGATCCTTAGGGAAAGTGATGGGCCCGATCTGGAGTTCTACTCCATGGCTTTCAACAAAGTATACACCATCCGTGCTCCCTGCTCCTCTGGCAAGAGACCCTTTAAACCTGCCGGTGGATACATGCTCATTGGCCAATTAGGTAATTACGATAGCTTGTCTCTTCTGAATCCCCTTAACCATAGAGAGCTTCCTCTCCCTGTTATACATGATTGTAATCCATATGTGGTTTCAAAAAGTAATCCTCCAAGTTTTCAAATTCATGACTATATGCATGCCTCTAAGACTAAAATGTCAGTTCGTTGTAAACCCGGCGATGACAAGTGGGACATCATTGGACCTGGACACGAGTTTAAGTACGACTGTTACTATTTGAAGGGTTTGCTTTTCAGGGTTTGTCACGATCGTAAGAATCAAAATGGGGTTACACAAATTTGGGATATTAGTAGCCGTAAAGAGCTCTATATCATACCACCACCCGTATATGAAGATATGACCTTGGGTCCTTACCTCGTCGAGTCTTGTGGAGATATTTTGGCCATTGGTTATAAGCGGTACACTAATTGGACGAATTATAAATTTTTTATTCACCTTCTCGAATTTGGCAATGGAAATGGGAATCCTTGTTGGGTCAAGCTTAGCAGCATTGGAGACCGAATATTGTTCTTTAATTTTCCACTTGGTACTGGTCGTGGTTTCGGTCTCAAAGCGAGTGATTTTGCTGGGTTCAAAGGGAATTGCATCTACTTCGTATACAATGGCATACCGTATATAGATCACGTTCAGTTGATCAATATGTATGACGTAGAGAATGGTGAAACAGTATTTATCAAAACCCCTTTCAATCCGGAAAGCAACATTACTTGGTTTATGCCTACTCTGAACTATATATGACATTAACTCATTTTAGGATTGGTGTAAAGGGAACTTGGTCCTGTTGACTGTTTCTTATGGCATTACTTTCCCTATGTGGTTTATACTTTTGCTAGTTCAGAATACTTGCCTTTATTATATCTAAATTAATACAGTGGGTTGATTTACTTTTAATCTTCGTGATTTGAATCACTAGACATTGTTCAGTATCTATTGATGTTATATGTGATTATCAGTATGAATGTGGCACAGTTTTTGTGTTGTTTTTCTGGTAGATGCTTGACAGAAATATTTTTTAAAATATGTTGATCCGAGTTAAATATAAATAGGCTTGACAGAAATAGCCTTCAAAATATTGCTGTTATTATGTGATTTGCAGTGCAATATTTCATTAACTTGAATACTGGTTTCATGCCCTATGCAAATGCATTGCAAATTACTATGTCTTTCCTACTTCCTAGTCCGTGTGAGACCGGTACCAGCTTTGTGTTAGTTTCCGTGAAATATAAGGCTCAGTGTTACCAGCTTCTAAAGTTCCAGTCAGTGTTTCACCTACTAAGTACTAAGTAGCATTGTGCTGGTAATTTTGAGCAATATTTGGTTTGTCAGTTTTGAAGCACTTATTTTACTTTTGAACGCTCAAGAACTCTAAAATAGCATTATTTCACTCTAAAAGTAACATGAGAATGTTATTGTAGGAACTCTATACAAAATGGGAATAAGAAAAAGAAAGTTAAAATGAAAGTAATAAACTGCTTTTTATTTCTTTGTTGCAAGCAGAAAGCTAGATCAGAGACAATCTGCCAAAGCCCATTAATTCCACACAGTTGAAAAGAAACAAGAAAATAACAAAATTGAAGAACCTTTTAACACTCACAAATCTTTTCTCTGTATATTATCTACTCAACGAACATATTCCAAAAATACACACCTCAGTATGTCACACCATTACTTATAACAAAACAACAGAAACCAAGAAAAAAGAAAAAAGGAACAAAGAACAAAGAACAATCAAGAAATGTAAGCACAGAACCAGTTTTTTTCTCAACTTTCTTGCACCACCAGATTTAAATCTTTATTGTTTGGATCAAGGGCAAGCTGATGCTAGTTGTTCTCCACTGTCTCCTCAGATGCCGATGTGTTACTGTTACCCTCCACCATATCTTCAGGTTCAGGTATTGCAGCCATGCTGTGCTCCTCTAAAACGTTTGCCAAAACTGGCTCAGGTGCAGATGTGTTACTGTTACCCTCCACCATCTCTTCAGGTTGTACCGGGGGAGGTACTAGGGGTTGTACTGCATTGGCATTAAAGCCCACTGGCAGTCCTGCTATCATCGTATTGATAGATTCCGTTGTATCATTACATAGCCCATTGAAGTACCAGTGTGTGCGCCCAAGTCTTTGCATGGTAATTCCTAGGGCTGAATCTTGTTCCTCGACTCCATAGAGGGATTGGAAGACTTCAAGATATCTTCTCATCATTGTTTCGAGTTTTGCATGGCATCTGAAATTGGCTACTCTCCAGTAACCTAGCCTAACTAAGAATTCGTTCATGCTTACACTGACATCCATTCTCAATGGATAATTATTCCAGAGCGAATCGAAATCACTATGGGCTTGTTTTAGCTCCTGGATTGCAATATCCAACATTATGTCATGGTTTAAGCTCCCAGATGGGAAGACATTGTTGTACTCGGCCTCAACGTCTTCAATATCCCCTCTGCTAATTTCGATCGCCTCAACCAAATCTGTCATATAAATATCCATCGTGTTTTTAGTTTAATTCAAGGAATCAGCAGTTGTATGGGTTTATAATAGATGGGATAGAGAGACAGTAAACCCCAGGGTTTAATTTAAAGGAAAGATCTAGCATTCTTGATTTTCTTTACTTAAGGTACAATGAATTGTAAACCGTTATTTCTGATGCTTTTGTTTTGGGTGGTAGTATATCGTATGTGACTATAATTGATTTGTCAAAATTCAAAAGCTATTAAATAATAATAATAATAATAACAACAATAACAACAACAACAATAACAATAATAATAATAATAATAATAATAATAATAGATTGAGAAAAATGAGGTTTTAGAATAAAACAAACAATTCAAAAGGATGATATATCTCATATCTAAATTATATTGTTTTGAACATGTCTACTAATTAATGAACGTATTTGTCTGTAAACATTAGGACATTATTATTTATACAATTATTTATCATTTCATTTAATTAATAATTTAAATATTTTAAATTAATGGGATCAAAAATTATAAATGTGACTAAAAAAATATAATTTTTTTATATTTTGGATATTAGATATATTAATGAAATTGTCAAGCAAAGGCCCTCTTTGACACCCCCCCCCCCCCCCCCCCCCCCCCCCCCCCCCCCAAAAAAAAAAAATGAGCATTAAACATTTGCAATGGTGTTCATTATTATTATTACTCCTACTACTTCTATTATTTAATTTTAAATAAGGTTCTTGGAGTTTTATATCTATTTATTATATTTTTATAAAAATTAAATATGTCTCTCCGTTGAGAAGTCAGAGTTGCCACTATTAAACTTACGGTTCAATCGTGATTATGTTCAATGTGACCAACATTAATTTTAATTTTAATTTTAAACACATGATTTATATCCGACATCACAAAATTTGGTAATTGAAATTAAACATTTGAAATATATATTATAAGTACATCTTTTATGTTTATCCTTGCATTCCTTCTTCTACAAATGATAATATATATGTCACACCCCGAAACCTGAAGTAGTGACAGCACAAGCAAATATAACAAAAGTGCTAAAGTGAGACTAACGTATATGAGGAAGGATCAAGTTACAACAATTTTGAATTACTACAAAGTTACAACAACAGTTTTTTTCATTTTCAAAGTCCAAATCGTCGATCCAAACCGTTCAACATGATTATCTAAATAAAATATGTTTCCAGATCAAATTTTACATTTTTTTTTTTTGAATTGTTTTACTATTTATTAAGATGGGTACAAAATTCAATAGTCTGAATTTGACTAGTTTTTGTACCCATCTTAATAAATAGTAAAAAAATTCAAAAAATCGTAAAATTTGATCTGGAAGCACATTTTATTTAGATAATCATGTTGAACGGTTTGGATCGACGATTTGGACTTTGAAAATGAAAAAACCAGTTGTTGTAACTTTGTGGTAACTCAAAATTGTGGTAATTGGATCCCTCCTTAACGTATATTATGCATAGCACACTTTAGTATGTGATCCATATCTTCATTTTTAAATTCTAAATAGTTGAAACTGTTTATCATGATCTCCGTATGAAAATGTACTTGAAGACCAAATTTTAGAATTTTTAGATTTTCTTTTTGCTATTTTTTAATAGGTAGAAAATCACTACTTTCAAATGATCTACAATCTTTAGATCAAGTGATTTTCTACCAAAATTTTAATTAATAAACAAAAGAAATAATAAATTTAACAATCTATATAATGTTATGATGAAATTCGAAATCTACCGAAACCGATGACATTGTCATTGGTTTCAGAAGCTAGAACAAGTGATAAAGTCATCGGTTTCAAAATCTGAAACCGATGACAATGTCATCAGTTTGAGCCTTCCAATTCATCTAATTTGAATTTAAAACAATTTTTCATTTAATTATTTTATTTAATTAGAAAATATTATAATTTATTTATTTTTTGTATTAAAATATTAGAAATATTTTTATATTTTCTTTGAAATTAGATAGAATACCATATAATTTGATTTATTAGAAAGATTGTAATAAATAAACCGGATCAATATTTTTCAAATCAGATTTTTCGCGGCTGTAAGAAAAATTAAAATATTTCTTTGTGTGTTATTGGAAAAAATAAATAAGAATACTTTGAATCTGAATTATTAATCCCAGTTCAAAAGTCACTTATAAGTAAATACATAAAATATTATGGTCTTTCTATTTTTTGAAAAAATAAAAATTTAAAAATTTAAGAAAACTTTTCGAAATATTGTAATAATTACTCAAAAAGTGTTTTAATCTAAGTCTTTCGTTGTTTTAATCTGGTATAATTCTCGTATCAAAAAGTGTACATTCTGCATCAAAAATTGTGCATAAATATATTAAGAAGGTGGCACATACAAGCACATACAACATCATAGTGTGATTGAGGAGGAGTTGCAAGGTTGCACTGACAAGATGTTGGAGCTGGACCGAATAGAGGAAACAATGCCTCTTTTTGCTCCAGATTTTCTATTGAGACAAAAGTGTTGTGAGAGGGCTTATTACTTATCAACAGTAATTGAGACAAGGTTGTTGCAAAGAGCTCGTTGTCTCTGGCTTATGGAAGAGGATAATAACACAGCTTTTTTCCGCTCATTTGCTTCTTCACGGCTCAGAAAAAATAGAGTACACTTATTGGAAGTAGTTGGAAACTGCACCACTGATAAGAGGTTGATACAATCCGCTTTCTTTAATCACATGAAGGGTTTGTTGGGTACACAATCACAGGTGCACTGTTTCAAACTTTCAATCCTATGCAATTGTACTCTACTGGGCCGGATCTTGCAAGTCTTGGAGGATCTTGGAGATCTGAATATGACAAACATAGTAATTGTAAACTGCTGAAAAAAAAATTAACACAAAACTCTCAAAAAATCTCTCTTCCCGTCCAATTTTATTTCAAGAGTAAAGTTATTAATACAATCCAATTTCCCTTTTTCTTAGATAATCGTACAATAAGAGGAGAAGAGAATTAAATAGGAGAAAAGAATAAAGAGCAATAACTATCCTACTATATTCTGCATATCTTATAATAAATATAAGATATTCTACATGATCGAGTTTGTTCTTCGACCTGAGGTGTACCTCCACCATTTGAGACCACATCCCGTAATTTATTCCATCAAATTTCATGGTAATTGGTGAATTCGAACTATTTGCAACTGCAGGAGCACTTGGATGTAATTTTCTCTGTTTCTGTACAAACACCTCAGCCATAGTAACCGACAATTCTTTAATGAAATCTAGAGTGATATACTTCTCTCTGCCATTTTTGTTTGATTTTTCGATTTCGGACATTTTGTCAATCAAGAGAAAAGAGATTTACAAGGAAAAATAAAATACAAATAATTTCAGTTCGCCTTAGTCATATAGTAAAGAGAAACACTAGGTGTTTATTTTTTAAATAGGTCTTGACTATGCAACCAGAATCGAACTTCACTTTGATACCATGTAAGCTGATGAAAAAAAAAGATTAACACAAAACTCTCAAGAAATCTCCCTTCCCACCCAATTTTATTTCAAGAGTAAAGTTATTGATACAATCCAATTTCCCTTTTTGTTAGATAATTGTACAGTAAGAGGAAGAGAATTAAATAGGAGAAAAGAATAAAGAGCAATAACTATCCTACTATATTCTGCATATCTCATACTAAATATACAATATCAAATATAGAATAATCTTAATGATGCAGATCTGTTAGGATTAGAGATCCTATCAATCATAATCTTCTCTGATATGAATGAAATCTACAGAATCGCCTCCTTCATGAGTCATGACTGAATCCTTCATGGGTCATGAGCTAACCGAATCCTTCATGGGCCATGAATGAAATCTGACTTGTCAGAGTGCCTACTCATGGTGCTGCATGCGCCAATAGTACTGATTTCGAAAAATGATGAGGCAATGAAAGTAAAGGATTTTAGACCGATAAGCATAATCAGTCTAATCCCAAAGATCATTACTAAACTCCTTGCTACCAGACTATCTCGGTTCTTGCCATAACTGATCTCCATTAGTCAAACCGAATTTGTGAAGGGGCGACAGATTTCTGAGAATTTTGTGGCGGTTAGAGAGGTATTGCACCATATTTCTCAATCAAATGAAGGTTCCCGACTAAGTGGATGGATTGGATTCGGGTTCTGCTTAACCCATCTTCTTCTAGGATTGTTCTTAATGGGGAAGTGTTGGATTTTTTTCAACACAAACAGAGCCTTTGACAAGGTGATCCTTTATCCCCTATATTGTTCATTATTGGTGTTGATGTGCTACAAAAAATGATTGAAAGCTCCAAAGGATATCTTCATTCATCTATCTCACATAAAATTAAGGAACCGATCCTCTCTTTTCAATACGTGGATGATACAGCGATTGTAGTTCATGTTGATCTCACTACTATGATCTCTTTAAAGTTGATACTTCGCCTGTTTGCTCATGCATCTGGGTTACATATCAATTATGACAAAAGCTCTTGAAATTCAATGGATAATGGCTTGTGGTGTTAGTTCGTGATACTAAACAAGATAAACAAGACTTGAAATTCAATTTATTCTTTCATTGATTTTGAGTGTGTTACAATCAGAGGAGACAAGCTCCTTATATAGAGATCTGAGGCGACTTAGAGCTGCTATGCTATTCTGGCCTATTACAAACTGTCTCTGTATGTAACTTACTAACAGCACTAACTGATATCTCTTGTAATTAACTGCTTGTACATTTATTCAGGGGCGGAACTAGATAATTTTAATAGGGGTAGCTGAAAATTAAAATACACAATATGTGATGAGTGTGATTTAAACCCATGTCCTCTCAACTACAAAATAGAACTCTAACCACTAGACAACAATTAAACATTTGTTGTTTATTGAGGGAGGCTGGACTATATAAAAACTTTAAAACAAATAAAATTATATTAAATTTCAATATGCTTAATTAAAATTTTCAAATTATAGGGGTGGCTTAGCCACCTTTGGTCAGGCTTGAGTTCCGCCCCTGCATTTATTTGTTACTGTTCTATACCAGTATCTTCAATATGATCATTTTTCAAACTTGTTGGAAAAAAAATATATACTTTATCTCTAGTTCCTTGCAAACATATTGTGATGTTTATTTGCATATGATACCTGGTGGTTTATATTTTTGCTAGTTCATAATACTTGTCTTTATTTGTTGAAGTTACAAGCATCAAACCTCATCAACAGAGCAGTTTGGTAAAACACGGTTAAATATTTTAGAGAGCAGTTTCGGCTTCATGCATTGTACGGACTACAAAAATCAAAACAGAGCATGTGTGCTGCATGAAGCCTAAATTGATCTGTTAAAATCTTGACCCGTAAACACCTCCAAAATATTTAAAAAGATAACTAATATGATCATATCAGAGTTAAACAAAGTTTTATAGAGCCACAATAAACAGAGTGTCGATAATTAAATGTAGGCCTTTTTATTATTTTATAAGAAAAAAGGAGCTCAATCGATAAGATCTCTTCATTTGGGTCGGGCTGAGAAAAAAGGGACTCAATTGAGTTGATTTCATCCAGCTGTCCAGCCCAAGATGCATTATTCCCAGAGGCCTCTCCAGTCAATTTCAAGTTCACAAAATTGAGCATGGCATGACTAACACTTTACACAAAAGAAGAAAAAGAATAGTAAAATCTGAGTTACTATCAATTACCAAATATGCAAAAACAGCTCCCGTATCATGACATAATACAGTCAAGCCATCTAATAATATATAGTTATATTTAGATAGAGAAATAATTAATTAAAAAATTTCATGGGAAAATATCTAATTAAAGATGTTACGAGATAAGCATATATCTAAATTTTATCCCTCTTTTGCAAAACCCTAGCAAAAGAAAAAACATATATCTCTCAACCCTTTGGCTTCCACCTCAAGGTGCCATAGTATGATGAAGAAGAGGAAGGAGGAGGCAATTAAAATTGAAAGGAACTGGGCAGACCTTCTGTCAGAACTTTTCCCTCTCATTCTGAAAAAACTCCCCGAAATCTCTGATTTTGTCCGATTCCGAGCAGTTTGCAAGCCTTGGCGTCTCTCTTCCTCTGTGGACGACCTGCCCCCACAATTCCCTTGGATCATCAAGGAAAGCAATGGGCCCGATCTGGAGTTCTACTCTATGGCTTTCAACAAAGTATACACCATCCGTGCTCCCTGCTCCTCTGGCAAGAGGCCCTTTAAACCTGCCGGTGGTTACATACTCATTCGCCAATTTGATAATTATGATAGCTTGTGTCTTCTGAATCCCCTTAACAATAGAGAGCTTCCTCTCCCTGTTATACATGCTTGTAATCCATATCTGATTTCAATCAGTAACCCTCCAAGTTTTCAAATTGATGACTATATGCATGCCTCTAAGACTAAAATGTCGGTTCGTTGTAAACCCGGTGATGACAGGTGGGACATCATTGGACCTGGACACGAGTTTAAATACGACTGTTACTATTTGAAGGGTTTGCTTTTCAGGGTTTGTCACGATCGTAAGAATCAAAATGGGGTTACACAAATTTGGGATATTAGTAGCCGTAAAGAGCTCTATGTCATACCACCACCCGTATATGAAGATATGTCCTTGGGTCCTTACCTCGTCGAGTCTTGTGGAGATATTTTGGCCGTTGGTTATCATCGGGGCACTAAGTGGACAAATTATAAATTTTTTATTCACCTTCTCGAATTTGGCAACGGAAAAGGGAATCCATGTTGGGTCAAGCTTAGCAGCATTGGAGACCGAATATTGTTCTTTGATTTTCCACTTAGTACTGGTCGTGGTTTCAGTCTCACAGCGAGTGATGTTGCTGGGTTCAAAGGGAACTGCATCTACTTCATATACAATGGCATACCGTATATAGATCACGTTCAGTTGATCAATATGTATGACATAGAAAATGGTGAAACAGTATTGATCAAAACCCCTTTCAATCCGGAAAGCAAAATTACTTGGTTTATGCCTACTTTAAACTATATATGACATCAACTCATTTTAAGATTGGTGTAAAGGGAACTTGGTCCTGTTGGCCGTTTCTTATGGCATTACTTTCCCTTCATTTATTCTTAGTCCTAAACCCTAAACCCTAAACCCTAAACCCTCAATCCTCAACCCTAAACTCTAAACTCTTATGATGTAAAACTTACGGTTTAATGTAAGGAAATCTTGTGTCAAGAATTATCACAGTGGATGTTAAATTAATATATATGAAAATTTTAGTGTGCTTTTGACTTAGTTTTTGTTGCACCTTGCAGTTGTTTGTGTCTAACTTTACAGATAAGTAAATTTACATAGAAGAATTCTATAGTTCATGTTTCTTATGTTGTATTTTACAGAGAAGTGTTGTTGTTTGCTTTGACAGCATATCCATGTCTTTAATTTGATTCTTGAACCTTCATATTTGAAAATGGCATTGTGATGCTAACATTGCAAAAGGAAACCTTGATTTGCAAAATAAATATTCATAGGGATCTACCTGCAACTTTGTCCATCCCTTGTGATTTTGCTCTTCTTTTTGAACTTTCTAATTTCAGAAGTACACCTGTTGAACGTTGCAAAATTAAAGCTTACTTGGACTTATTTGCATAATATCTTTTCTTCAGGCCTCTATTTTTCTCTTCAAGACCGTTAAAGAACTGACGATATTGCTAAAATTTAGGATTGTTGATGGATGCTTTTAGTTTAGACAAAACAAATGAAAAATGGTAGTTGATTCAAATAGAATGATCATTCTCACTTGGGGCTGAAAACAGAGCGGATAGTGGTAAAGAAACCATATCCATATTCTGCTTTCATTTTCCGAATATGGATATATACAGATACAAAGCAGATATCAGACGGATACAGATATGGGTCCGAATCATAACAGATATTTATTAAAATAATATAAAAAATAGTAAAGTTCATAATATTTATCTAATTATAATGGTGAATAACATATAATTTTCATAATATATATTAAAATATATGATATATATCTAATATACGGATATAGATAATTGAAACGTAAAAAAATATCAGTATCCTTATCCACATAAATATTCGGATATTAGATATTCACATCAAAGTTTTTTAATACGGATCCATACCGTTTTCACCCCTATTCTCACTGCATTACTATTATAAAAATGAAAAATATAATTTCCAATTTAAATTTAATATTCTTACTATAATCTTTTTTTTAACAGTTTGCCCTTTTGTATACTTTAAAAAAAAAAAACTGATAGTGGTTATCAGGTGTCCTTTTGCATTCTGTTACTTAAAAAGTTGAGAGAACCTTTTCGCATATTCTTCATTTGCAATATCAAACTTCAAATTCAAGTAAAATGATCAAATTGATTAACAACACATAGTTGTATATATTGTTTATCTTTCAAAAACCATGAAATAAAATATCTTTATGGACTCCAATTTTCTCCTCCCTCCTTCCTAATTACTCCCGGATCCATATCCTCTGAGGTAACATAATATTTTTGTTTAGATCAAGATCGTCTGATAGGGAATCCGGACCAGTCCGGCCTGAGATGGAACACACACAGCCGCTTTAATTAATAATCGTGTGAATTCTGATTGAATAGTTCAGATCCAACATAAATATTATTTTACCTTGGATAATACAGACTCAAGTACTTCCTCATTATCCCCCTCCACTATTAAGCCGTATATTGATATACATTTATTATTGGAAATTCTAAATATAATATTTTTATTAATTGAAAATGATCAAGAAATATTAATATTTGTTATTTCAATTGAATAATGTTATTCATCCCTCTATTGAATGGTAAAGCACAAGTTTAGTTCTGAAAACATTTTCTGAATTTTATCAATAAAAAATCCCATATTGAATTTGTCAATTTTTTGTTACCGAGGAGAATTATATCATCTGTATAATGTATAATAATGATTAATAATGGTACTATTTTTTTTTTTGGGCATAGAACATCTTTTGCTAGAATAAAAGAAAAGCCTTATCCATGTCTCCTCTTTACAAAAGAAATAAATTTATTAACCCCAAGAATATAATCAAATTTTTATTAACCCCAAGAATATAATCAATTTGTTGATCCCAATATTCAAAATTAGCTTACAAATTAATTTATTCATTTGACACAAATTACTTACCAGATAGAGCAACTATAAACAGAATCTCGATAATTACAAGTAGGCCTTTTAATTATTTTATAAGAAACAAAAGGAGCTCAATTGATAAAATCTTTCCATTGGGTTGGGCTGAGAAATCCTTCCAACAAAACAAGACCTACAACCACTTCATCCGGCCCATTGTTTTAGCCCAAGATGCTATAACCCCAAAGGCGTCTCTCCGGTTTACTACAAATTGCTTAACAGGTTAGTCCCAAAGAGAAATTTTACAATGAAGGCGAAGCGGTAATATATGTCCCGTAGCACAATCAAAGCACGACCTTACTTGAACAGGATCTGTTCTATAGGATCGTACTACTGTCTCTTTGAGAGCAAAGTAGACAGGCACCAAAGTCTGGTTGATGAATCACGACCACTGGATCAGAGCGTGATTAACGGTTCTGATCCCTCTGACGAGAGATCTTGTGGCTGTAGAGGATCGTTCCCAGCCGGCCTTGGTCTGCTGGGATGGTCCAGTGGTTGTCTGACAGACTCCCTTCCAAAAAACTTTTTTGTTTTTTTTTTGGTCTGCTGGGAGAGAGCGACAAGATAATCCGATGAGAGTTTGCAGTGTTTTCATTACTATTTGTGATCATCAGATGAGAGTTTAATGCTAAGATGATGAACCCATTCTTAGGTTTAGCTTTTGGTATCTTTTCCTGTTCGCAACACTGCATATCCTGCCCATTTCTTCACACTGCAAACGAACTGTTTGATGAAATGCCTGACAGACAGAAGTCAGACGTCCCTGTCTATTTAAATTTGGAAAACAGCACTATCATCCTATTCATTCTAGTTGTCACTGATCTAACCTGAATATTAGTATATTCGGTATCTTAAACAGTTTTATATGAAAAATATTAGTATATCCTATCCAGAAGTCAGACGTCCCTGTCTATTTAATCGCTTATGCATACAACTGAATCCTCCTAGACATTGGAAATATTTAACTAAAATTATAATTTTGTCTTTGCTAAAGTCGTAATAAGCTTAGAAGTTAGAATTATAAGAATACATTGCCCATAAATCATAATCCTCACCGAATCCTAGGGGAACGTTTTCATTCTATACCTCTATTTGAACCTAATCATCACCTCCTCTTTTCCCCTGTACACCTACAACAACCTGGCAATTGAAATTCTCTGTGCCAAAACACAAAATAGGATTACATTTAAGCCTTTTTATTATTTTATAAGAAGAGGTGTTTCATGAAATGCTTACAAATAGAGGTAGAACTTAAACAGCCCAGCAAAACATCATTTTCAAGAAAGAAAAAGAAAAGTTATTTTCCAACATTTTAGGAACTTTTGAAATGAAATATAAATGACAAAACAAATCAGCAGGAAATAATTGATTAGATTGTTGACAACCACCCTACCTTGGATTCTCTTGCTTTGATACAATTCAATATTGGGCTGCTTTCTTTAATTAATATATTGTGGTTTAGTCGACTGTCAAGCTCTGCTGAGATATTGTATGCAATTGTACAGACAAAATGGTAGTTGCAGGGGTCGTAGCAATTGCAGAACGGTGCAATTAATTTTGTACAATGAGATGAAAATGATTGGTGATTAGTGGTTAATGTATGGCCATTATTTGATGAAAATTACGTACTGAGATAATTCAAATGGCACATTTACGTACTCAGGATTACCCCACTGATACCGACTTGTACCAATTAGGTATGTTACATGTTTGCATTTATCATTAAATCCAAACAAGTTCAGCCATCCGTTATCGGTTGATTTAACTACAGAGTAGGAGCGGAACTAGAAAATTAAATACAAGAATGCTAGAAAATAAAAATAGAGTGTAATTTTATTTTATAAGAACGGTTGTAATGCATATAAAATTTAATGGACACATTTACAAATTTTGGATTTATATAGAGATTTGGGGCTATTTTTTTCCCTTCTTTTTATCTTTCTTAACAAGATCGGTATGGGACGGGGGTTTCCGATGCCCATTGGACCAAACTCGGTTCGATGGGTGGTTTCTACCATCTGATCTACTTCAAGATCTGTGTACACGGATATTAAAGCAAACAGTGCGGATATCAAAGAGATGCGCACAGATCTTGAAGTGGATCGGACGGTATAAACTACCCATCGAACCGAGTTTGGTCCGATGAGCATCGGACAACCCCTCTCCCCAATCGGTATAGCTTACATTTACAAACTATATTTTCACTGATAAAAAATATATAGTGAGTGTGCATTGTTTTATTTTGTCTCACTTAAAAAAAAAAATGTCATTTAATTGCAAATATGATGGATTTATACTAATCGGTATTACATGTTGTGTGTTTACAATTATGCTGGAAGCAAAATGGAAAATGCACCGTATCTTGCTATATGGTAAGATACTGATTTATAATGATATCTCAGTGCTATATGCAATTTAGGTATAATATACATATCAGAGATTTTATTTTCTTGGCAATTTAAGTGGCTTTCCTTATTTGGTGGTTGCTGCGTCACACTAGAGAATTTGTTAAATGCGCCAAAGTATTATTTGAAAACGCCATTATCCCTCTCTACTTTCTTTCTTGATTGTACAGTACCCATTTTAGTCTCGCCGACACGGCCACACGCAAATACATTCACGGGAAAAAAATGCTTCTCAATAACGAGTCCGCATCTGCTGCGATTCTTCGCTCATGAACAGTGACCTGCGATTCCTGTTTTTCCAAATCCAACTGTTGAATTGTTTCGAGATTCGTGCAAGGAAAAATCAGTTGCTTTGAGATACGTGCACGAAATTATTGGACGGTCAGATTTGGAAAAGCAGGAATTTTAGAGTTACTGTTGATCCTTTCAGAATCGCAGCAGATGTGATTTCCTCAATAACTAATATAGAAAGGTTTAATAATATAAAGTTACTGTGATTATTTCGGCATATGAAATGCAGGGATTCTGACCGTCTAATTAGAATTCAGATTAATTCGGCATGTACTTGTAATGCAGGGAACCACTTTAATATACGTACCAGTACGAATCGGACAGTTCGAATTCGTTCTGCAAAAGCTCCAAATTTGAGTGATGCAAATGATATAAATTCAAATTAAAGGAACTTGATAACAAATATATATGTGATTAGATCTGGATCGTTCGACTCAAAGTGGAATGCACAGGGCCCATTTAATATTTGTACTGATTTTGATATGATGGTTCAGATCTAAACAAAAATATTCTGTTACCTTTTGTGATATGAATTTCAATTTTCCCGCTTCCCCTATGTAACAAAATTTCAATATTTTGTTACCACATCGATTAACTTCGATTTTTGGGAAGAGAATCTCGTCTGCTCCAATTTATAACTTATAAGACAAACTGCCATTTTATATACACTTCTTTTAGAATCCTTTTGAAGAAATTCATCTTCATCTTTGACCAGATTATACAGGAGCTTCCATTCACTCCTACTACCAATACTGTCAACGTCCAAGTAAAAACAAAATCAAAATCAATTACCACAGGTCAGAATTTTAGTATCCAGGTGCAAAGATATTTCCAGGACTGATTTTTTTTTTTAAGTTAACAATAAGATAGTCTACCATTCTCTTTCCACAAATAACAAAACCCAAGATTTTCTTCAAGAGGCAAAATTACTTACTGTCCCTAAGTGTCACCAGGATCTTGGTTTACTTGAAGCATGTCCTCCAATTCTTGTGGCATTAGTGCATCCGGATTTGTTTTTGCATAACTTGTGAATATCTGTTCAAACTTTTCTGGAACAAACCTACAATTTCAGAATCAGGTGAGGCTATATGAAAAGATCAAAGTTCACCTTTTCTTAACAATAATATAAGCAACTCTAAAAGCATTACATGAGCGTGGTCCAGAAAAAAAGCAAAGCAAATATTGGAAACTAATCTGACAAAAAGAGTCAATAAATTTTGTATACTGCCAAATTATTTTTTTTGCAAAAAAAAATTGGCCAGCTCCTGTCATACAGCCAAGTAATGAGCAAAACTGTGCAACCATATTTTGTCCATGTTATTCTCTTCTGTTGTTGCTTTGGTGCTCTATCCTTGATTGATAATTTTCTGAGACTACAAGTTAATTATCCAAATACAGTGTGAATCGTGCTCTTGTGCCGTTATGTGCACCACTAAAACCTTTAAAATGAAATCCTATAAAATCATTCGGTCACAAACTCCAATGCTAGAACATTTAGAAAACCAAATTAAGTGTATTACAATGACTAATTGAAATATAGTTAATAACCCAAAAACTGTGTCCGTGATTCTACAAAACAAGCTATCAGTAACAGTTAGCATATCTTCCCTCAGAGTCGTAGGCATCAGTATCGCTATCGTGTTTACCCATGCTGATGTTCTCTATATAGATAGGTAGACATGGCGATGATATTAATTGTCCCCTGTGGTTTTACCAGAATGTTACTTCATAAGGATATTTTCTCAATGTTTATCCCAAATAAATCAGAGAAAGAAAGAAAAGAGTACAGGAGGTCTTGTTAAGGGGCTGAGAGTACCGTTGATGAAGAGGGAGCCTGCTATGGTGACAGGAACACTAACACCAATTGCGCGGAAACCTGAAATGGAATACTTGAACATCAATTTAGCTTACAACCCACAAAACTGTACATTCAACAGAAGAGAGACAAAAGAGTACTGCTAAATTGGAAAGAAATTGTGAATTACCTTGATTGGTTTCCTTTATGTAAATGATCCCATCACTGTTCCTATCGAAGAATGACATGCGCATTTGAAGTGCTATCAGATTGGCAACCTTCAAATGTCCAGTCCCTTTTACAATTGAAAACGAATTTCAAACAGAATATATGTTAGAATAGCAAAAATAAAGATTGAGAATTCTCTTTTCCTTATTAAAAACTTGACAAATGTAGGAATAAATAAAAATATATTTTGAATTGAATTGAAGTAAAAATAGACATAGAAAGGAGTAAGGATTGAGAAGAAAAATCTGACATACCATTTTCTGAAGGAGATGTCACTCCATGAGCCTTTCCGAGTGGAATTGAAGATATAAGCAGCAGAGCGGGCGGAGTCAGACTGGAGTGGCTGGTTGAGAGCGGTACGATGGATGTGCTGAGATACAAAAACAAAAGTTAGCTTTAGATTTGATTATTAAATTTGATTTTAGACCCGTTGGTATAAGTGAACATTCGCCAACTGTTTTTCTACCAGATTCACCAATGGCTCATATTTTATAGATGAACCGTTGGTGAATGTTAAACTATCACCATTCACCAACAGTTCTTTTACATGAACAGTTGGTGATTGATGTGTATATTCACCAATGAGTTCATCTATAACAAACGCTTATGCTCTATCAACAGTCATTGAAAGTTGGTGCACTTTCACCGACTGTTTGTTAGAACTTAGAAATGAACCGTTGGTAATAAGCTCGACTTATTTATTAATTTGACACATAGGATAAAAACTAACTGTTACATACAAGAACCCTTTAGCAATGTGTTGTAGTGGATTTTATAGATGGCTAACGGAGATAAAATTATACATTCTCCATAAGATTTAAAAGTACATAAGAAAGCAAAATGGAAAGAGTAACAAAAAATTGCCTTTTGTTGATACACGCACCTCTGAAAGATTGCAAATGTGTGTTCCCATCTAATCGGACAAATGGAATATGAGATATCTTATGCCAATCATCCCCTTCAGTGGGTTGGCATCGGTCTATTAGATATGGGCATCCGTCTATATACAGTTCAGCAAGGTTATTTGGTAAACCGTTTTCAGATAATGAAAGCATCCAAGGGCAATAATAAATGTGTAGCTTCTTCAAGGAAGTGAGAAACTGTATTGTGGAAGGAAGGCTTCTCAGCTCACAAAAACGGAACTCAAGCTTTTCCAGAGAGGTTAATTGGATGAACCAACTTTCTTCACCTGTTGTATATTCTACTGCAGGGGACTGTTCTATCAAAAGCGTACGCAGTGATGACAACCTTCCTACACTTGGGAGGCTATGAGTACTATAGTAGTTGTGGCGCAGGTGCAAATAAGTTAGAAATGGCAAACATTGTTCTTCTTGAGAAATCTGATCATTCTCTTGTTCTACTTCATAGGACTCTTGAATTTCATTGAAACCTTCTATTACTAACTTTCTCAAGTTAACAAGGGACTTTAACCCTTCAACAAGGCAAAGTTTTTTAATACCCTCAAGGTGCATAACCTGGAGGGAATTTAAGGGAGTACAGTATAAAGACAAACATTCTCTGCAGCTTAACAATTCTCTTATGATCAAGTGAGAGAGAGAAGGCATCCCTTGCAATACGTCTCCAATATTACAAAGGTCGGGACACCGTACCAATTTAAGTTCTATTACTGATGAGGTGGAAGAATCAGTAGGCAGTTCCTTCAATACACTGCAGTGTACCAAGTGGAGCTTTCTGAGGCGTGGAAATATCATCTTTCTAGCCTCTGCATTCGACCAGTGTGTCCATTTTGGCATATCAAGGAATGTCAACTCCTTCAAAGATTGAAATGCCACATCCGAGCTTCCATAAAATTCTCTACCCACCTTCTCAACTGATGGTAAATTATCAAAGCAGAAAAGTTCGAGGAAAGGGAGCTCACCGAAAGCAGGAAGGCTTCTTAACCAATAGCTCTTTACAGAAATATCCTTTAGATTGTTAAAACCATGATGAGGTGAGAACACCCAATCTGGAAAAGATTCCCATTTGCAGCCATTCACTTTTAGAATTTCTAAACAACTAGCTGGCTTTAGGGCATCAAGAACCTCCGTATTCACCTTGGTTGCCGGTATGTTAATGTGAAAAGAATCAAAGCTCAACTCTAAACTTTTGAGGTATATTTTCTTGTCTAATTGAGAATTTTCTGCTTCTTCTTTACTAGATACATGTTCAAGATGAGTTAGAACAAGGTGTCCGCTGAGTTCATTCATGTGCATCAACTCACTGATCTTATGCCCCTTCTTTCTAGAAGTACGGAATTCCTCAATCTCTTGGAGCTTGGTTAGTTTCCCTATACCAGATATAAGAGAAATAGTATCAGGGCTTGCATATAAATGTCTCAAGCTTATAAGGCTATTCATTCGTTCAGGCAACTTTTCAAAGTAACAGCCTCGCACATCTAGCACCTCAAGATGGCATAAGGCACAAAATTCATCAGGAATTGATTTAATACCAGTGAAGAAGAGTTCAACAAATCGAAGATGTGATAGTTGACTAGCGACATTAATGGGTTGATTTGTTTTAAGCTCAATATAAGATACATCCAACACACGTAGACGATTGTATTTGGCAAAGATATTACCAATGGATTCGGCACTGCATTTTGTCCAATTACCAAACAAAATCACAGTCCGTAGTCTTGTACTATCCTTGCATTTCCACTCTACCTCTAAATTATCACAATCTATTCCCAAGTGGCGGGCTAAAAATGGGAGATGCTTATCATGGCTTTTAACAAAACAAAACTCACTAGAGGAAACAGCAATAGCCAAGTCCCGCACTAGATCATGCATGAGATACTCGCCAACTCTTATTGTTGGCTCAAAGAAGGATCTGTCGATGAGTTCATCGAACCTCTTCTCTCCTATATCTTCTATTCTTTTTTCTCCTCTGTCTAGCAAATATGTCTCTTCTTTACTGGGTTGAATAAATCTGTGTGCAATCCACATCTGAACAATTCTTTTCCTTTCAAATACATACAGTTTTGGAAATATGGCACTGAATAAAAAACATTGTTTTAGATCAGGATCCAAATAATTATAGCTAACAGCAATAGATGGAAGAATGTTCTTACGAGCACCTGCAATATTCCACCAATCGCTACTGCAAATATCTTCCCAGAATTCTCTTTCTAACCTCTTACTCAACAAGGTCCCAATAAACTCGCCTGCTAGAGGCAAACCATGCAACTTGTCAGCTATTTGTTTACCGATCTTTTTCAAGTTGTCATGTTTTGATGGAGACAAAGGTGGTTGATCCTTCAAATCTCCTAATTTTAAACCACCAAATGCAAAATATTCAAATAGTTCCCAAAAGGATTTTGTGTCCAAACATTCCAGTGTTACTACTGGTAGAGTTCGTATTGTGTTTGCAATGCTTCTTCTTTGGGTAGTTACAACAACAACACTTCCTACCTCCCCAAAACAGAGCAGTGACTTCAGGTCACTCCATTTGAGCTCTGTCATGTCCCTCAAATTATCTAAGATAAGTAAGAATCTTTGATTTTTGATAGTTTCTTTAAGCATACGTCCAAGGTATTCCAAATTCATCGGAATATAACTTGAGAAACTATATCCAAAAGAATATAATATGTCTCGCAAAATTTTCTTATCATCACAATTTTCTGAGACATAGACCCAGGCTTTTAAAGTAAAATGCTCATTCACACTCTCATTGTTGTAGATTTTTTTAGCAACAACAGTTTTTCCAACTCCACCTACACCAAAAATGGGAATAACCGCTAGTTTCTGATTTCTGTTGTAATGAGGTTCTTCTCTTCTAGCAATCATTGTTAATCTACTTTTAGTTTGT
This sequence comes from Carex arenaria, assembly GCA_964058825.1. Classification (NCBI taxonomy): domain Eukaryota; kingdom Viridiplantae; phylum Streptophyta; class Magnoliopsida; order Poales; family Cyperaceae; genus Carex; species Carex arenaria. The sequence goes on from CAXKVW010000679.1 coordinate 139,747, forward strand.
TCTGGTACATCACCCTTTTTAATCTTTTGACTTTGTTCTGGCACATCACCCTTTTTAACCTTTTGACTCTGTTCTGGCACATCACCCTTTTTAACTGTCTGAATAAACTTTGGTAACCAAGGAATACTCAAGCTTGGAAAGCTCTTGACAGATCTTGGTAGGAGATCCCAAAATCTGCTGCTCCCTTCTCCTTCTCCTTTAGCCTTATGGTAAAAATCTCCATATAGAACGTTGAACATCAGGTCCAAGATAAACTCGATTTCTTTATCTCGGCCAAATATGGGTGCATCAGTGGCCAAGTCAGATCTTGTTTCGCTACCGGGACTGTCCAAATGGTCTTTCCTTTTATCACAATTCATTATTTGTGATATTTTAATTGAATCCTTATTGCACAGCATATCAATGTTATTCACAACAGATTTCAACTCCTTCAAATCATTATCAGAAAAAATTAGATTTTTAACCATCTTAACAGATGAGGAGGCAATTTCACTAACCTTACCCTTTCCCTTGATACTCTCACGAATCCTCTTTGCCTCAAAATTATCCACAACATCTTCTGCCTCATATACAACATCTTTGAGCTTCTCCAGCCATTCCGCAAGACCCTTGTTGGTAATTTGTCGCTTGTCGGATTCTTCAATCACACTTTGGATATGGGGAAGTTGAATCTCCACCAGTTTTTTGAGCAAATCCTTGCTATTGGTGTGCAGATCATAGCTGTCACCGAGGTAGGAGGTCCCCAGATTAATCACCTTGCCAATAACGCTACCTACGAACCTCCCTCCAATAATCAACTCCATTCCTGTCATTTCAACAGAAACAGCAAGAAAAAGAAAGGCATAGAACTGAGGGATATGTGGTAAGAACTAAGAAAGAAAGATGTACAGGGAAGGAGACAAGACAGGGAGATTAGAGGAGAAATATTTGGCGGTAGAAGTTGAAGCAAAGGAACAAAAATATTTTTGAAGTGAAGGAAGTGTCATTCAAATGGATAGAATTTTGTACGGTTGAGAGTTCTGAGGTTTAGTTGTTGTGGATGTAATTTTAGTTTTTTTTTTCTTTTTATTAATCTTACTTGTAACTGACAACCACTTCAGCCTTCTGAAAAAAAAAGAGCCTTCGTGTTTCTACAACGAGGGTAGAAAGAATGCCTCCTAGCACCAATACAATTTTTTTTATTAGTAAATTGAAAACAGACTTGTTAAAATGAACAAATATTCCCTTAAATTTTATATTGAAAATTTGTTAAATAAACTTGCATTTAAATATTCCAACTTGATTCAGAAAAATTATGTTTTCAAATGTATTGGTTTAAAATGATGGGTAAAAACAGAGCGGATACGGAACGGATAGTGGTAAAAAAATATCCATATTTTTTCTTTTTCTTTTTCCGGATACGGAACGGATAGTGGTAAAAAAATATCCATATTTTTTCTTTTTCTTTTTCCGGATACGGATACAGAGCAGATATTGGACATATTAGACAGATACGGATATGGGTTCGGATCAGATATGATATTTATTAAAATATAAAAATATTAAAGTTCATAATATTTATCTAATTATAATGGTGAATAACATAAATTTTTCATAATATATATTAAAATATATGGTATATATCTACTATTCGGATACGGATAATTGAAACATAAAACAATATCAGTATTCTTATCCACACAGGTATACGGATATCGGATATCCACATCTAAGTTTTCTAATACGGACCGAATACGTACAGATCGCATATAATCCATACTGTTTTCACCCAAATTTAAAATACAATGTGTTTAATTTATACATGAAAAATAATAAATATCAAAATTAGAATTGTAGTATAATTAAGTAGAAAAATGACTTTGCTTTTCTTAATGAATCGTTTTTATATATAGTGTTATATTAACTGACATTTCAATCGTACAAAATCACAGTTAATTTATATAACACTTTATATATAAACGGTTCATTTGTATTGGCATCTAAGTTTTCAGACGTCGCGACCCGACTTTTTTTATTAATATCCTTAATTACATAAAAAATTCCAAATGTGCCCAGAAAGTTGGGTATTTATAAAAATATCCAAACCGGCTAAAAAATGACTGGTTCCAATTTTTATTCAAAACAGGCCATTTTTTGGCCGGTTGAGACATTTTTTTTAGAAAATATTATGATTTATTTATTTTATATAAAATATTAGAAATAGTTTTTATATTTTTTAAAATAGATAGAATGTTATATAATTTGATTTATTAGAAAGATTGTAACAAATAACTCTGATCAACATTTTTCATACCAGATTTTTTACGGTGATAAAAAAAATTAAAATATTTCTTTGTGTGTTATTGAAAAAAATAAAAATACTTTGAATCTAATCTAGTTCAAAAATTACTTTTAGATAACAAATATATGTGCTTAGCTAGATCTGGGACATTTAATTGATCGGAATCCGGACCAAACTTGCTCAAAGTGTAATGTAGAGGGCCCATTTAATATTTGTACGGATCTAAACAGAAATATTTTGTAACCTTATGTGATATGAATTCATTTTTACCGCTTCCCCTACGTACAAAAAGAAAATTCAGGAGCAAATTAGGCCGAACAATGAAAAAGTAATTAATATGCCCATCGGACGTTCACAAGTACACAACATCAAATTTCAGCAAATTAAGGTTAAAAGAGGAAGTTTCAAATTCGTATGGTGTTTAGTGACTACTGACTACGGATTTGAGGAAATGAAATCTGCTGTTATTCCAAAGGATAACATGGATTATTTTGATCTTAGCCATTGACCTTTGTCGAGATTCGCATATGAAAAAAGGTTTTCTTTAAAGTTCGTGCGTAGAAAACTCTGAATGGTTTGGATAAGAATAACAGGGTCCTGTTATGGAATAACAGGGTCCTGTTATGGAATAACAGCAGATTCATTTCCGGAATTGAGACAAAAAAAAGTTTGAAGGGTAGAATGGGAACTCAGATAAAATATTTAAAAATGACAAAGGTCAAAGAGAGCTGCAGCTGATTCAAATTGTAGAATGTCTAGCCTTGAGAAAATATTAACTAGATGAGTCTAGTATAGCGAATCAATACCTAGGAAGAAATGTTATCTGAACGGGACTGGATGTTGATCCATTAAAGTTCTGAATCAACGGTTCACCAGTCAAACCAATAGATCAATCAGTTCGACCGCTAATTCTATATATACTTATATTTATGAGATATGAGTACAATTATAATTAAACATTATCATGTTCTTTATTAATGAAAATTCTCATAGGAATTACAATTAAACAACGTACTATAAAAATAAATTTATAGATTATTAAAAGAATAATTATATATAACCCCCCATTTCTATCCCCCCTTCATCCCCGCAGTCCTAAAAAGGAAAGTGCTAACTAACTTTTTGTCTTTTAGTGGGGGACAATATTTTTTGTTGTTGGACACCAATGGTTAATACTACAATGACGAAGTTAAATACTAGATCGATGCACGGTAAATACATTAAAGACTGAAGTTAAATACAGCAGGAAATTTAAACCATCAAATTGTCGGTAACTAATTTTTTTTGTCTTTTAGTAGGGGGGTATGAGAGGATGGTGGTGCAGAGACAATAATTACAGATTGATAGACATTATTACCACTATCTCTAATTGTTAAAAATAATTATATAGAACCCCACATTCTCATCCCCTCTTAAATACTAACTTCCCTAAAGTTAAATATTAACATTTCTAAAGTTAAATACTGATGTGTATAAAGTTAAATACTAAGATATAGGATGCTAAATAGAATCCATACAACTTATTTATAATTTTAGAGATTAATACTTTTGACTTTAAAGATAAATACTAACGTTCATAATGTTAAATACTAATATTCCTAAAGTTAAATACCGATGTGCGGGACGCGGGAACATTAGTTTGTCATTTTTTGTGGGGACAGATTGTGTCGCTGTTGGACGCGGACGGTTAATACTCCAATGAATAGAGTTAAATACTTCTTCGATGCACTATTAATACTCCAATGAATAGAGTTAAATACTGCACGAAATTTAAACATCAAATATCGGAACCTAATTTTTTTTGTCTTTTAGTGCGGGGACGCAAATGTCAGAACCTAGTTTTTTTTGTCTTTTAGTGCGGGGAGGCGGGGACAGAAAACTTAATTTTTTGTGGGGACATAAATTGCTTCGCTGTTGGATAGACGGTTAATACTCCAATGAATAGAGTTAAATACTTGTTCGATGCACTGTAAATACATTGCAGATAGATGTTAAATACTAATGGAAATTTAAATACCCAAACTGTTGGGACCAGATTTTTTTGTCTTTTAGTGCGGGGATAGAGGGGGGATGGATGTGCGGGGACAGTTATCTGGGTCCTTATTAAAAATGCAAGAATTACATGTTTTTAAAGCTCAAACTATGTTGAACTTATTCTTAAAATTCTTAAAATAAAATATCGTAATCTTCTTGTTCATTATAGAGCTTTTATAGTTTTACACTTTATTTTTAAAATTTAATAATTAACACCGTAGGAATTCTTCATTTTATTGTGATGAAGCAAAAACTCCAAGAATTTATATTAAAAATTTCAGCATTTCGAAATTTTATTTAAAAATAATTGCTTAAACAATATATTAGGAAACACAAAAGACGGCACATAAATGTCCACAGAAGATCACCGTCAGCTACTACTATTCTTCTCCTCAAAATAATAAATGGACCATGAGTACGTGACAATCCACTATCACAAAAAACAAAGAACCGGGTTTTTTATGGTTCTTCAGTTTTCTGAATAAACCAGCCGGTTGTTTAAAAGATTTCTGGATTACATACTTAACTGATCTTTTATCTGAACCAAATCGGATAGAATCTGGCTCCGGTTTTTTTCGGTCTAACCGCCCGATTCGGTCCGGTCTAATAACAGTGCTTCCCCGAGCGTGCCGACTGTCTTATTTAAGGGATCCGTCTATCAATCTGCTAGTCTAATCTAACCCGTTAAAACCCCCCACTAGTATGGAAATTCAGATTCCATAAACTAACTCCAAATACCGTTTATTATAAATTAACACGAATTTTAATAACAATTTCCTGAATTTTTAAATCAATCGAATTGGTTAGAATTCTAATATAACGATCATATGACTAGAATGCCAATATGATCGCCAAACCCTCATGTATTTGATTGAATTTATATCACCTAAGGTAACTTAAATTTTGAGTCTATATCCGAACTTTCTGATCTGTTTTTGACAAAAATATTAAAACGACCTCATGCATTCCACCTCAAATAAAACTAATTTGAATTATGATCGAACGGTCCGGACCAGACTCAAAACTCATATATCATCTACATCATATGTGATGAATATTTTGTCTTATACCTTTAATTGTACGTCTGATATAAAATAGCATTTCTGTGAATAAAAATTAGCAACTTTATTCTTTATATTTTTTATATTTTTTTATAAGCGTTTGAACTTTTAGTCCTCTTTGTAAAATATAAATATATATATTGCATTAACTTATTTATTATTTGCAATCTTAATTTTTAAAATTTTGCCTCTGCATATTTGTATTTGACGTAACTAAGACTGAGGATCCAAAAGGTCCAATTATATAATATACAGAACCTCTTTAAAATTTGTGTCAGTATATGACAAATTAACATACAGGATTGAAACTCAAAAATTGAGGTATCTTAGGTGATATGAATTCGGATCCGAACCCCCTTCACTAGATTATACACAAGATCCACCAGTGCCAACTGCCAAGGCTTAAATACAGAGTTAAAAATCAAAACAAGTATAGAGCGCGAGAAAGGAATTCAATTTTAAAGGGTTGATCCAAGAAAGGCATATTATTGTACCTCTGCACTGATTACCACATGGTCTTTGTCTCTAGCATTGTATCGGCGCGAATTCACAATAAGGATTCTATAAGGTGCATGGTTACATTTGCTACAATAATTTTAAAATCGTATGATTTGTTTTTGTATGTTCAATCTCACCAGACATGTTTCGGAGAATGATTGAAAATTTGTGCCTATTTTAATCAAACAGTTCAAACTATGATATTTGTGTCGTAATAACAACTATGACAGCAAGATAATAATCTTTGTCATATGGTTTGCACCTCGCAATGATATAAGAAACAAGCTAACATAGCGAGAAATATTAAATTAATACTCTATAAAGATGTTAATCTTCAAATTTACTAATCATGTTACATCATTAATATTTTTATTTAAGTCTAATTACTACTAATACACTCATTTTTCATCACTTTTTTTTTTACCACTAGCCTTCATATATGAAATGAATAGCTCATAACTTAGATTGGTTTGAACGGTTTTGATTAGTTGTTTTGATGTCTATTTGATTGATTTTGGAGTCAGTATCACTACAAATGATGTCATAGTAGCCTGACTCTTTTTATTTGTATATGTCCGATTCAATTTTTCTCTCCTTATTTTTTCATCAGATAACTTTATATCTTTCTTCTCTCTTTTTATTTGTATATGTCTGATTCAGTTTTTCTCCCCTAAAGTCACTTTGAGTTTGAATTTGTACCTTCTGATCAGAATTCGGATCAATCTGGTTCAAGTTGATTCACATGGCCCCTTTAATATTTGTGTGGATTCTAATCGGACAGTCAGGATTCAAACTCAAAATTTGAGTGCATCAGTGGCCAAGTCGGATCTTGTTTCGTTACCAAGACTGTCCAAATGTTCTTTCTTTTTATGACAATTCATTATTTGTGACATTTTGATTGAATCCTTATTGCACAGCGTATGAATGTTATTCGCAACAGATTTCAACTCCTTCAGATCATTATCAGAAAAAAAAAAAAAAAAGCAGATTATTAACCTAGGAGACAATTTCGCTGACCTTACCCTTTCCCTAATACAAATTAAACGAGCCAATTTCACAAAGGAGACTGACACCCCAACCTCTTGCTCGCTTTTTTCTTAGAGTAAGGTGGCAATCTACCATCCTACATTTTCATTGATAAAAAAAAAAACAAAAAAAATTATCTCGGGGCCCCCTAGCCTTATAATAACATCGCCAATTACATTGAACTATTCTAAACCAGGAAACCATCAATTACATGAGATATATTGTCATTTCCTTATTTAGTTGTCCCTGTTGCCCAGTATCTTGCCAGACATCTTCATGCATAGAGCTGTAGATATCAGCAATAACAGCACCCAAGTGGTGGGCCCAACATACTGCAGGGTAAGGCAATTGCCCCTCTCTAGATTCTGAAATTCAATTTACAGATATGGATTTTTGAGCTCTTGCCCTATATTGAGTTCAGCCCAATCCGAAATGCAGCTCTGGCAAAATAACTCTGTGCAGGTGCAATCCATTTTGTTTGGAAATTAAATAAAGCACAACCTATTTTGTTTAAAATTTGCGCAGCTGAAAAAACAATCGCCCAACCTACTATTGCAATTTCCTTTCTGTTCTCCTAGCTCCGCTCGTGATTTACTTTCTCCTAGCAGCATTGGAAAATTCATATCGGCAATGCATCGCCTCCTCAGCAGCCACAATTTATGCTCAACCGCTCAAGACCTCAGGCCGTCGGGCGCTCCTCTGATCCTCCTCTGCTCAGGCGCTCCTCTCCTCCTCCGTCAGTGCAGGCTTGATTGCAAATTTGAGAGTTAGTTTCAATTTAAGCTTAATCATGATTGGATTGCTAACCATGATTTGATTAGAAAATTTGAGAGTTAGTTTCTTGCCCTACCCTGCATCCGCCCCTGTCGACACCACTGTTGTACCTCAATAACTGTTGCTTGCTCAGCTTTTTGAGTATATGAATATAGCGGCATCCCATTCTGCTCAACAGCTTTCTGAAAACAAGTCTAGCATATTTACATAAACATACAACATACACAAAATTTATCGGAGAAAAATAAATTAAATTCTCACATCAGTTTTCGAGTGCTTTTAGTCTCTCAAAGGTACTTTAACTGATGTTTCTTTGTACATAACTTTTGATTTCTTAATACAATAGTTAGTGGGTTTCTTGCCCGCTAACCTTCACAAAAAAAAAAGAAAAAAAAAAAAGATAACTGAATTTTCAAACTTTGATGTCACACAGCCACCTAAAGTAAACTTGTACTGCTCAATTTTTGTTTCCTCACATTTTAAGGCCTTTCTCCTGCATACCCTTGCGCAACCTAAGAAAATTGAAAGAGAGGCACCAAAAGATGTGAAATTAGGACATATGAATAAGTAATTGAAAATTTGAAAATAAAAATAAAACAAATTCCATGGCCACCCACAATGAAGAATCATACATGTGCATGCCTAATTAATTTGTGCAAGTCTGATATCATACAATGATCATAATGGATCAAGCATTTGGGTTAATATGTCTAAATTTAAGTTGTACTAATATTACATTGGTATTGTACCAGTACAACAATGTTGACAAAGTCTTACCACTAAAGTCTAATTATTTACATATAACACTAGGACCACATCAATTAACTTCGATTTTTTGGGAAGAGAATCTCCTCTGCTCCAATTTATAAAAGAAACTGCCATCGTATACACTTCTAACAGTATCCTTATGAAGAAATCCATCTTCATCTTTGGCCATATTATACAGGAGCTTCCATTCACTCCTGCTACCAATACTGTCAAATTCCAAGTAAATAAAAACAAAATCAAAATCAATTACCACAGGTCGGTGGAATTTTAGTATCCAGGTGCAAAGATATTTCCAAGACTGATTTTTTTTTTTTAGTTAACAATAAGATAGGCTACCATTCTCTTTGCACAAATAACCAAACCCAAGATTTTCTTCAAGGGGCAAAATTACTTACTGTCCCTTTGTTTCACCAGGATCTTGGTTTACTTGAAGCATGTCCTCCAATTCTTGAGGCGTTAGCGCATTCCGATTTGTTTTGGCATAATTTGTGAATTTCTGATCAAACTTTTCTGAAACGAACCTACAATTTCAGAATCAGGTGAGGCTAGATGAAAAGATCAAAGTTCACCTTTTCTCAACAATAATATAAGTAACTCTAAAAGCATTACATGAACGTGGTCCAGCAAAAAGCAAAGCAAATATTGGAAAACAATCTGACAAAAAGAGTCATTAAATTTATATAATTTGTTTTGCAAAAATGATTGGTTAGCTCTGATCATTTTCAGAGACCACAAGTTAATTATCCAAATACAGTGTGAATTGTGTTCTTGTCCTGTTGTGTGCATCAGTAAACCTTTAAAATGAAATCCTATAAAATCATTCAGTCGTATGCTCTCATGCTATAACATTTAGAAAACCAAATTGAGTGTATTACAAATGTAGTTAATAATCCAAAAACTGTGTCTGTGATTCTACAAAACAAGCTATCAGTGACAGTTAGCATACCTTCCCTCAGAGTCGCCGGCATCAGTATCGCTATCATGTTTACCCATGCTGATGTTCTCTATATAGATAGGTAGACATGGCGATGATATTGTCCCCTGTGGTTTTACCAGAACATTACTTCATAAGGATATTTTCTTAATATTTATCCCAAATAAATCAGAGAAAGAAAGAAAAGAGTACAAGAGGTCTTGTTAACGAACTGAGAGCACCATTGATGAAGAGGGAGCCTGCTATTGTGACTGGAACACTAACACCAATTGCGCGGAAGCCTGAAATGGAATACTTGGACATCAATTTAGCATACCAAAATTGAAAGTATGACAACCCACAAAACTGTACATTCAACAGAAGAGAACAAAAGAGTATTGCTAAATTGGAAAGAAATTGTGAATTACCTTGATAGGTTTATGTAGATGATCCCATAACTGTTCCTATCGAAGTATAACACACGCATTTGAAGCGCTATTAGATTGGCAACCTTCAAATGTCCAGTCCCTTTTACATGAAAACGAAATTCAAACAGAATAGATGTTAAAATAGCAAAAAGAAAAATTGAGAATTCTCTTTTCCTCATTAAGAACTTGACAAATGTAGGTATAAATAAAAAAATGGTTTGAATTGAAGTAAAAATAGACATAAAAGGGAGTAAGGATTGAGAAGAAATATTCGATATACCATTTTCTGAAGGAGATGTCACTCCATGAGCCTTTCTGAGTGGAATTGCAGATAAAACGCAGCAAGCTTGAACTGGTAGAGGAAGTGGTTAAAGAGGAAACCCTGAACCCGGCTCAGCGGGGTAAGGTAGAGCAGGACGATGCAGTGTGCTAGAAGCGGCAGAGCGGGCGGAGGCAGAGTGGAGCGGCTGGTTGAGAGCGGTAGCGAGAGTGGGGATATATAGAGAGTGAAGGAGGCTAGGGCGCTATGGATGTGCTGAGATACGAAAAAAAAAAAAAAAAGTTAGCTTTAGATTTGATTGTTAAATTTGATTTTAGAACTGTTTTTCTACCAGATTCACCAATGGTTCATATTTTGTAGACGAACCATTGGTGAATGTTCAATTATCACCATTCACCAACGGTTCTTTTATATGAACAGTTGGTGATTGATGTCTATATTCACCAACGAGTTCATCTATAACCAATGATTATGCTCTATAAACAGTCATTGAAAGTTGGTTCACTTTGACCGACTGTTTGTTAGAAATGAACTGTTGGTAATAAGTACGACTAATTTATCAATTTGACACATAGGATATACACTAACTGTTACATACAAAAACCGTTTAGTAATTTGTTGTAGTGGATTTTATAGATGGCTAACGGAGATAAAATTATACATTCTCCATAAGATTTAAAAGAACATAAGAAAGCAAAATGGAAAGAGTTAGAATAAATTGCCTTTTGTTGATACACGTACCTTTGAAAGATAAAAGTGATGAGGAAGATCGCGAAGATCGCAAATGTGTGTTCCCATCTAATCGGACAAATGGAATATGAGATATCTTATGCCAATCATCCCCTTCAGTGGGTTGGCATCGGTCTATTAGATATGGGCATCCGTCTATATACAGTTCAGCAAGGTTCTTTGGTAAACCGTTTTCAGGTAATGAAAGCATCTGAGGGCAATAATGAATGTGTAGCTTCTTCAAGGAAGTGAGCAACCATAATGTGGAAGGAAGGCTTCTCAGCTTACAATAACGGAACTCAAGCTTTTCGAGAGATGTTAATTGGATGAACCAACTTTCATCACCTGTTGTATATTCTACTGCATCACCTGTATTATATTCTGGTACTGAACTCAACGATTGTATCAAAAGCGTACGCAGTGATGACAGCCTTCCTACTCTTGGGAGGCTATGAGTACTATAGTAGTTGTGGCGCAGGTACAAATAAGTTAGAAATGGCAAACATTGCTCTTCAATTTCTTCTTGAGAAATCTGATCATTCTCTTGTTCCCCTTCATAGGACTCCAGAATTTCATTGAAACCTTCTATTACTAACTTTCTCAGATTAACAAGGGACTTTAACCCTTCAACAAGGCAAAGTATTTTAATACCCTCAAGGTGCATAACCTGGAGGGAATTTAAGGGAGTACAATATATAGACAAACATTCGCTGTAGCATTTAGTCATGGTCAGGTGAGAAAGAGAAGGCATCCCTTGCAATACGTCTCCAATGTTACATAGGTCGGGACACTCTAACAATTTAAGCTCTACCACTGATGAGATGGAAGAATCGGTAGGTAGTTCCTTCAGTTCTCTACAGTCTTCCAAGTGGAGCTTTTTGAGGCGTGGAAATATAGTCTTTCTAGCCTCTGCATTCGACCAGTGTGTCCATGAGAACATATCACAGAATGTCAACTCCTTCAAAGATGGAAATGCCACATCGGAGCTGCCATAAAATTCTCTACCCACCTTCTCAACAAATGGTAAATAATTAATGCAGAGAAGTTCGAGCAAAAGGGAGCTCACCAAAAGCAGGAAGGCTTCTTAACCAATATCTCATTACAGAAATATCCTTTAGATTGTTAAAACCATGATGAGGCGAGAACACCCAATCTGGAAAAGATTTCAATTGGCAGCCATTCACTTTTAGAATTTCTAAACAACTGGCTGGCTTTAGGGCATCAAGAACCTCCATATTCACCTCAGTTCCCGGTATGTTTCCATTAGGGTCAAAGCTCAACTCTAAACTTTTGAGGTATATTTTCTTGTCTAATTGAGATTTTTCTGCTTCTTCTTTACTAGATACATGTTTGAGATGGCTTAGAACAAGGTGTCCGCTGAGTTCATTCATGTGCATCAACTCACTGATCTTGTGCCCCTTCTTTCTAGAAGGCTGCCTACTGTTTTCTATGCAGAATTCCTCGATTTCTTGGAGCTTGGTTAGTTTCCCTATACCGGATATTAGAGAAATAGTATCAGGGCTTGCATATAAATGTCGCAAGCTTATAAGATTATTCATTCGTTCAGGTAACTTTTCAAAGTCACAGCCTCGCAAATCTAGCACCTCAAGATGGCATAAGGCACAAAATTCATCAGGAATCGATTTAATACCAGTGAAGGAGAGATCCACAAATCGAAGATGCGATAGTTGACTAGCAACATCAATGGGTTGATTTGTTTTAAGCTCAATATAAGATACATCCAACACACGTAGACGATTGTATTTGGCGAAGATGTTACCAATGGATTTGGCACTGCAGTTTTTCCAATTACCAAACAAAATCACAGTCCGTAGTCTTGTACTATCCTTGCATTTCCACTCTACCTCTAAATTATCACAATCTATTCCCAAGTGACGAGCTAAAGATGGGAGATGCTTATCGTGGCTTTTAACAAAACAAAATTCTTTAGAGGAAACGGCAATAGCTAAGTCCCGCACTAGATCATGCATGAGGTACTCACCAACTCTTAATGTTGGCTGAAAGAAGGATCTGTCGACGAGTTCACCAAACCGCTTTTCTCCTATATCTTCTATTCTTTTTTCTCCTTTGTCCATCACATCTGTCTCTTTTTTACTGGGTTGAATAAAACCCTGTGCAATCCACATCTCAACCAATCTTTTACTTTTAAATACATACAGTTTTGGAAATATGGAACAAAATACAAAACATTGTTTTAGATCAGGATCCAAATAATTATAGCCAACAGCAATAGATGGAAGGATGTTCTTGCGAGCACCATCAATGTTCCACCAATCGCTACGACAAATATCTTCCCAGAATTCTCTTTCCAACCTCTTACTCAATAAGGTCCCAATAAACTCGCCTGCTAGAGGCAACCCATGCAACTTGTCAGCTATTTGTTTACCAATCTTTTTCAAGTCGTCGTGTTTTGACGGAGACAAAGGTGGTTGATCCTTCAAATCTCCCAATTTTAAACCACCAAATGCAAAATATTCAAATAGTTCCCAAAAGGATTCTGTGTCCAAACATTCCAGTGTTACTACCGGCAGAGTTCTTATTGTGTTTGCAATGCTTCTGCTTTGGGTGGTTACAACAACAATACTTCCTACCTCCCCAAAACATAGCAATGACTTCAGGTCACTCCATTTGAGCTCTGTCATGTCCCTCAAATTATCTAAGATAAGTAAGAATCTTTCATTTCTGATAGTTTCTTTAAGCTTATCTCCAAGATATTCCATATTCATCGAAGGATCACTTAGGAAATCAGCTTTAAAAGAAAGTAATATCTCTCGCAAAATTTTCTTATTGTCACAATTTTCCGAGACATAGACCCAGGCTTTTATAGTAAAATGATTATTCACACTCTCATTGTTGTAGATCTTTTTAGCAACAACAGTTTTCCCAACTCCACCTACACCAAAAATGGGAATAACCGCTAGATTCTGATTTTTGTTGGAATGAGGCTCTTCTCTAGTAGTAATCATTGTTGATATACTTTTAGTTTGTTCTGGTTCATCACCCTTTTTAACTTTCTGACTTTGTTCTGGTGCATCACCCTTTTTAATGTTTTGACTTTGTTCTGGCACATCATCCTTTTTAACCTTTTGACTTTGTTCTGGCACATCACCCTTTTTAACCTTCTGACTCTGTTCTGGCACATCACCCTTTTTAACTGTCTGAATAAACTTTGGTAACCAAGGAATACTCAAGCTTGAAAAGCTCTTGACAGATCTTGGTAGGAGATCCCAAAATCTGCTGCTCCCTTCTCCTTCTCCTTTAGCCTTATGGTAAAAATCTCCATATAGAATGTTGAACATCAGGTCCAAGATAAACTCGATTTCTTTATCTCGGCCAAATATGGGTGCATCAGTGGCCAAGTCGGATCTGGTTTCGCTACCAGGACTGTCCAAATGGTCTTTCATTTTATCACAATTCATTATTTGTGATATTTTAATTGAATCCTTATTGCACAGCGTATCAATGTTATTCACAACAGATTTCAACTCCTTCAAATCATTATCAGAAAAAATCAGATTTTTGAACATCTTAACAGATGAGGACGCAATTTCACTAACCTTACCCTTTCCCTTGATACTCTCACGAATCCTCTTTGCCTCAAAGTTATCCACAACATCTTCTGCCTCATATACAACATCTTTGAGCTTCTCCAGCCATTCCACGAGACCCTTGTTGGTAATTTGTCGCTTGTCGGAGTCTTCAATCACACTTTGGATATGGGGAAGTTGAATCTCCACCAGTTTTTTTAGCAAATCCTTGCTATTGGTGTGCAGATCATAGCTGTCGCCGAGGTAGGATGCCCCCAGATTAATCACCTTGCCAATAACGCTACCTACGAACCTCCCTCCAATAATCAACTCCATTCCTGTCATTTCAACAGAAACAGCAAGAAAAAGAGAGGGATAGAACTGAGGGATATGTGGTAAGAACTAAGAAAGAAAGATGTACAGGGAAGGAGACAAGACAGGGAGATTAGAGGAGAAATATTTGGCGATAGAAGTTGAAGCAAAGGAACAAAAAGATTTTTGAAGGGAAGGAAGTGTCGTTCAAATGGATAGAGGAATAGGCCAAACTTTGGATACAACACTGCTGAAACAGCAAAGAAAAAGAGAGGGATAGGGATGATAGATTGGGGTCAACGGGGTGTTTGAGGTAAGAACTAAGAAAGATGTACGGGGAAGAAGACAAGATATGGAGATCAGAGGAGAAATATTCAGTGATAGAACGTTGACTATCATGTTTCTACAAAGTGGGTAGAATGCGTCGCACTCATTTGTTTAATTTATACATGAAAATAAATCTAGTGACTCGTCATATGTTTTTATAAATAAGAAAATAATAAATATTAAAATTAGAGCTGTAGTAATAAGTAGAAAAATGACTTTGCTTTTCTTAATGAATCCTTCTTATATATAGTGTTATATTAACTGACATTTCAATCGTACAAAATTACAGTCAATACTCAATATATATAACATTTTATATATAAAACGATTCATTTATATTGCATCTAAGTTTTCTGACGTCGCGAATTTTTTTTTTCTTCTTTTTTTGGCGTTTTATTAAATTAGCTTCTACTCAGGCGATAAATTTTTAACGTTCTATCATAAACAAAACAAAACAAATCCGTTATTAAAAACTTTCCATCTACGCACTACAAAACCTTTTCCAAGCCTGTGAAATCAGCTTGATAATATTTCTTAGTCAAGTGTTTCTAATTATCTCGGCCTCCATAATCTTATTTTTGCTAATATTTCTATCAAAAACAGTTTAAACTATATATCGGTAAATTACTAAATTATGTAGCTGATTGACAATTTAGAGGCTCTACCATTAAAGTAGGGGAATTCCTTGTATTAGTAACAATATTTCGCTAGCCCCTAATTTTTTTTTTTCTTTAGTACTCACCTCTAGACGTGCAAAATTAAAAAAATTTAAATTGGAAAGACTGAGACATAAAATACATAATATATTGTAAGTGGAATTTGAACTCAAATTTCTACAACCACAGTGTGAAAATCTAAAAGAACTTTTAGCATTTCATGAGGGTAAGGATCATATTAAAAAACTTTTAAAAAAAATTAAACTCTATTAAATTTCAATATACATAATTAAAAAAAAAATCATAAAAGTGACTAAGCAACCATACGATTAGCAGTAGATCCAACCCTCGAGTGTCGGAAAGAAGTCAGGAAAAAAAAAGGGTAGCAATCTCATCACTACAATGGTCCTGGAACAAAACCATAATATCTTGAACACTTTAAAATAGTATTTAATTCGTTGGGTATAATCCACAAGAAGAACTAACCTACAAAAACAAACACCTTTAACAGATCTATCTCTACTACACTAAGCATGGGTTGAATCACAAATCAGATGCCCAAACCAAATTTTGCACTGCCAATCGATTACCATATTTTTCACAGGATTTACCACTCGGGCACAAGGCTATATCTCTCCCAGCTAAACAGTCCAATCGGGTTAGCATGTGTCCATCAAGAACAAATGAGGGAAGCACATGAAAGGCCACACCGGTGGTGCCACAAAAGGTAATAACCATGTTGCAGTTAACTATTGTATAATATAGAGATCAGTGTAGTTGTCAGTGAACTTAAAGAACTTCCTGAAGAGCAAGGCTCAGCTCCTGTGCTGTCTTTCCAACGGTTCCTTTCCTTCTATACAATTTAATAGAAATAAATCAATCAATGCAAAGTGACACATAGCAAATCCATAGGGACCAAGTAGATTACAAGAGACGAATCTCCTTACTGACCTTACAAGGGAAGAGAGTCTATTTTTGACCTTTTCCAGTTCAATAAAACACATGTTGCACCGCTCAACCCTGGAAAAATAAAAAAATCAACAAACAAATACCAAAATACAAAAGGAAGGAATTTCCATGAAAACTAATCTAAATATCCTGTCTACACCATAGAAAATTTTAAAATTGCTCTTAGATAAATATAAACCATACAAATACAATCAGGGATTCACATCTGCTGCGATCCTTGCAGTGTGAACAGTACCCTAAAATCCCTGCTTTTCTAAATCCAGCAGTTCAATATTTTCTATGCACGTATCTCGCAACAGCTAATTTTTATGTGCACGAATCTCAAACAATTCAACAGTTGGATTTGGAAAAGCAGGAATTTTAGGGTACTGTTCACACTGTGAAGGATCGCAGCAGATGTGAATCCTACAATCAGTGAGGGAGGGTTTTTTTCTTTTAATTTTGTAAAGCGAAAAGAGGAAACCTCACATTTTGCACACCGCACGTGAATATTCCAAACACCAACAGCAGCAGCAATGGCAGTCATAATTATAATAAATATCAAAATGATACAGAAAACAAACCTTTGTTCCATTTGGAGGTCTACACCAACTGATGATGGCCCTGCTGCTACTGTAGAGTGTATCATTGACCCAAATGTTCTGACAAGTTTTATCAACAGCTCCAAGGAAATACTCAAATGCCTGAAGTAAATCAAATTCACAGAACTAAACTCATTACCACAAATCCTTGGTGTGTATCAGTATCACCAAAGAAAATTTTATAGGCTTATTTAACCAAAAAGTTCATTACAACATCAATATCATAATAGAACTAGAAGCTAAAGAATACTATCCAATTTATGGTTCTTTGCTAGCGCAGCATCATCACAAGGTTAAAATTATATGTACAACAATCCCGTAACAATACCTTTCTGTTTGACTTTCCAAAAGGACTGCGAGAAGAGGGAAGAGACAAGTGCACAAATCCAAAGTAATAGTCTCCGCCTTCTCAGTGAGCACACTCACCACATCAGCAGAAACCTGTAGTTTAGATAAGATGCACAGAAACAGTTGTTAGCATGATTAAAAGACATTTTTATCATGGAATATCAGAAGTAAAAATAGTACATACAGCATGATCAGAAATCTTTTCCAAAGCAGAAATAACACCCTTCACATCATTCCTGGCCCAATGCTGGTGAACTACCTAATAAATATAAAAATGATATAAACTATTTAGTTTAGTTTTCTACAAGTCAGATAGCAATCCAATGAACAAAATTAAGAATTTTCCATGTATGTGAACTACCTGCATTTTGGTTAACCGAGACCTTGCTGAGCTTAAAAACATGCCATGTTGATCCATTAACTCAGAAACACCATCGTCATCACTTTGTGGGCCCAATTTGTCAGTAGATGGGGCATTTGCTCTCTGAAAAGTTGCAACAAAATTTTCATGTACATTTAAGTAATAATGATTAAAGATCATCTGAATATAGAGTAGGGTCCAAATGCCCCATTGTTTTCGTGCCCTGATCATGCCTCGCATCCTTATCTCCGTTTTCAAAGTCCAAACAGTCGACCCAAACTGCTCAACATGATCTCCATATCAAAATGTGCTTGGAGACCAAGTTTTATATTTTTTGGAAATCTTTTATTATTTTTTAGATATGTACACATCACTGTTTTTCACCAGCCAAAAATAGTGATTTTGTAGCCATCTAAAAAATAGTAAAAAAATTCCAAAAAATAAATTTGGTCTCCAAGCACATTTTGATATGGAGATCATGTTGAGCTTCGAATCAACTATTTGGACTTTGAAAACAGACATAAGGATGTGATGCATGATCGGGGGCACGAAAACAATGGGGCATTTTAACCCTACTCCTGAAAATATTGCAAGGTCATTTAAACATGGAAAATACTATAATAAAAAAGTTGGACATCAAGAGCTTTTGTTTAAGGCCTCTTAAACAAATAAAAAAAAAGTCTTTCAACTGAATTGATCAACAAATAAAAAACAAATAGGACAATAATGAAAAGTTACAGAAGAATATGTCCCGCTCGGTGAAGGGGGGTCATTAGGAGGGGATGGCTCACGGTTTTCCCAACTGGCAACTAATGATCTCGTTCTTCCTATGAAGGGAAGATCCAAATATTAAAACTTGAAACAAAGATTACAGTGAGCAAGTTCAACATAAATAAAAATATACCTCCTCTCGAGACTTCCACGTAGCAGGATTCCCTCGGCTTAGCTGCCCTCATATTATCTGCACATTGCCAATATTCAGTGAGAAAATTCTAACATGGATTAAAGCCACGCAGAAAACAAATTTTTCGATATACTAATCAAAATTAATTAAAGGAAAATGGAAAACAACTAATACAAAATCAAAATTTTAGATATATGAATAAGTTATGTATATAATTAAAGTGGTAAACATACAACTGTCAAACCGTTGACTTGGAGCTGACTCTGCCATGGGACTAGGCCCCACCCTTCCCCCGCCAAAATGCCTGATGTCAGAATAATCATCTCTAGAAACACTGGCATGACTAGAACCATTTCTTGTTGGAAGAAAATTCTGACTTGCACCCTCTAGTGGTTCTGACAACTTACTGTTTCGCACAAATGGAGATGTTCTCCCTTCATTTCTCGAGCTTGTTGGTGGTACAAAGATCTGAACCGGCACATCAAATGCCTCTTTTTTAGAGTTGGGAGTGGGCCCTGCTCTTGTATTGCTCCTGGGGACAATTACTGGTGCCACATCAGCAGATTCAGTTCTGGAATCAGGTCCCATCTCACTTCTTGTAGTGGCTCTTGGGACAATAACAGATGGTGCTTGAAAATTACTTGTGCCATGGCTTCTTGATGAGTTTCTCTTTAGAGTGGCAGATGATGCAGTTGGTGTGTTTAATTTGGCACCAGAGACTCCAGTCCTTTGAGGAGTGCTAGGTGGAGCTGCTGAAACCGCTTGATAGATTGAAAAGGACAAATATAAAAGACAAAATGAGAATCAGAAATCCAGAATCAATGAACTTTCTCTCAGTTGGATTTGATTTTTTAAACCGTATGTAAAAAGATCGCAAGATTGACAAAAGAATTTAATATCATCAGAACCCCACAAATGAAGTGCCCTTGGTTTTGATTTAAAAATCACAAAACACAAAATTTGAAAATTAAATACAAATTAAGGCACCCAACTGCAATCCACCATCAAACAATTGAATAAATTCATGTATAAGAAACATACAAGGTACAAGCTTGGTCTCCTTGGTCGTTGAATCGTTACTTTGTGCAATTGGAGTTCTGCCTACAGTGGTTGATTTCACACTGGTCTCTGAATTTTGTGCTACTGACAAGCGGGCCATGTTACTCTTTATTGAGGTTTCACTCTGAGCTACAGTTGAAGTTGGTCTAGGTTCTGTTAGGCCATTCAGCTTTGCACTAATTCCGGTTACATAGGGCTCCACGCGCTATTAAAATAATAAAATAAAAACACAGCAAGTGTTGTCAATAGCAGAAAGGCTAATTTTGTCACTTGTAGGGCAGGGTAAGCTTACAGAAACAGATTTATTTGGTAAAGAGATCTTGTTTCTTTCTTTTGAGATCCTACAATTTTAGAAAAAACTCACAGAAAATTTACTCTTACCTTTGAGGTATTATTCGATGTATTACAGGGGAGTATTTCTATTACAAGAGTTTCAACAAATATATTTCAAATGTACAACTACTGGCTAAGGATTTCTCAGAAGAGCACTAATGACATAGAGAAACATTCAGTATATTCTGGAATTAAAAATAATTTAAATGTACTTTCTAAAATATGTAAAAAAATGTTGACCTACCGAGAGATCGACTACCCAAACACCAACACAACTTTGATTAAAGGAGCAGCCAAGAAGCTTTCCTTCATGGATGTTTAGATCTGACAGCCTTGACCAACCGACATCAACTGAATCATGGCATCTGATTGGCTCCCATGAGTAAGTCTTCCAAAAAGTCAATAATTAATTAATTAATTTAAATTATGTTTTTAATGCAGCTCAATAAATAAGATACAAAAATAAAAACAAATACACAATGCCAGAGTGTTATTTCTCCTTTTTATTGAGATTAACTGTCTTAATGTTCCCAGTATTCTTCAATGGTAGGAACGTAATTTAATTCAATCATCTAACGTTTACTTTTTGGCTTCATGCTTCACAACTTGCTAAAAGCATTTGAAGCATCTTCAAGTTTTACAAATCAGAAGATATAATTGATTTCAACTTGTTAACAAACCAGAAGATATAATTGCTTGACCTGATAGAGAAGGAAAAAATTTTAAGTTATCTTAGATCCTTATAGGATGTAAAAATCATACCTTCAAATTCTCATGCAACCCACAAAGCAAAGTTCTGCCGTCAGGATTAAAGGTCATGGCACGGACCCCAGTTGTCTAAAATAGAAAAATTTTAAGGGTTTATGAGCAAAGTTTAATTGACATTTCTGTGCACATCAAGTGGGGTTTATTTATTATAAAATAACATACCTCAGGTCCACTAGTTCCTATCAACTCAAAAGATTCAAGATCCCAGAATTTAACAGTTTTATCAGCAGAACCTGTATTTGTCAAAGAACTCAGTTACTATAGTCTAACAGCAATACAAAGTTTAATTATAGTAAATATCATTAGAAATTATATTGAACCTGTTGCCAGGAGAAATTCATGAGGATGAAAATCTATGCATTGAACCTGTCCCTCATGGCTCTTGAATTCGTGCAACAATTTCCCAGCTGTCAGATCCCACAGCTGTCAATAGAAATTATTTATGTAAAAAATACAAAGGTTATATCAGAAAAATGCTCATACATAATAGATTTTTGTTTCTTCTTTGAAACATGAAATGCCAAAAAAAAAAAAATTACCTTTATGGTATTATCTTCACCACCCGAAACAACCCATCGACCGTCTGGAGTAAACCGAATTGCATTTACCCCTCTGGTATGGCCTTTATATGTGTGAATGCAACCTTTTCTTCTTATATCCCATATTTTCAGATTAGTATCCAAAGAACCAGATGCAAAGAATTCACCAAATGGATGGAAATCAACTGATATACAGTTCGACCGATGACCGGTTAAGGTTCGCACAACTGAAAAAAAAAAAAAAGGGAGGCTGTAAACTTCAAGCACAAAATGTTTCACAAGAATAAAAATGGACATTTTGCAAATAATACCCAGAATTTTGCAGCATTTGCAGACAGAACCAATGTCCGATTTCTTTGAGAATGTGGAAGATAACAGTTGACAGTTGTATAAATGATCAAGGAAAAAAAAATGCATCCTCTCTTATATGGGAAACTAAGACCCCGTTTCTCATATAAGATTTTACCTTGGTCCAGGTTAAACTGGAAGTGAACCAAGAGTAGAGGTGTAAATGGAACAGATATTATTTGTAAAATCCACGTTCATATCCGCAATTATTAAAATGATTTTATCAAAATATCTATCCGTGCAGATACGGACATGGATAATTATTAGGTAAGACAAATTGTGGATAGGAATGATTTCTACTCTTTTAAAGATATGCAGTTATCCAAATTATCCAAATTTAAATCGGCCAATCACAAATCATAGGATTTTCTTTTATTTTTTTGTTGAAAGACTGTCATATTTTGCATGCTGGTTATATATTATGAATATCAAATAATATATGCTGGTGTGTCATCAATTTTGTAATTTTGTACCTTCTATGTTATTATTCCAAAAAGCTTATTTTTGTTATGATGGCACATTGTTAGTAGAATGATAGTATCAATATTCATATCCGTCAATTTCTGTTCTACATCCGACCCCGAATTTATATCCGTCAATTATCGATTGTGTATCTGTATCAAAGCAGATATGTTTTTGGATTTTGGAAACTGTTAATATTTGAATTGGCTCAGGTGTCAAGAAACATAGACAAGTCAGGGTAAATCAAGTCACTTTATAATTAACATGACCTTGCTCTTAACAGTTGGATGTTATTTAAAAAATGCACAAGAAATACTGGTCCTTGTTGCATATATGAAAAATGTAATAAATATCGGGTGCATATTATTCAAAAGTACCAAAATAGAAAAACTAGGTATTTGAAATTAAATGCGTACTCTTGGCCTCCTCTAAGTCCCAAAGTTTGATTGTACCACTAGCTGCACCAGCAGCGACAAAGACTTCTGAGCTGTCAAAACTCACTGATTCAATAGCACTAGTGTGTCCAGATAAACTCTGCAAAATAACAGGGCAAGAAGTAAAAGCTTGTCATTAAAAGTCAAAATATTTACAAATATAGAAGTTTCTGGTAATTGAAGTACACACCAGTATCGAATTGGGCTTGCCGATGGCCCACAAATTGACTTTGTGATCCTCACCACCAGTAACAAGAACCCTAGATGTTTTCCTGCCAATTTTGAGGCAATTCACATTTGAAGAGTGTGCAACAAACTCCTCTGAGTTTCCATGTAAGTGAAGGATTTCAAAACGGTTTCTAAAAAAGTAAAATAAACACCATCTTTTTATACTTAGGAAGATAAAAACTACAAAAGAGTACACTACAGTCTACATGTCAAGCTATTCAAGTGTATTCTAGCATAATCAATGTGACATAACCCTACAATTCATCAAACCAACCAGTATATACTTTTTTTCTTCCAGATTAGTAACTTATCAGCTAATATAAACTAATAGAATAACTCACTAGATAAAGAACCCCAATATCATTTGTTCTTTAGACAAGCTACTCCATTTAATGCCATAGAACCAAATCAAGCAATTAAAATACAAGATAAAAAATGCAAAATATATAAAGCAAAAGTTGAAAATAAGGATACGGAGCTTGTAAGCGCGTTTGGTGTTGGCAGCCATGAAATCAACAAATCAGATTCAAATTCGAATTCAGAGCTCCTCCGTCGTTTTCTTCCGATCCAAAAAGGTCTCTTTGCAAACCCTCTCTGTATTTCCCTCATCTTAGATCACACCAATTGGCAAACAAACAGCCGATCTCCACAATAGCACCAATCATTTCTTCTCCTCCCAATAACTCCTATTCAAAAGAAAAGCGCGCCGCCAAAAAATGGAGAATGAAGGAAGGATCTAGAAGCAAAACGACAATGCTGGTCTTCAGCTGTTGTGCCAACTTAGGATTTCAATTTGAGGGGAGGCGTGAGGTGAGGGAGGAGGAGGAGGCAAGAATAGATGGAGCTTTCTCTCTCAAAAGAGAGGAGGGTTTGGTTCAAAATGATAATAATTTCAGAAAAATAAAATAATCGAATACATTATTTAAGATAGCTCTTTAGCTTACTACCGAGTACCAACCTTGGCTTGTATATTCTCTCACATCTTTCTCAAGAGTTACGTTAAGCTGCTCCAATTTGCACCCAGATGATCCGTTTGACCTATGTGGAGCACCTATATACCGAAATTTTTATTAATAAGAAAATAAATAAAAAATACCGTCTTTTGTTAGGTTTTGCGTAGAATTTGAAAATAGAAAAAACGTGATTATTTATAACGTCCTCTAAACGTTATAGACTACAATGCTAATTAACGTAAAAAAAAAGTCTGGTCGTTATAGTCTATAATGGCCAGACTTTTTTTTTTTGTAAACACAGTTGAGAAAAAACAAAAACTAAAATGCTTACCTGGACGTTCTGGTCTATAACAACCAGACTCTTTTTTTTTTACTCGAGTTAATTAGCGCTAATCATATTTCATATTTCGCTAATCAGGCTGTTGTAGTCTATAATGTCCAGAGGACGTTATTAAACATTACGTTTTTTTCTACTTTTCAAATTCTACGCAAAACCTTCCCCAAAGCCGATATTTTTTTATTTATAATCTTATTAATAAAAATTTCAGCACCTATATGTATGGATGTGTTAAGAATAGAGATTATTCAGAATAACAATGTGCGTCTAAATAATATTTTTGCTATTTGAAATAACTAGAATAGATGTTATTCTTTATTCATTGTAAATATTAGAATAACTACTATTCGAAAGTGTGAAGAAAAAACATATTTTTTCTCGTATTTCTGTCAACACAGTTCCGAAATGACAAAATTGACGTTACTTGTGTTATCTCCATGTCATGACAGTTCATTTGAGACCCCACTTACATATACTTTCTCTTAATTAACACATTGATAACACTATATTTTCTCGGTTAGAACTATTCACTATTCCAAATGTACAATCCAAACAACATTCTTACTAATATGAATAGCATCAATTTCACACTAATCTAAAAAACATTATTTATTCTCTATTCTCATCTACTAAATTTTACTATTCTAACTCCCATCCAAACATACCGGTTACAACAATCAAAACTAACATATGTAAATTTGAGTCATTGTTTACATGATAAGGGAGTTAAGATCATGCATTGTTTACATGTATATTAAATTAGTTCAACATAGTGATAGCAATTTGATGCTACTATTCAGTAAACAATCAGAGGGTATTTTTTTTTTTTTATATTCGGCTTTTTTTTTGTTTCACCCTTCAGTTTACCAGTTTACCTATCCTAGTTAAATATACACTATAGTATTTTACCACGTATATCTATCTACGCAGAACCCAATCCAAGGTATCGGAGTTCTTAGTTATTCGATCTATTGCACCGATTTTTACTCAGTTTTTTATTTTCAAATAATTGGATATATTAATCAACTACCACCACGTGGTGAGCTGGTTCCCTGGTTGGGATTTCGGAACTTAGACCAGAGTATTATATCTATTTTTCCTTTTTTTTTTTCTGCCTACAAACTGTGCATTTTTTTATTTATTTTTTTATCTGTGTCCATCAATATGTAAACATGAACACCACACAGATAATAAATCCTTGTTCTTGTACCATTTTATTTTCGAAATGCAAACCTTATCTGATAATGAGTTGTTATATAATATACAAATATTAGCATGTAAATATCATAATTGAGAATCATTTTCCGGAAAAAAAAAATATTTTCCAATACTGCATAATTTGAGATAAAGATATTAACATAATTATTTTGAGCAACACCTCAATTATATACTTTTTCATTTTATCTCTGTCAATTGTGTTGCGTACAGTCAAAATAACTCTGTATATATCTCAATCCATAACTTAGTTGAGGAGGGTTCAAATGTACATTTTTTTTGTGCTCCAATACACTGTGCATCATTTATCTCTGTTTTCAAAGTCCGAACAGTCGATTCGAGCAGCTCAATATGATCTAAAATATGCTTGGAGATCAAATTTTAGATTTTTTAGATTTTTTTTTTACTATTATTTAGATAGATACAAAATCACTGTTTTAAGGAGATTCTAGACCATCCAATAAATTGATATTGTACCTATGTAATAAAATAGTAAAAAAATTTGAAAAATATAAAATTTGGTCTTCAAGTATATTCTATCATCAAGATCATATTAAACGGTTCGAATCGATTATTCGGACTTTGAAAACAAAAAAAAAAAATGTAAAGCATATTGAAACACAAAATGATAATACATTGGAACCCTCCTCAACTTAGATTATAAGTTCTCAGACTAATTCAATTAAACTTTGCTACAGGGAACCAGAACGACTCTAATCCATGTGGTTTCTCACGTGCAAACAAAAGAATTTGCATTGAAGAGCTGTTAGCTACATTGTAAAAAGACTTAGAAAGGAAGAATTCTAAAAGAAAGATCTTCTGTTACTCAGAACTAATCTCCACTTGGTGTGGCGATTTCTTTACTGATCATATAATAGTTTATTATATAAAACCATATTTACCAACAATTTCTGACAAATATATAAAAAAATTTATTGTAAAATTGTATGGCGAGCAAGTACAGTTAGACTAGATTTGGATAACTATGTACCATGATTCATAATTGAGGATAAGTCCTATAAAACATCACTGTAGAATATTAAAAAAAATATTACAAGTTAATGGTGAGTTAAATGGGGCCCAATCATGTGGTTAGTTCGTCCCAATCAAACCTTGGGATATACTGTCAAGGTGGGCCCACTCAGCCCCCAAATTTCTCCAATTAGTTAAGAGAGAATAAACAGACTACCTATTTGTGAGGTGCCCCCAAATCTTAATACATGTAAATCCTTGACTCAAGCCTATTATGAACTCAAATTTTAATGTGTGTGTATATATAGAGAGAGAGAAATGTGTGGGGTTTAAATTTCTCCTGTCTTCCATATCTCAATTGTGGCTTATATAATTTTATATACTTTTAGGAAAAAATGACTATTTTTTGAAAAATTTTGTACATATTTAAAAAATATATAAAATTTGATCTCCAAACACATATATCATGTCGAGCGGTTCAGATCAACTGTTTGAACTTTAAAAACAAAAATAAAAATGTGATACACAATTGAGACATCAAAAACACGAACCATTTAAACCATGCTCTGTAGAAATTGCTCCAAAAAGAGCTCCCACCACATAGTGGGGACAATATGACATGCATCAAATCAAATTTGGTTTGATAATTTACTAGAGTTGACCGATCTGCATCAAGATTCATATACATTTGATCCGCATAATTTTTAAAGTTGTTCGCACAAATATTGATGTAAATCAAACGGTTTTGATTAGACATCAAACCTGATTTGATCCGATGCTCGTCGGACCATCCCAAATTCCCGAGTCCGAACAGTTCGATTTAAATATGCCGCTCGAAATCGTCTCTCGGAATGTGTGCGCTCCAGATCCGAATATATTGTTACGGATTCGAATTGGACTGTCCCGATCTAAAACTCAAATATTGAGTTACTTCACTAGATCTGAATTCCAAATTCCCCCCTTTACCTTTTTTGGTACCAACGAAGACCCACCAAGTTTAATTGCAAATTGGCGTGCAATCAATGAAGGTAGAATTTTCTTGTGAAGGCACCACCGGATCCGGATGTAGTAGAGGCGCTTTCTAAAGCGTAGTGCTCACATTCTCAATTAATGCGAGGGAATTATGAATTTTGGAAATATTTGGCAAATTTGAGCAGAAACAAATCAAGACACAATGTTGCATTGAAACTATGCGTTGTGTGTTGACTGTCCTTGTTGTGGAAGTGCAACCAATATTTGATTTTAAAAAAGAGCGGGACCACCAAAACAAAGCGGGTCATTGAGGAGATGGGTCGATGGGGTCATGGTGTGGCGAGCAACCTACATGTGGGACCCGCATTCTTTTTATCAAGTTATCTTACTATCAGACCTATTTAATGAAGACTTAAAGTTAAGGAGTCTTAATTAATTGTTTTAAGTTAGATTGGTTTATAATTAAAGTATTTTTGTTTGGTGAAGATGTGGAGTTAAAAAAGTATCAAAAAAATTATTTCAACGACAGTGAATTTGATGCTCTAACTAAGAACTAAATCTCTTATTTTTCGATTTAGTTTTCAATCAAATATAAACATTAACATTGAAAGTTATCACGTGTTACGAAAAATTACCGGTACTAATGTCAGTAATTAATATTGACGTATCGAGTGAATTTGATCATAAAATTCTAGCGTGCTGTTTGATGGTTTGAGACTTTTTGAGTTCGTATTCATATCTCAAAAGTAAGAATCCAAAAAGATTAAAAGATGGAAGAAAAATTCAGACCAATTTCGATTAGCCCGTGTGATCTCAATATCAAATCCTGTTAAGAATTACAGAAGCAATGTTGTTATTGATTTTTCATCATTTCGAAGTTATATTCATAAAATAATGCTTTTATTATTATTATTATTATTATTATTAGAGTAGGGTTAAAATGCTCATTGCTTTTGTGCTCTAATCATGTGTTGTATTATTATCTTTATTTTTAAAATTCAAAAAGTCAATCCGAATCTCTCAACATGATCTCCAAATTAAAATATGCTTGGAGGCCAACTTTTATATATTTTTTAATTATGTTACTAACTTTTTAGATAGGTACGAAATTACTATTTTTGGATGGTCCATATTTTTTTGAAAAAAAAAATAGTTTCCACCTATTAAAAAAATATATAATTTGATTTCCAAACACATTTTAATATAAAGATCATGTAGAGCGAGTGGTTTGAATAGACTATTTAGACTTCAAAAGATGTGAAGCATGATTAGGAGTTAGGGCATAAAAATAATGTAGCATTTTTATCCTACTTTGTATTTTCTGATAAAAAAAACTGTATATGTATATGAGCGTGTGATTTTTAAGTGGATAGATAAAAAATTTGGGAATTGCACTGAAAAAGACATTAATGTTATCAAATAGTTTTGCTCTCTATTCTCTAATGTCATCCGGTGAATTAAATATATTGTATGCAATCAATGTCCCTAAATTGATCCTTCGACGGAAAAAGAAAAAAACGGAAATAATAAAAATAGTCGCTTTTAATTTCACCCTAGCAATAAAACAACTATAGAATTTAATAGATATACTAATCAGAGAATTCTTCAACACACCACCGGTTAGTTGAGAAAAAATGAAGTTCAAATGATGTGAACAATTAGTACTATTGTACTAAACTGCTAATAATTGAGACAGAAGTGCATTCCAATTTTAATCTAGTGTCTTCTTCTTCTTTTTTTTATAGGGGGATTTCACGTGTACCCCTCAAAAACTTCAAAATTACGTATCCCCTCTAAAATTTGAAATTTCATATTCCTTCTCTAAACTTTAAAAACTCACAAATTTGTCCATTTTATTGTCTTTTATATTAAAACTCATTCTAAATTTATAAAATACCTATTTTACCCTTTATTAAAAGCATATAAATTCCATCGGACTCAAATTTGAATATGACCTCTACCATCCGAACTGCTTTTAGATTTGTGCAAGTAAGATCAACATGAATCTTGATGAAAAAAAACAAGCATATTGAAGCGGCATGCACAGATCTTAATGCGATACGCACTGATCGGAATTGGTTTAAGATCCTTGCACGTTAGATCAACACGAATGTTGAAGCTATGCGCACAAATCTTAATACGATGCGTACAGATAGGACGGTAGTGGAACCCTTCAGATTCAAATCTGAGTCTGATGGGCTTTATATATTTTTAATAAATGCTAAAATGGGTATTTTAAAAATTTTAAATGAGTTTTAATATAAAAACAATAAAATGGATAAATTTGTGTGTTTTTAAAGTTTAGAGGGGGTAATACGTAGTTTCAAACTTTAGAGGGGGTATGTAATTTTGAAGTTTTTGAAGGGTATACATGAAATTCCCCCCATTTTATAAGAAAAAAAAATTAATTTCGAGACAGGAAGCAGTTGCTTTCATTATATTTGGAACACCCTAGGCGGCTAGGCCTTCTTAATGACTGGTTTTTCCTTACTATCATAAGATAACTCTGTTTTTCTTATTGTGTACCATTCGAGGTTTAATGTAATTCAATGATACTTTTAAAGCTAAATTAAAAATTATCGCCAAGTTCATACACTGTTATAATATACATAAATAAATTTTATAACAATGATAGCTTTGATTTTATATAAAATTAATCGGATGCAGCTTTGATTTTTTATTTTACTGTGTTCTTAATTTTGAGAGGTTGTATATGATGTTGTAAGCATATTTACATTTTGTAAACTTGATAGCCACTATCAAGCAATTTTAAATTAAAAAGGCAAAACTCATTCTAATTAATTTTAGTACTAGAATGGGTGACCTCTTGGGAAGTCTATGTGTTGCATTGCTTTTAAAAAAAAAACCAGTACTTGATCTAGTGGCAAAGACAATATTCTCCATAGAAGAGGCCGCAAGTTCATAACCCAAATGAAAATATATCTTGTGAATATTAAATAATTGGATGGCTTGACTTTCAACCTTTACTCAAAACAATAACAAAACTCGAAAACGATGAATAAGAAGGAGAACATGAAATTAAAAATTTATAAGTATAACTAGTTCATAAATTAACAAAAAAAATTACTTTTTTTTTAAAATAAATTCACAGCAGAAGTTTACAAAAGATGCAATCCTAGTTATTCCTTTTTGACTTACTGTGATGACTAAGAAAGAGTAACAGGTTCGATTAGGATAAATTCAGAACAAATAGATGCAATAGAAATCACTAACAAGGTTTTTCAAAATCCTCACGAATATTAAAGGAATCTCGTAAATTTCAACCTAAGTCCGGATTGGATGGGACGGTCCTCCTCCAGATATGGAACTCTAAAGTAATCCAAATTTTGAATTTGAATCCATACCGTCCAATCAAAATTCAAGTCAATTCGATTCAGAGTAGAATGCACGGGTCACTTTAATATTCGTGCTAGAGCTAGATCGGACGGACCGAACAAAATTTGAATTACTAGAGATCGATAATTAATAGTATTTTATAATGGGTCTGACATTCTGGATCAGTTTTTTACTATTTAAAATAAATATTTTATAGTACTGTTGTTTAATAGTAAACAAATTAAAAAAAAAATGTAAAATTTGATCTCCGAGTACATTTTTATATATATAGAGATTATGTTGAACGGTTTGAATCGACTGTTTAGACTTTAAAAAATCATGTTGTAAAATTTGTAACTATAAAATGTTGCAAGTGGATCCCTATATCACGTTAAATGTTTATCATAGGTTGTTCATATATTTCTGCTATTGTCATTTTTAGTTGAAAATGTTATTAAAGAATGTTAATTTAAAAAAAGTTTATAAATAATTATTTTGAATTGAGAAATAGTGAGAACAAATAAATACTATTTTTGAAGCAATGAAGACATATACAATGATAATCAACACGATTAACTGCATAGTAATATAACAAATAAATACAAAAAATGTATTATTTTAGAAATTATATCGTATCTTAGACACATCAAATACATATTTTAAAGAATAATTATATATAACCCCCCATTTCTACCCCCCTTCATCCCTGCAGTCTTAAAAAGGAAAGTGCTAACTAACTTTTTGTCTTTTAGTGGGGGACAATATTTTTTGTTGTTGGACACCAAAGGTTAATACTACAATGAACGAAGTTAAATACTAAATCGATGCACGGTAAATACATTAAAGACTGAAGTTAAATACTGCAGGAAATTTAAACCATCAAATTGTCGGTAACTAATTTTTTTTGTCTTTTAGTAGGGGGATATGAGAGGGTGGTGGTGCGGAGACGATAATTACAGATTGATAGACATTATTACCACTATCTCTAATTGTTAAAAATAATTATATAGAACTCCACATTCTCATCCCCTCTTAAATACTAACTTCCCTAAAGTTAAATATTAACATTCCTAAAGTTAAATACTGATGTGTATAAAGTTAAATACTAAGATATAGGATGCTAAATAGAATCCATGCAACTTATTTATAATTTTAGAGATTAATACTTTTGACTTTAGACGGTTAATACTCCAATGAATAGAGTTAAATACTTGTTCGATGCACTGTAAATACATTGCAGATAGATGTTAAATACTGATGGAAATTTAAATACCCAAACTGTTGGGACCAGATTTTTTGTCTTTTAGTGCGGGGATAGAGGGGGGATGGGTGTGCGGGGACAGTTATCTGGGTCCTATTTTAAATAAGAATAGACAAGAAGGATAGAAAAGTCGTTTGATGAAAAAATGAGGAAACAAAATTTGAATCTGACAGATAAAATTTTCAATTGATTTCATTTATTTTCAAAATTTTCGTACTTAGACATAATTTTATAATATAGTTTAAATTGAAATGCTATGGGCATTGCATAATTTACCCACATACTTTTTTGTGAAAATTTTATATGATTGATTCATACTTTTTTATATGTATTTGATATCTATAACTTAAAAGTCTACTTTTGCTACTGGATAAAAATATTAATTTAATATTTTTTACAGATCAATTTAATATTCCTCGCTAAGTTAGCTTGCTTCTTTTATCATTGCAAGGTGCAAGCCATATGACAAAGAAATTTATTTTGTTGTCATAGTTGTTATTATGACGCAAATATCACACATGGTTTAAACTGTTTGATTCAAATAGATACAAATTTTCAATTATTCTCCTAAACATGTCTGGTGATGTCTAACAGACTAACATACAAAACAAATCAAATCAAACGATTTTAAATAGGATGCTATATTTGAGCTATAATAACAATTATTGTAGCAAATGTAACCATGCACCTTATAGAATTCTTATTGTGAGTTTGTGCCGATGCAATGCTAGAGACAGAGACCATGTGGTAAGCGGTACAGAGGTACAATAATATGCCTTTTTTGGACCTACCATTTAAAATTGAATTCCTTTGTCGCGCTCTTATAATTGTTTTGATTTTGAACCTCTGTATTTAAAGCCTCTGGCACCGGGAGAGAGGGGGATGTCCGATGCCCATCGGACCAAAACAGTGTTCAATTGGGGTCTGTACCGTCCGATTCACTTCAAGATCTGTACGCATCACTTTAATGTCAGTGCTGTTTGCTTCAATATCCGTGCGCATAGACCTTGAAGTAGATCGGACGATACAAACCACCCATCGAACACTGTTTTGGTCCGATGGGCATCGGAAACCCCCTCTTCGCCTGGCACCGGTGGATCATGGTATAATCATAGTGAAGGGGGTTCGGATCCGAATTCATATCACCTAAGGTACCTCAATTTTTGCAATTTTTTAGTTTGAATCCGGTCTGTGTGTTATATACTAGCACGGATTTTAAAGATACCATGTGCATTACACCATTAGGCCAGATTTTGATCAGACGGTTCAAATTGAAACTCAAATGATACATTACCTCAGAATATCTGAACTCGTTCGGATCCTCTATATGAGTTATGTTAATTACAAATAAGCAGAGACGAAATTATAAAATTAAAATTGAAAACAGTGAATAAGTTACTGTAGTGTAATTTTATATAATAAGGGGAACAATGTACTTGTAAAAATATAAAATATAAAGAATAAAGCTGCTAAATTTTTTTTTTTGACAAAGAAAGCTGCTAAATTTTAATTGATAGAGAAAAAAGTTTGTAATATAAGACCGGATACAAGTAACAAGGCGGAATTTGTTATTTAACTCAAGTTTGTAATCTGTTTTGGAACATAGATTTTTTAAAGTAACTTAAATTTTGAATTTGAAATTCGGATTGTCGATCAAAATCCAAGCTAATTCTTATTAATTTAAAAATTTAGGAGTTGCTTTAAGATTCTGTGTCAATTTATTATGAATGATCCCGGTTTAAACTCAAATTTGAGTTAATTTATGGATCTCAAATTTAACGGGCTAGATAAGATAAGCGGTTTTGATAAACGGACCCATTAATCAGACGGTCCGCACGCTTGTCGAATATTTTTAATCAAATGTACCTTGGATTTGAATCCCTTTCTTCTATGGTATTGCTTCGCAAATACTAGGGGACCTCCAATTAATATTTCTTAAGGCTACACATTATTTTCGCTTACAATTTTGAATCAGCTGCGTGCGAGCTGAATTTACAATCTCTGTCATTTTACATTTTTTACCCTGAGTTCCCATTTTACCCTTCAAACTTTCTTGTCACACCACACAAATTGGAATTTCTTACAAGTCCGAACCAGCTCTCGTTGGACTAATAGTACCATAAATAATTAGTTATAATCGAAAAGAATTAGCTGATTGGTCAGAAAAATCCATAACAGTTTGATCGCTGCCAACGACTAATCAGCCTAAACAGCTGTTTTTTACGTCCGTACGTCCGATGAAATATATTTACTTATTCATTTTTTGGCCTAATTAATTTGCTCGGGAATTTTCTTTTTTTTTTTATGTAGGGGAAGCGGAAAAAATGGAATTCATATTAACAAAAATATTTATCTTTAGATCTGGACCGTCCGATAAAAATCTGTACAAATATTAAATGGGCCCTGTCCAACTTACTGTGTCGGATTGGTCCGAATTCGTACGACCCAGATCTAAACACATATACATTTGTTACCTCAGAGGATATGGATTTGGAAAAATGAATCTGTAAAAACGTCATCAAGTCCCTTTAATTTGAATTTATATCGTTTGCAAAACATAAATTTGGAGTTTCTGCAGAACGAATCTGAACCGTTGATTCGTATTGATACAAATATTAAAGAAGTGTTGGGCATTAGTATGGAACCAATTGGTCCTAAATCTGATCGGACTGTCGGATTCTAGTAAATAAATCTGCTGTTATTCCATAGGGATAACAGGATCTTTGATGTTATTTCGATCCCAGCCGTTGACCTTTGTTGAGATTCGGGCACGAAAAACTTTTTTCTTTAAGATTCGCACATGAAAAGCTTTGAACGGTTGAGATAGGAATAACAGGGCCTGTGATCCCTTTGGAATAACAGCAGATTTATATCCCGGATTCTAAACTCAAGGTCTGAGGAAATGCATACTCCAATTCATGTGTAGTTTCAGTGTTTCACCATCTTTTCTGTTCTATTCTTTTCTATGTTAAAAAATGATCACAGTAACTTTATATTGTTAAATATAGAGGTGCAAAAGGGTCAAATATTATCTGACCGTATTCGAATTCGTATCCGACAATTAAATATGCGATATCTGAATATCTATGCAGCAGATACAGATATAGATATGGTTTGAAATTTTATTTATTCGTATTTAAATAGTAGATATATACTATATAGTTTAATATATATTATGAAAATATTTATGTATATATTTATAGATATTCGATATCCGATATGTATCCGTCTTTTATCTGATTTGTCCTATCCGAAAAATAAAAGCCAATAGTGCGGATATGGTTTTACCACTATCTGATCCTTATCCGATTTGTTTGCACCCCCAGTTAAATCTTTCTCTATAATTAGTTATTGGAAACATTTTTTTCCTGTAAATGTATTTGCGGGTCGGTGAGGCTGAACTGGATACAGCAGTTGGAGTTGAACAATCAAGAAAGAATGTAAAGAGGGGTAATGGCGTTTTCAAATAATACTTTGGCACATTTAACAAATTTTCTAGCGTGACACAGCAACCACCAAATAATGAAAGCCATTAGAGATAATTTCAAGAAAATAAAATCTCTGATATGTATATTATACCTAAATTATATATGTCACTGAGATATCATTATAAATCAGTATCTTACCTAATAGCAAGATACGGTGCATTTTCATTTCGCTCCTCAAAAAATAGAAATCATAAATAGAAGTACACACACAGAGCATTTAATACCTATTAGTATAAATCCATCATATTTGCCATTAAATGACAATTTTTTAGTTGTAAAGAAATATATGATTTTTTTTTTTATCAGTGGAAATATAGTTTTGTAAATATAAACTATACCAATCTTGTTAAGAGAGATAAAAAGAAGGGGGAAAAAATAGCTCCAAACCTCTCTATAAATCCAAAATATATAGTCCTTTAAATTTTTACAAATTTTATATGCATAACAGCCTCCCTCGTAAAATAAAATTACACTATACTTGATTTTGTAGTATTCATAATTTTAATTTTCTAGTTTCGCTCTTGCCTGAATTTAATCATAACGCAAATATGTAACATACCTAATTGGTACAAGTCGGTATCAGTGGGGTAATCCTGAGTGCATAAATGTGCCATTTGAATTATCTCAGTACACAATTTTCATCAAATAATGGCCATAAATTAACCACTAAACACCAATCATTTTCATCTCATTGTACAAAATTAATTGCACCGTTCTGCAATTGCTATGACCTCTGCAACTACCATTTTGTCCGTACTATTGCATACAATATCTTAGCAGAGCTTGACAGTCGACTAAACCACAATATATTAATCAAAGCAAGGGAATCCAAGGTAGGGTTGTTGTCAACAATCTAATCAATTATTGCTTGCTTATTTGATTTGTCATTTATATTTCATTTCAAAAATTCCTAAAAAGTTGGAAAAGAACTTTTCTTTTCTTTTCTTGAAACTGATGTTTTGTTGGGCTGTTAAGTGCTACCTCTGTTTGTAAGCATTTCGTCAAACACCCTCTTCTTATAAAATAATAAAAAGGCCTAAATGTAAACCTATTTTGTGTTTTGACAGAGAGAATTTCAATTGCCAGGTTGTTGTAGGTGTACAGGGGAAAAGAGGAGGTGATGATTAAGTTCAAATAGAGGTATAAAATGAAAATGTTCCCCTAGGATTAGGCGAGGATTATGATTTATGGGCAATGTATTCTTATAATTCTAAGCTTATTCCAACTTTAGCAAAGACAAAATTATAATTTTAGTTAAATATTTCCAATGTCCAGGAGGATTCACTTGTATGCATAAGCCCAGATAAAAACTCTGCATAATATTTTTCATATAAAACTGCTTAAGATACCGAATAATACTAATATTCGGGTTAGATCAGTGACAACTAGAATGAATAGGATGATAGTGCTATTTTCCAAATTTTAATACATAGGGACGTCTGATTTCTGTCTGTCAGGCATTTCATCAAACAGTTAGTTTGCAGTGTGAAAAAATTGGTAGGATATGCATTCCTGCCAACAGGAAAAGATACCAAAAGCTAAACCTAAGAATGGATTCATCATCTTAGTGTTAAACTCTTATCTGAAAACCACAAATAGTAATGAAAACACTGTTATCTCGTCGCTCTCTCCATGAAAACACATCATCTTATCGCTGTCCTTCCCAACTCCTCTCCATTTCAAGAAAAAAAAAAAAAAGTTTGGGAAGGGAGTCTGTCAGACAACCACTGGACCATCCCAGCAGACCAAGGCCGGCTGAGAACGATCCTCTACAGCCACAAGATCTCTCTGTCAGAGGGATCAGGGCCGTTAATCACGCTCTGATCCAGTGGTCGTGGTTCATCAACCAGACTTTGGTGCCTGTCTACTTTACTCTCAAAGAGACAGTAGTACGATCCTATAGAACAGATCCTGTTCAAGTAAGGTCGTGCTTGGATAGTGCTACGGAACATATATTAGTGCTTCGTCTTCATTGTACAATTTCGCTTTGGGACTAACTTGTTATAAAATTAGTAGTAAGCCGGAGAGACGCCTTTGGGATTTAAGCATCTTGGGAACAATGGGCTGGATGAAGTGGTTTTAGGTCTTGTTTCGTTGGAAGGGTTTCTCAGCCCGACCCAATGAAGAGATCTTATCAATTGAGCCCCATTTTTTTTTTCTTATAAAATAATAAAAAGGCTACATGTAATTATCCAGACTGTGTTTATAGTGGCCCTATAAATCTTTGTTTAACTCTGATATTACTATTTATTTTTTCAAAATATTTTTGAGGTTTTTGGGGGTAAATAATTTACAGAGCAGTTTTGACTTCATGCAGCACACAAACCATATGTAGCGCTTTTTTTATTTGATAGTTCGTACACTGCATGAAGTCAAAACTGCCCTGTTAAAATACGTGTTTTACCGAACAAGGAGAACAAATTGCACAGAAGTTCAACACTAATATGGTACCTAAAACTTATATGGTGCGCACATATTGAAATTTCTTTCAAGCAATTGAGACATTTCAGTGAATAATCAAGGCAGATTAGTATCTAGCTAGGAGCAGCATCCTTAAACAGATTTATAAAATATTTACTAAATGATATTAGATATATATTGCAAAAGGCATATTCATAATGGTACAGCTCTGATACTTTGTGTTTGCGGGTGTGTGGTTAATACATATCACATGTCAAAATTATAGAAATAATGCAAAATGATACACCTGTGGTAAAAATTCATATGTATATTTTTGTTCTTTCTTTTTCCAATTTTTCATTAAAACTCATATTTTTCTTGCACTACTCATTTTTAGTAATTGCCAGTACACCAAATCAGGAAAATCTAGCACACAGATCGACCGACTAATGCAGCACAAACCAACAATATGTAGCATTGTTTTGATTTTAAGTTCGTGCGCTGCATGAAGCCAAAAGTGCTGTGTTAAAATATTTATTCATGTTTTACCAAATAAGGATGCTGTACATCATTTAACTACGGCAGCTGGTTGATGAGGTTTAAAGCCGTTAGGTATCATCCCTTTTTGCTTAATAATCGTATTTATTTTTATCTTAATTAGCACTAAGCTAAATGCTTTTGGAGGTGCTAAACTTTAAACTAAAAACTGACATAAAAACGATAAACATGAGCATTAACAAACGAACATATACATCTACATTTTACTAACATCCTACAATTTCCTAAAAAGGAGGAAAAAAAAAATCTTCCTCTTCCTCTGTTCACAGGGTTTCAAGCAGATCTGCGAACTAAAAAACATATAATGAACTACAACTGCTCTATAATTCGGTTTACAATTCCAACTGCAATTGTACTCCCCGACGATCTTAAGAAAACCCTACCAAGTGCTCGACATGTTGCGAATTCTTCGACACACACTTCTCTGTCCAGCTTTACCTAAAAAAAACCCAGAAAATAAAAAAATTAGCTTACATTTACTTTATTGTTGGTAGCACCTACAAGCACTGACACCAAACCTGAAATCATAGTTCTTAATATAAAGAGAAACACTTTTAATTTGAAATCTTATAAACACTTGTAATTCAATTAAACAGAAGGACGATATAATGACATACAGTTATTATAGCACTTTGTTTGCCTAAAAGCATACGCGGTGCCTTCTTAAAGACTTCTCCTGTTTTCTGATCTATCAGCGAATTTATTCTCTCCACCAGTGCAGAGGCCTTTGCATGGTGTATATAAAACTCAACCTAAAAATTAAATCACCAAGTGTCAAATCAGTGTATTGTAATATTGACTAAGGCTATGGTAATATGTATATTACACATCGTCCCATGCTTTGGATCAGTATCTCTATTTTTAAAGTTTAACCACTCAATCCGAACTGTTAAATATGATCTCCATATGAAAATGTACATGCAGACAAATTTTAATTTTTTTAGAATTTCTTTACTATTATTTTAGATAGATAGAATATAACACCTTTTGGATGGTCCAGAATTTTCAAATCAAGTGATTTTCTGCCTATAAAAAATAATAGTAAACAAATTCTAAAAAATGTAAAATTTGGTTTGCAAGTACATTTTCATATGAAGATCATGATGAACGGTTCAGATCGACTGTTTCGACTTTAAAAACGAAAATATGAGTTTATAGCGCAGGCCGCTGGGTAATATGTATATTACCATAACCTCACTCTTGTAATATTATTAAAGACTACATTCTATAAAACTGACCTGAGAACCAACTAAAATTGGGGTTCTTATTTCCAGAACTAGAATCTTCAATTCCAGAATAGAAGCCACTCGTACAGGAAAATCTACGTTGCAGAGGGTCCCACCGGATGTAAGTTGATCAGCTTCTATATTTTGCAAACCAACACAAACATTGTCCCCAGCTCTTGCCACATTACAATTGGCACCATTTTTTTCTATGGTCCTTACTGTTCCTGTAGTGCCCGAAGGCATAACTATAACCTGTGAGAGAGAGAGAGAGATCAGAAATAACCAGCAGGAAACATAATTTTTTCGGCAAATTGGATAAAGTTCTTGTTCATAGTATAGAAATGCGACCAAACTTCTTTACCTCAGATTTAACATGTTTCAAATCCATCCAATTTAGGCACATTAGGTGCTTAGAAAACTTGGTGGCACATTATCTGATTCATCTTTATTTGAGCAACTTGAATGAGGAACACTATCATACTCCAAATTTTATTACTGATGTAATAATTGCTAAATGTTGATGTAACTCTTTTGATTCTAAAAAAATATCTTATAATTTGCAATAGCAGCCATCGCACAATGCATGACATGGTATAGTAAATAGAAAATTAACAGTAAGAAAAATATACCTTAGAGCCAACACGAATGGCACCGGTCTCCAACTTGCCAGAAACTGCCAATT
Source organism: Carex arenaria (assembly GCA_964058825.1). Taxonomy (NCBI): domain Eukaryota; kingdom Viridiplantae; phylum Streptophyta; class Magnoliopsida; order Poales; family Cyperaceae; genus Carex; species Carex arenaria. The sequence continues at coordinate 180,116 of CAXKVW010000679.1, forward strand.
GTCCAAGAGTTCGAGATGAAATGGTGTCACATATAGGTAGAATAAATGGCTGACAAATATCTCGACTCGGAGGCGGTATGGAGTCGATGGCATCTAATAGACAATCTCCATTGTACCTAGGTACATTTGTACAAGAGCTAATCAATTTAAGTAGAATGTACCAGTATTACGGGATTTCTTTTGGATAAGACTTGAGATATCAAGCCTCAATCATGCAACCAAACAACAAAAAGACACAAAATGAAAAGGGAAAAAAAAAAAAAGAATTTGTTTCAAAAACCGTATAGGGTGCATTGTCATCCAGTGTGATAAACATTGTTTTGGAAACCAGAATTTGCAAATGAGCTAAGAGACGAGCAATTTTATAAAGATGAACATAAAATAAGAACGTAAATAATGATCCAATTTAGATTATATGAAATAAGAAGTTAAAATTTGAATTACCAAGAAGATAAACGAGTATCAGATGCAGGTGCGGTCAAATTTTGATTGTCCATTGCGCTTAGTGGGATCCACTTAAGGCCCGACTCCTTGAATCCACAAGAGCGAAGAAATGGACCAAGTTGTAATTTAATCAAATCAAATATTTCCTTAGAATACTCCACAGAGTCTAATTTGTTAATGGCCACAATTATATGCTCTAAACCAAAGCTTCTAATAATTTGTGCATGCTCCTTTGTCTGACCAGTACCAGTCATACCAACCATACCGGCTTCAAAGGCACCTATATGTAGAGATAGATGGATTTGAATGTGTCAATCACCAATCACCAGAAAAAATGAAGAAATGTATGTCCAATGTATATTTGTTGTAACAACCTAAATTAGCCATGAATAATTAAACTTCAAACATGACTTGATCAAGAATGGACCAACTACATCGGCCCCAAAAAGTTACTCTTCCATCACATTTTAAACAGTCAAATGTCATAACAATTGCCATGAGAAACTGACAAAATCTATATTTTAAAAAAAAAAAACTCTTGTAGAAAATGATGACCTTACCTATGGAGGCGTCAATTACTAGAATTGCAGCATCTGCTTGTGCAGCACCAGAAATCAAGTTGGGCACAAAATCCTTATGTCCAGGTGAGTCCAGTAAAACCACATGGTAATTTTTTGAGTCAAAATACTTTACCGAAACCGTCATGGTCACACCTCTCTCCCTCTCATCAGAGCTCTCATCCATGGCCCAAGCATATGCAAAAGATCCCTTCCGCTGCAATGGAACAGTAGTTTAGATATACCAAGTCATGGAAACATCAAGAATCCCTCCCATACCAGAAAATTGCAGAAAAGTCCATACATTATAGAATATAAAAAATAAGCTGCTCCACCCGGATAAAACTAGTGCCATACTTAATAATATAAAATTATAAGAGCATTCTATAATCAAATGGTCAAACAAAACCTGATAACACGAGAACCATTTTTCTTAAAAAAATGGCTTAATAATTACAAAGTAGAATTACTTTTTTCAAGCCATTTTTTGCTTCCTATGAAATTATAATGTAATATTCTAATAGTAAAGAAACTAGAGTGACCTTATCTTTAGCTTCTTTCTCATACTTGCGCATCTGATTATTGGAGATTTTACCAAGTAAATGTAGCAATCTGCCGCATAATGTGGATTTGCCAGAGTCAACATGACCAACCTATTCAACAAGCAATTTATGCGGTTTATATAGTTTTTAGTTGCTTTTTATTTTTTATTTTTTTCTTGGTTTCTTTTAGCATTCTACTGGATAAATAAATGAATTATTGTTTACATCCAGGTCTACATATTCTCATGGTTATCTGCAAATGACAACCTATTGTGAATATAAGGTTAATTAAATTGAAATAGAACCAAATAGCCATCAATTTTTTTTGCATGGCTTCAATGAAAGTACAGAGAGAATGAAAGTTTTTTTTTTTCAATTGAATGAAAACCACCAAACAACTGTTGCTCTAATATCAATTTCCATCTCTTTCAATTAAGGGGTGGGATGTTATGTGCAAAGAGTCTTACAAATGTGCATAAATAGGGGTGAACATATTAGAAATGTTAGGTTATTTTTGAAGTATGCTGAAATGAGGTGATCGTTGCAACAAAAGGTCAATTCTTTGCATGCAAATTGAAGTCTTTGATGAGGACATGTAGTTGAAAAAGAACTTACAATAGCAAGATTTAACTGGTTGCGCAAACTCAGCTCTTGACCTGTAAGCATCCATTTCTCAGGTTTATATTGTGGTTTTTGACAAGGTTTTTTGGTTTTAGTAGGTCCAGGATCTTTTTCGAATTTCAAATTTTGTAGATTTTCAGATAAACTTTGCGCCTCTTCTTCAATTCCAGTAGAGCAACTGCTGCTTGCATTTTCAGATAATTTTTTTTCTTTTTTCTCTTTTCCCTTAGTGTCAAATGGAGATTTAGTCAAAAGCAGTGTATCAACTGCTAGAAAAAAAAACAAATAAAAGGTTAATGCTAAGCTTTAAATGTTTAAAAATCATAAATTATAGGCATGCATACCTTTCGGGATGGTTCTAGTGGATTTCAAGCCTATTAATACTACATCATCTGGCGAAGGTGTATCAAACTTGAAAGGCACTGTATGAAATGATAAAAACAAAAAAGCATGGTCATTCCCATTTATTTGTTACATTTAAAAATAGCAAATAAAAAATTTGACTAACCTAAAAATCCCTAAACTTTACAATATTCATACAAGATAATTCTGCTGATTTGCATATATATGAGTTATAGTTCCAGACTACAGAAGCATGTTAATAAAAACATGTCATTAAACTAAATCTAAAATTTCATTGACATTAATAAGTAGTGTCACACTGTATCACAAATTCACTTAAAATGTCATTGAATTATGCAACTATATTTTTTAAATGACTTCTATTAATTATAAATGGATAACTTATTTTTCTCATATCATCAATAAGGTACCTATATGGATAGACGGCTTTGACTGAGGCAGTTCATATGCTCTATGGGGCCCACCAACACTCAAAAGATTATGGAAACTCTCATTATTGATAGCTAATTTCGGCTGCCCTTGAGGTTTCAATGAAAATAAAGACTTGGCCATTTTTGATGCCTCACATATTCTACGCCTGCTGTCAACTTAGTTGAAAAATGAAAAAAAAAAAAATCAAACAGTGAGAAACACAAAAGGGATCTTTTGTTTTGTAGTCATTGTAAAATAAGAAGTGTTTACCGTCTATTTCAGTCGGAGTGCTGCAGCTGATAAAAGAACCCCTAGAGACCCCACAAATGTTGCATGACATTGAGTTTTTATCGTTGCAACATGTGCAAACAGAGCATCGCCATAAATTAGACTTCATTAGTGGTTCACGCGCTTAAGGGAAAGAAAGGAAATAATTAGTGTAAACTAAAAAAAATTATAGTATTGTAATAAAGGGTACCACTGCCACCAGCAACATATATGTTAAAAAATTAATATGGCAAAAAGTAAAATGGTAATTTCAATTCCAGTAGGGGTGTCAATGGTACCCTTTTTATTCTTTTACCCAATCCGTATCGTATTCGATAAGACGGGTATGTTTTTTCATTAACATAACGGGTAAGGGTACGAGTAAAGACCATTTCATACCCGTTATCATATACGGTAATTATTAAAAATAAAATTATAGATATATATATTTATATAAGGATGATACGTGATATGATATAGTTTTAGTCATTGCTGATATATATCTATAGTAGCACCCTTTCATCCGTTTACTCGACCCATACCATATTCGATAAGATAGGTATGGGTAAGTTTTATTTATTTTTTTGTTACCTATCAATAAAGCAGTATGAACTCTCAATAATCCCTCATTTTTTCAATAAGTAGCTACTTGTGACCTGATTTTGACTCAGTTAAACATCAACCCAAAATTGGATGTATCAGGTATGTACTAGTTACTCCTAAAATTTAACAAATTTGGCCTCGCAGTAGCTTCAAGAATGCATTTAAGCCCAGAAAAAAGAAAGACAAAAGCTAGGTCAAACTAATACAGATTAACTAAGGCACCATTTAAATGAATGGGAAACCTATAAGATAACAGAATACATGCTATATTATTACTGGCTAAGATGGAAAATATAGGCAATTACTAGCCTGAATTTGAGAAGCAACCACTTACCATTTATGGGTCCTAGTATTTAACATGTAAGAGTTAGGCACAATTTAAACCATAGGTGTCGTATTTGGTACAAGTAAATACAAACCTGAGATAGGTATACTAGTTGCACAGTACTTCTCGCCAGTTCCAACAAAATCATCTCTCTTGTAATTTTCTAATATTGTATTTGATTTTAAATGAAATTGTTTATAGGTACCGGTCTTCCAACCTTCAAATAATTTTGCAGATCATATAATATAAATTAAGAAGTTATGAATTGATTACCAGCTATTTCTACTCCAGTAAAATCCCAATCAGCAAAATCACCGTCAATATCCATTCTTCAGTCAGCTTCCACAGCCTACCAGCAAAAGCAACAGGCTACCAGAAAAATGGCTGCAGTAAGCCAGTAAGAGCGCTAAATTTTACCTTCCGATTTTTCATTACTCGAAATAAATCAATCGTGATTTCTCCACCCGATGAGTCTGCCCCCCTCCCTCCCTCCCTCTCTCTCTCCTCCCTGAGTGCGAATTCGGATCCCTCAATTGACTCAAATTTTGAGTTTAGACCCGAACCGTCCGATCTGCTCTGGGCCGAATATTAAAGTGGACCCTGCATTAGGCTGGATTGGCCCGGATTCTGATCGGACGATCTAGATCCAAACTCAAAATTTGAGTTACATTAGGGGACCCTGAGTGCTTGCTCATTTACCAGACCAATGACTGGTTTATTAATGGGCCTAGAACTTCAACTTCTGTGGCCCGAAAGGGGCTTGCATTTAATGGGCCTACCATTTTTTTTGAATTCGACTGTAACCATTTATTTTAAATTTAACGGATCAAGTTGGGACTCTGGGAGTGAGCAGCGGGTTACATTTTTTTTAATGAAAAAAGATATACTATATGCCATAATGTTTAAATTATTTTTAATGAAAAAAAAGATAGATAATTTATAATATTATTAAAAGCTATTTTAATAGCAATTTGGACTTTATATTGGTTCAATATGAATATTCCAATTTCTTAATCAATTTTGTATTACTTATCGCTATATGAGACTTTAGATTATGTTAATAATGAGTAGAAATATAAAACATATTTTTTTAAACAAAAAACACTATATACAATAGCTTTCACTATAACCACGCTATTCGCAATAGGTTTTTATTTAACCTTTCTACGATGACACGATAATCACTATTTAGAACCTTAATTAAAATACTAGAAATAGGCTGCCTTATTAAAATATAGGAAAAAAATTATGACAAAGCAAACAGGGACATGGACGAGTTCAAGTAACATAAAAAAGAACATCTTACAAAGAGTTTTCCACCAGACATGATTAAGTTACTACATTCCAAAAGTTTAAAACAAAGAACAGACATAATAGCATAAGCACAAAGCTGGATAAACTCAAAACTCAAAATCAGATAGTTTGTAGAGAGAAATTTGACAGCAATTTAAAGACAGAATCTTTTGACACCTTCCAACAAATGTTATCGGTAACTCGACAAAATAATACAAACTCTCTCTGGATCCTCAATGCTAGCAAGCAATACCCTTTTGAGCTTATGTACGTTACTACCTTTTGGATATTGAATTTCAACGGTCTTCAGGCATTTGCTTTTCAAAGTTCCCCTTGCTAAGTCACCTCTCCCTTTCCCCATGGCACTTTTCTTCGCCTTTCATTAACAAAGACATGCTTTAGAACAAAAAATGATAAATTATGCTATGCATTCCAAAAGAAGAAAAAAAAAAACTTGAATTAGTAGCTAGTACCTTAGTTCTCAGAACAAGATCCTCAAGATTTGGTAAAAGACAGAAGAATCTGGCTACCAAATCAAAATCATCACAGATGCACAATCCATCGATATATAAATGCCTCAGATTATGAAATGTTGAGCAATTTGGTAGTTCTTTTTCCAAAAGTGCCTAATATATTGAGACACAAGATAAGTAAGAATACTTTCACTGCTTGGAAGAATTAATCATGTACTACAAAGTGATTAAAAAGAAGTATGACTACATAGAATAAAACAGAAAATTAAACAGCAAAGATTGGTTTGAACAGTGCTGTACATAGTATGAGAACTAATATTTTACTAGCTTTAGTTTTGCATGTTTCAGCTCTGACTAACTGTTACTATTTTTACTACTGTTCTTCAACGGTGACCTTTAAATTGTATGAAATTAATACGTTCAGGTACTTTATATACATGTGTCATTAAGCTATCCTTGGTTAATTAATGAAGGAAGCTTGCTTCAAACAATACAATAGTCTACCAGAGAAACATATGACACCATACCTTCAGGACTACACCTGAGCCTCCCAACCAAAGCCGTGTTACATTTGAAATCTTAGAGAGAAACACAAACTCCCTTGGAATATCAGCTATGCCAATACTATCTGAATGAAAATCGAACTTGGCTTCATAAAGGGATCCGATTTGTTGTAGTACAACTCCTCTCACTACTGTCTCCTTTGTAAAACATATCTCCAAATATTCAAGGTTGGGGGTGGATATGCAAAGCATTTTGTCCACATTGCAACGATCAATAATCAGAGACTTCAGCTTCTGAGAATAAATATCAGAAAAACCTATAGAGCACACTGTCAAATTAAGCTCCACTAGAAAAGGGCAAGCTGAAAAGAAAGTACCAATAAAATTTTCACCAACAGCTACACTGCCAAGCATTGAACTTTTAAGTCGAGGAAGGTTTATGATCTTTGGCATGACAACTTCCCTATCTTCATCGCTCTCAAGGCAGAAATCTAAATATTCTAGTGAAGCACAAGTGAAAATGGATTGGGGCATATGCAAATTACTAGATCCACCATACACTATAGTGAAATCTCGTGGGTTGCACCTTAGAGCATGGCATATCCACATTCTCACAGCAGCCGTATGGTGAGAATGATCGTAAAATGATCTGATAAAGATACTATCTAATTTTGAGGCCTTGTGACGGAGAAGGAATGAATGAACGAACAGTTGAAATTTCAAGACATTTTCTAGCTCAGTTAAACTTACTGAGTCAAATTCTTCAGAGTCTAGTATTATACAAGGCACATAAAGCCACATATTGCTCCATCTCTTTGATAGTACACATGTCCGTACAACCTCTGTTGTTCTCAGAAAAGACAGGATGTGGAGCACCAGTGGATCTGGCAACTCACTTACCCTGTCTACCTCCACCTCACTCATTTTTTATAAATTTCTCTTCACTAATATTAGAAGACTCTTCTTACCATTATCAGATTATGACTACATAACACCATAGCATCTGCAATAGGAAAAGAAATAGTAGCATAATTTTATTTATTTTAGGATTTATAGACAGTAATAAATAGAGAGAGATGAATCTTAATTTTATTCAATTGAAATGTATCTTTTACATTTACTTTGTACCAGTATCTATTGTTAGATATTTGTTTATAAAACTCAAAATTTAATACTTAGTCAAAACATTGAGATAAGTCAAACATTTCGGCTTATACTCAAAACCGACACAGAGGAAACAAATTAATAGAGATATTAAAGTCAGTTTGGAGAAAAGTCGGTAATAAACCAACTTTGTAGCATCTATAAATATGGGTGTTAAGCTCCAAACAAGATTAATCAATTTCATAGTTAGATCAATTTAATTTAGATAGAAACCACTCATCCTCCTTATAATTCTTCTTTCCATATTCCAAATCATATACTACCAATATCATTATTCAATATAAGTACTGGATATTGCGGAGTTGTCATCAGTCATTCTCATGGTCGTGCCCTAAAGAGTGACAACCCCAGATTATCTTGGTTGCGGTTTCAAGTCTTGCATGGTAGAGACGGAATACGCTTAAGGACAATGCTTTACACGATCCGGGTATTATCGTTTTAATTATATCTTAATTTGATTTATTTTAATTAAATTCTTAACTATCCGAGCACCTGAAGAATTTTCACCCCAACATTCTTAAGCGTAGTTAAATATTTTTCAACATTCTTAAGCGTAATATTCTATCCAATTTATTCTTGTTTCTTGGAGTTAAATATTTTCTTTAACATCTTTTACATTTGCTTTGGATACACAACTGACAACAGAGAACCAGCTTTTCCACTTAATTTCTTACACATGCAGGAACTGGTTACAGTAGACCCCTTGTGTTATGAGTATCAACTGCTACTGGTCAATTCGTTCAACATTTGATTTTATTATTTTGCTTAATAAAATAGAAACACCAACTAGTGTATGCTTTTAAGCAAGTAATTGATGATACAAAAGAACCAAAATTTGATGATTTTGAAACATACTAGAGTCAGATCTGGACTAGCATACATGATTTTTTTTTTAAACTTTTTTACCAGAACTGAACCAGGATTGTTGAATACATACCTTATCCTTATCCATTGACAACATAGATAAAATCCCACTATTACAACTGATTATAAATGCTGCAAGTGCTCGCCAGTCAGTCGCACAAGTAAAATCGAAGTAACCCGATAAACCCCAAAAGGGAAAGGGAGCGATGGGGGAGAGGAGAGAGAGAGAGGGAGAGGGGGAAAAAAGGAGAAAAGGCGGATTTGGGTTTTGGGGTTTAAGACCTGGAAAGAGTGTATTTTGTTGCGCGAAGTTCGCAGCGAGTTCCGATCTCCTAAAGTAACCCAATTTTTGAGTTTAGATCCGGACAGTCCAATTCGAATCGGGCCGTCAAATTTAAGGTACCCGGGAGCTCCATCTCAGGCCGGATTGGCCGGATTCGAATTGAACGGTCCGGATCTAAACTCAAAAATTGGGTTACTTTAGAAGAGACGGACCCGAGTCTCGAGAGAATATTTATGGGAAAATTTCAAAGTTGGCTGGCGGGAATTGGCAAATATCTTAAAGTTAGTACAGAACGTTTCGTTATATTTTTTTTTCGAAATTTAAATAGTCGTTTGAGGTGCTTGCGTGTTTTTCATGTTAAATTGTGTTTGAAGATCAAATTTTATATTTTTTCGGATTTTGTAAAATTAATGTTTTCAATTTATTTTTATCATATTAAAATATTAATTTAAAAAAATAAAAAATAAAAATGTAAAATTTGGTTTTTGGAGTGACTTTTAGATGCGCACGCATGACACGACTTTTGAAGTGTAGAGTGACAATATCTAATATTATTTTTCTTATTTTTACTTGGTTACAAGTGACAACATTTTTACTAGACCAACCCACTATTTAATTTCCAATGTTATTTTTCATCCAAATCACTCTTAGAGTGTGTAATGGAAACGAAACGAGTTGATCTTATGTGTATTTCAAATTGGGGGAGAATAAAATCAAAACAATTTCTAGAAACAGTTCACTATCTCTCTTCTATTTTCCTCCGCTTCACAAATTTATGCTTCTTGAACAAGTAAGCCTCTTCGGTCAAGACCGATTGCCATTGTTGTAAAAAATGTCTCTTTAGACCGATTAATCGTCCGATTAGTCGTTAGTAGTAATCAAACCCTCACGGATTTTCCCGACTAATCGATCGATTATTGCCGATTATAACTGATTATTTCCGATTAATCGCTTAACGGTACTCTATCCGTCTGACGATCGCATACCGTTATTTACAACACTGCAATTACCCCTCATTTCCTTCCCCTCCCCTCCTCTCATTTATTTTAAATGAACTGCTTCTGAAGACCCTTAACATTCTTTTTAAACATACCAATCCACTTTTCAATTCCCTATGTCGTTTTCCACCCAAAAATCTGAAATTTAGTGGTTTTTTTAAGATACCAACCCGCTGAATAATTCAGCCGTGTGGTATAAAACAATATGTGATGAAATGAGTAGTATATATGAGTTTAAATTTTAAAATATTTAATGCTACATAATAAAAGTTTGGTATATAAACAGCTTAGTATGGAGTAGGATGCTGATGGTCAGGGAATATCGCCGGAGTGGTGAAATAAAGCGACAAAATTTGAGATTTAACGGATCAAATCAAATCTAATCTTATATTAATAAATTCTAGCAGTACAGATAGGTAAAGTACAAATATATAATCAAAATTGATTTGGATAATCTGATTTAAAAAAACGATCTAAATCTTCCTAAAAGTTTTAAATAATTCTAGCAGTACATATAGGTAAAGTACAAATAAATTTGAACACTTGGAAATATTAATAAATTCTCAAGTCTTTCTGTTATTATTATTATTTTTATAAAAAAGGCAATGTTGCCCATTTTGATTCCTCATGAAACCGTTAACTTACAATCACGTTTAATTTGCACCAATTATCACCACCTGTTAAACCTTTCCAAAACACCACCATACACCAACATAACAAAAGTTTAATTTGCACAATGCTAATTAATAATAAGCCACACACAAAGGGGCTGAGGCTAGTTTCTGACAAAATAAAGTCTTGTTTCTTCTTAATCATCCTTCTGCTCCTAACAGTGCCAGAACTAGCAGTACTGCAGAAAAGACAAAAACAAAACAAATTTAGACATCATTATTTACACACACACAAAATATACAATTATACAATCTATAATCAGATAATAATGGGGCACTTCAAAATAATTTTAATTTGCACTGTAAACTTACAATCAAGTTTAATTTGCACCAGTTAAGCCTTTTCAAAACACCAAGTTTAATTTGCACAATGCTAATAATAAGCCACACACAAAAGGGCTGAGGTTAATTTAATTTCTAACAAAAAAAAGCCTTGTTTCTTCTTAATCATCCTGCTTCTCCTAACAGTGCCAGAACTAGCAGTACTGCAAAAAAGACAAAAACAAAACAAATTTAGACATCATTATTTACACACACAAAAAATATACAATTATACAATCTATAATCAGATAATAACAGGGCACTTACAAAATAATTTTGCTCATAAAATGGTCTGTAAAGATCATTTTATACACAAAATTAACAATAGATTCCACAACTAAAAGATGCAAGGGAATCAACAAACACAAGGCTGCACAAGCTAGTATACAACTTATGTCCAACAAGAACTTAAAATGAAAAGAAAATGGTTGATTATGGTAATAAGTTGATTCAACAAAAAAAGAGCAAATGCATCCAAACAGTATGCACAACAAAATAAAACTGATATTGCAAAAAAATACTTTGGTGAACCGTCAATTTCAGAATAGAAGTCCACAGATGCATAGACAAACAAGAAGACGTATAGAGAAAACTAAGATAGCATAAAACATACTTCAGTTTATAAGCACCACCAGCCCTAATTTTCCAACACTCTTTTGACCCCTTACCAAATTTTTGTTACTGTCCACCTCACCCTGAGATATGTTTTTCCCATCTACTTCTATACCCTCTTTCTCCTGTTCTTCCATTCCAGTTACATCCAACTTTTGGTCACCCTCCACCTCAACCTGAGATTTGTCATGAATAGAAATATCTGGAAAAAGTATTATTTTATTCATTTGACTTCTTGGGTCTATATAGGGTGTTACATCTTACATCCGAGCCCCTATAATTCTCTCTAATGTCATTTTTACCAAATGACCCCCTAAACTATCACATATCTCAACACTCCCCCTCAAGATGAGCCTCTGGACGAAAAATATCCACTAGGCCCATCTTGTTACAAAGTCTCGACAAATCTAACGAACTAAGCCCTTTTGTGAGACAGTCAGCTACTTGCTCTCCAGTAGCTATATATCCAAGCTCGAGTAGTCCGCTGTTCAACTTCTCCTTGATGAAGAACCTGTCGATCTCCACATGCTTGGTCCGGTCATGCTGCACAGGGTTATTGGCAATGCTAATGGCCGACTTGTTGTCGCACCACAGCTTCATTTGGGCCCCTTGGTCCATCTTGAGCTCCACCAATAGAGCTTTCAACCACAGCAACTCTGCTACACCCAATGCCATGGCTCTGTACTCTGCTTCAGCTGTGGACCTAGCAACCACCGACTGCTTCTTACTCTTCCAGGAAACCAAATTTCCTCCCACAAACATGCAATAACCAGACGTGGACTTCCTGTCATCGGCGCAACTAGCCCAGTCTGAATCACAATAGCCCTCAATATTCAAATGCCCGTTCTTCCTGAAGATCAACCCCTTCCCCGGTGCACTCTTCAGGTACCTCAAGATCTGGTACACGGCATCCATGTGACCCTTTCTAGGGTTATGCATGTAACGACTCACCACACTCACCGCAAAAGAAATGTCGGGACGAGTGTGACTCAAATAGATCAAGCGACCTACCAACCTCTGGTACCTTTCTTTCTCAACTGGCTCTCCTGCCTCAGCACTCAGCTTGGACTTCTGATCAATAGGAGCCACTGCAGGTTTGCACCCCAGCATACCTGTCTCTGTGAGCAAGTCTAGCACATACTTCCTTTGAGACAAAACGATCCCCTCTGCACCATGAGCTATCTCAATCCCAAGGAAGTATCTCAGTTGTCCCAAGTCTTTTACCTCAAATTCCTTTCCCAATCTCGCCTTAAGCTGAGCAATCTCACTCTCATCATCACCAGTGATAATCATGTCATCCACATACACCGCAAGCATGGTAATGCGAACTCCATGTTGCCTAAAGAACACTGTATGGTCTGCATTGGTATGTCGATATCCCATGCCTACCATAGCTCTCCTAAACCTGTCAAACCAGGCTCGAGGAGACTGCTTCAACCCATAAAGAGATTTCTTCAGCCGACACACCTTACCACTTGTCTGTTTCGTGCCAAAACCTGGTGGTACCTCCATGTATACCTCCTCCACCAAATCACCATGAAGAAAAGCATTCTTCACATCAAGTTGGTGTAACTTCCACCCACCATTTGCTGCCAAGGAAACCAGGGTCCGCACTATACTCATCTTCGCCACAGGTGCAAAGGTCTCATCATAGTCGATTCCATAAGTCTGGCTGTACCCCTTTGCCACCAACCGAGCCTTGTAGCGCTCAATCAGGCCCTCTGGATTCTGCTTGACTGTGAAAACCCATTTGCATCCAACTGCCTTCTTGCCAGGTGGTAGTGACACAAGCTCCCACGTGTTGTTCTTGTCAAGGGCACCAAGCTCTTCTAGCATAGCCGTCTTCCACTTTGGATCATCCTTAGCAACCTGCCAACACTTAGGGATAGAGACAGTGTCTAATGATGCAATGAATGCTCCATGTGCAGGTGATATGTGAGAGTAAGAGACAAACTGGGCAATATTATGTGGGAAACCATACCGATCAGGGGGAACTCCCGCATTGCTGCGGGTAGTCCTCCTTATCGATAGGGGTGTGGGAGGAGTAGAGAGAGGAAACATATCACCTGAGTCTGTGGTGGATGGTGTAGGTGTCTCAGGAGTCGGAGAAGGCAGGGACAAGGGACTTGGCACTGGTGACACTGTAGACACGGCTCCCTCAATCTGCTTGTTCCTCCTCACATACACCTCACGGTATCTCGACTCCCCCTGAGACAGAGTTCTACCACCATCGAGCTCATTCCTCACAACTTCCGGCTCAACTCCAGCCGACTCCTCATGTTCCGGCTCAACCACAGCCGAAATTTCAAACGGGCAAGGAATATCACCCACACTCCTCCTCTCACCATCACTACCACTCTTCTCCCCCTCTCGCCTCATACCTCCTGTATCGAGCGAGTCTCCAAGGGATAATGTCACACCGGAGGAGTAGTATGGTTCGAACTCGCGAAATGTAACATCCATACTCACAAATAATCTCTTCTCCACAGGACTCCAGCACACATACCCCTTTTGAGTAGCTGAATACCCCACAAAGATACACTTCACAGCCCTAGGATCCAGTTTTCCCACATTTGGTCTGTTGTCCTGCACAAAACACACACAACCAAAGTTTCTCAAGGGGAGAAGATATCCTTTGTTACCTTTCAGCATCTCAATCGGAGACTTCCAATCCAATACTCGTGATGGCATCCGGTTGATCAAGTAGGCAGCTGTCAGCACCGCTTGCCCCCACAAGTACTTTGGGACTTTCATCGAAAACATCATACTCCGTGTCACCTCAAGAAGATGCCTGTTCTTTCTCTCTGCTACCCCATTCTGCTCTGGCGTGTATGTACACGACGTTTGATGCTGTATCCCCTGAGAAGACAAGTACTCCCTAAACGCCCCATTGGTGTATTCTGTTCCATTGTCAGACCTCAATACTTTCACCACAGCACCGTATTGAGTCTGAACTCCTTTGTGAAAATCTTTGAAACAAGCCAATACATCACTTTTATTTTTCATCAAATAAAGCCATGTCACACGAGAGAAACAATCAATAAAAGAGACAAAATATCTAAATCCATTAATAGCATTTGTGGGACAAGGCCCCCATACATCAGAGTGAATCAAATCAAAAGCACAAGAACTCCTATTACCAGAGCTAACATAAGAGCTTCTGGTGTGCTTCCCTAACTCACACGCATCACACACAAGTTTTTCTTTATTGGCCTTTTCAAACAAAGGCGGATACAACCTACTCAAAACAGAAAGAGAGGGATGACCCAAGCGCCTGTGATGGAGCAGCAACAAGTCCTCCACACTCCTCCCAACTCCTCAAGCTCCATCCACAATAGAAGAGAGGGCCAAATCCATACCCTCCCTATCTAAGTACCATAATCCACTATGCCATGTGCCAGTCCCAAGTTGCCTGCCTGTCCCCTTCTCTTGAAAGATCACCTTGGGAATATCAAACAAAACGACACATTTTAGTTGTGAGATAATAGCACTTATAGATAAGAGATTTACAGGAAAAGAAGGAGCATGCAATACATTAGACAAAGTCAGAGTGTTGGTACATTTCACTGTACCCTTACCAACCACGGGCTGGGCCGTACCATCGGCTGTCTGAATGCTCTCTGGTACTGTTAGGGAAGTATATGAAGAAAACTCCCTAGCAGCACCAGTCACATGGCGAGATGCATCAGAATCAACTATCCAATCTGGTGATCTAGTGGTGGATATAGAGGCAAGAGCAAGAGTATCACAAGTACCTGTGGCTGAGTGAGCAAAGGAAGCAAAGTTACCCCTAGATGAAGACGAGGTGGATGCAACATCTACCACACTCTTGCCATCACCTTCTGCCTTCTGCTTCCTCGTAAGAAGTACATCCAAGAATGCCTGATCCTCCTCAGAGAAGCCCACACCAGTCACACTCCCCTCGTCATCTCCCTCTGCTACCGTCAGATGTGCCTGATAGCCTCCTCTACCACCTCTCCTACCACCTCTGCCTCGACCTCGACCTCCAAGCTGGGCACGACCACCTGAGTTCCTGTCCTTCAGTGGCTTCTTACAAGCCTGCTTCAGATGGCCTATCTCACCACAGTTATAGCACTCTCGGGTCTCACCCCTAGGTCCAGTACCTGGGTTGGAGACAGCTAGAGCTGACTTCATCCCTGGAAGCCCCCCTGCCCCAGCCTGTAGCATAATCCGGCTCTCCTCCTGGATCATCGCTGAAACGGCCTCCTCAAGCGAAGGAATCCTCGTCTGAGCCAATAGCATAGCAGCCCTCTGCTCAAACACCGGTGCCAGACCCTCAAAGAACACCATAACTCTGTCCTCCATCTCAATCTCGTAACACACAGGGTCAGTGCAACATCGTCGTCGGACCCTGAAGTGGGTCTGATCTCGCCACAGGCGGTCCAGCTCTATGGCATACTCCTGCACTGTTCTCTCCCCCTGAACCAGAGCCGATACCTCCCTCTTGATCTGGTACACCCGCAGGTTGTTCCCAGCACCCTCATAGGTCTTCTTCAACTTCTCCCAGACATCGTGTACCTTTGCTATGCCATCCACTTGGGATGCAATAGCCGGAGTCAATGAACTCAAAAGCCAGATATACACGTGCATGTGAGTCGACTTCCACTCAGCTCTCTCAGGTGCAGTCAGATCTGGCTCCACCTTCTCTCCAGTCAGGTACCCCTCCAGATCCTTCCCTTCCAGAGTGTACCTCACCCGACGTGACCAGCCCAGATAAGTGGCTGACCCATCGAGCTTCATATCGACTGGTGGCAACTCAACCTTCTGCTGCTGCTGCTTCGGTTTGCTCTCAACTACTGGAGGGCTAGTGTTAGCTGCGGCTGACAACTTGAACACTTGCATCAGAGCCACAACATCCTCGGGACTCAGCATCGACATAGCCTCGGCTAGCCGACTACCCGTGCTGCCACTCCCCTCATTCTCAGTCGACATTGATCCGACTCCAATTTACCCCTCGAGTATCGATCTAAGTCCGGATCCTTCTTTCTTACTCAAGACCCGATCTTGTACCTTCAAGATCAAGTCATTCTAACCCCGCTTCTCGGATATCGTGGGGTAACGGCCCCCCACGCTGGCCAAATCAATCACACACAAGCAAGAAACAGTGTCGGTCTAAAAGAGAACCGATTAAATCACAAAAAATCAGAACAAACGAAGAGCAGTGCTACAGTAACCGCGCGCTACAGTGTTTCGTGCTACAGTAGCCTCGCGCTACAGTAACTTCGGACTTCAACACAGTAGCTCAACACAGCAGCTCAAGATCTGAGCCAGAGCTCTCCTGACAGAACCGCCGGACAGAGGCGGCGGAGGCGAAGCTCCAGGTGGCGGAAACGGACCCTCCTGGGCGGAGGCGGACCCTCCTGGGCGGAGGCAGAACCTCCTGGGCGGAGGCGGAGCCCTTCCTGGGCGGAGGCAGAACCTCCTGGGCGGAGGCGGAGCCCTTCCTGGGCGGAGGCGGAGCCCCTCCTGGCGGCGGCGGCGCTGGTGGTGGACTGGTCCGGCGGCAGCTCCTGTTGCACGATTTTTGATGAAGCCCTAGATCTGAAAATTAGGGCTCTGATACCAAATAGAAATATCTGGAAAAAGTATTATTTTATTCATTTGACTTCTTGGGTCTATATAGGGTGTTACATCTTACATCCGAGCCCCTATAATTCTCTCTAATGTCATTTTTACCAAATGACCCCCTAAACTATCACATATCTCAACATCATGTCCAACTCCTATCAACACTGTAAACATAACAATTTAATGTTGTAAACATAATAGTTCAATACTGCAAAATTCTACACAATTTACATATTAATTCTGCTTGATTAGAATGTTGTAAATATAAAAGCTAACCTGCTTGATTTGGAATGTTCACAACATTGTCGACTAGTCTTGTAAGAGTAACAGCTGAACACCATAAACATTCTAGTTAAATTTTAGAAAATTTACCATATTAATTCTTTAAAACATAAAAACAACTTACCTGCTTCACGTTGCGTCATATCTTTCTTCGGAGAAAGCTCTAGTTTTTCTATGAACATAAGGGTTAAGCATTGTAACATACTATCTCAAAACTACAAAATTTATCAGTAAAACATAAGACAGCTTACTTGGTTTTATTGGCGACTTCTTCTCTGACATCTGACGTGATTGACGTAATGGCTTCTTCTGTGACAGTAAGTGCGAAGACACCTTCTTTGATGAATCATTTGCAAATTGTACAATCATATTTTGTATTACGTCTGATGATAAATAATCTCGTGGTGTAAGATTTTTGTTGACATAAACATAATTATCCATGACCTCTTCAAATTTATCTCTGAGAAATTTGCATGGTTTTACTCCGAATTTCATGTATACAGGTACCATTTCTAGCAACCAATAATAAATTGACTTTTCACTTCTTGCCTTCATTTGTTTTTCATCACAAATGATAAACATGTGAGATGAAGCAATAAATCCTGCTTGAATCATCTTCTTCTCTTCATGTATAACCTCAAGTGTTCCTTCATTTACCAGTGCTACAGTGTGTTTCTTCAATTCACTGTAGAAACCTCTTCTCTGATAATTTTTACTTAAAGTTGTCAGCCAATTCAAATACCTTGGTACCCTTCCAGTGTTAGATTTTAAACTTGACATTTGTGCATGTTCAAGGAACCACACCTATAAAACACAAAAAGAAATTAAATCCTACAAACCACATTTATAAGAGTTGTGTATATTAATGTATCAATTGTGTAAATTAACTTACAATGAGTGCCAATGCACACCCTGGAAGATATCCTGACGGATACTTCTGTCCTTTCTCTTGTTTATCCCCCTTCTTTCTCTTCACATCATTTCTACCCCTTGTTATTTGTACCTCTTGTTCATGTCTTTCTGCATCTTTTTTGTCTACGCACCACTTAGACACAATTGGGATGTGCATTATCAATAAATCAAAAACTGCTTGCCCCCAGTTGTATAAGTGGAGATCATACACATTATTTAAATATAAGAAAAGATGCATAGGGACATTGCCACCAGCCTGAGGAAACAGTATGGTGGTGAAAATGTACATAATCAACAAACCTACCACTTCTTCTGCTGGGCAACCACCATCAGCCAGTGCAGCTTGAATAGCATCCTCAAGAGCTCTTCTCGTAATTGTTGTCGCATTGGGGAAATGTCGGTTTCTCAAAACTGATTTCTTGGTTGCTATCCTCACATGAGAGACATTCTCACCCTTGTTGGGCAGGGACATCACCAATGATACCTCGTTGGCAGTGAAATTTAATTTTTTATTACCGAATTTGAAACAACGATCCTTCTGATCCCACATTTGAAGAATTTCTTGCAGTATGCCATTACTGGCAACGACTCCCTTTGGAATAACAAATAGGTGGAGAAAGGGAGTCCTAAGCAACAACTTTATATGTTCAACCGTCAGTCGATTTAATACTTTCCAATTAATGAAGTTCATCGCAATATCCACAACACATTTGTTAGTACAAGCTGTATACTTTCCTGGTCCATATTTTTTTGTACTACTACCTGGAAAAAAGAAATCCATAAAAAAAAATGAATAACTTAGGTAAACACAATGCCTAAATTTTGAAATGAAAATAAATAAATTGTAACAAACAAATCCTAGAGACTCATTAAATTAATTCAATAAATTTGTTATATATATCCTATAAACTTATAATATTGTCAAAGTATAAGTTTAGACATAAATTTGTTATAAATATCCTATAACCTATACTGTCAAGTTAAATCTACCTCGCATAAGAAACTTGTAATGTCTAAAAGTATGTTATTTTAAAGTATTAATATCACTACATTGATGTTTTAATTAACTTTTCTCCAACTTTTTGGCCGTCCCTGACAGCATTGTTGTGCTTCTGGCTGTGCTTGATTAGTATCTAAGGACTTATGTCCACCTTGAAATTGTTCTGCTGAAAAGTAAATCAATTTGACAATTAGACTTTACAATAAAATGTCAAATTTCAAACATTCGAATCATTGATACCTAAAAGATAAACTAAACATAAAAATTGAGACATTATACCTTCTAACAAGTGTAATAACTCGAGATTCAAGCATTAATTTATACCTAAAAAATAAATCTAAAACAGAAATCGGGACAGCATCAACTTGATGCAACTAAACTTAACATCAAATCAACAGATAATGAAGATCTGAGTTGATTAGAAGTCATACCTTCATCGTTTTGGTTGCTCTGGTTCCCAGTTTCTCTTGCAATAATTCTTCGTTTCCTCCTCCTATAAAATTGCGTTGTCTTAATGCCTGTAATGACAGGTCAGACCTTCAGAAATAACAAATAGATATAGTTTGCAAGTTTTTGGACTACTACACACAAGTGTTTAGATCAAGTAATGAAGTCTTAAAAGATATTATAGCATTAAATTGTTAATGCAAGGAGACCTAATGAGTGAAATGCCTCTGGATTCAAGCATTGATACCTAAAGCAAAACCTGAGCCAAATAAGTTCATCTAAGAATAATGTTATAGAACTTGTTTGAGAGGATTGGCCAGATGAAAAATCACAGTTAGCATCCACACCAATTAAATACCAGTAAGAGGTTTTGTCCTTTCGTTTTTCTTTGGTGGTGAAGTATCTTGTTGCATACCTAGGGTAATTAAGTCACCAACACGAGAAATAAAATTAGAGGGGGGCTCACGTCACTCACCTGAAGGAGTAACCTGAATTCTCTTTGCAAGTGGAGCTGAAGTCTCGAAATCCCTCATATCACTTCCAGGTGGGGCCATCTCTGTTGGTGGTATGTCTGAGACCACCACCTCATCATCCTTATTGGTGTCTATCTGAGAAACCTCCATTTGTTCATCACCAGTTGAGCCTGTGTCAGTTGTTACACTTACATGTGGGTTCATGCCGACATCTGGCTGGCAAGCCTTGATTAATTGGTCAGGTGTCTCGTGCACTGCTCGGGGGCTTTGTGACATAGGATTTAGGTTGTCCCATTCAGGATCAAGTATTATTAATTCAGAAATTTGTGGCAGTGGAGGTTTTGATTTAGTTTGAGAAGGTTTAGCATGCATGGGTGTATTCTGCGGGGTTCTGCTTCTCTTATTAGGGAAATTTCTTTGAATTGGAATTGGCCTTGAGCAGGAGCCTGGTGGCATAGTTTGAGAGGAAAAAACATGCATGGGCATGCCCTGCTGGGCTACATTGCTAGTGCCAGCTAAACTAGTTGGATTGGAATTGTAATTTTGACATGCCTGATTTGATACCTGTTGGGGCCTTGACCAATAGGCCTGCGTAGGATAATTACATGACATAGTTTGAGAAGGGGTAGCATGCATGCTAGTGCCATGTGAACTAATCAGATCGGGATTATCATTCTGAAATGTCTGATTTGGCACCAAATTGACATATAATTCAATGATGCGCCAGTTCATTCCTGATACTGCCATTTCATAAATCAGACACCATGCTTTATCATCATTGATTGCGAGTAAAGTAAAGAAGAACGACCCATTTGATACTCCATTATACCGAGCTTGTATATTTAAAGAAAACAGTTCCTTGGATAGTTTTAGGACAGAATATATTTCATCTGTCACGTCTTTATAAGTGGTAAGTTCATTTCCCGAAAACGTAAACATTGGAGGAATACTGTAACTGGCTCCCATATGGTTATACTGTATTTCACCTCCAGCATACACACTTACAGGGATAATATTTTTTAAACAACCTGCAATTTGCAAAAAAAAGAAAATTTATTAATGGACCCTTTGTAAGCATGATATGTTTCAGAGAATAATTTTTTACCACAATTACCATACAAACCAATTAAAAAAGTAAAAGCTCAATTTTATCCGGATGAGTTTCTTTGGTCATTCTTCAGTGCTCGATAAATTTTTTTACTTTGTTACACTTGCTTGAGAGAATTTACTAATTTAAAACCATAATTACCATACATATTAATTAAATAACAGTAAGAAAACAAGGATTATTTAAGTCGCTGACATGAGCAGGAAAATAAAAATAAAAATTAGGGGAATGCCCACCTGAAGGAGTACCCTCAGTTCTTATCTCAGAATCCCTTGTATCACTGACAGGAGGTGCCATCTCAGAATCCCTTGTACGAGACTTCTTCAGTGCTGGCTCATTTGTAATTTCGTTTGCACTTGCAGGTGGGACCATCTCCATCTCTTGATCAGGTGGGTTCATCCTCATCTGGGTTTGCAGAGGGGGCACTGGGTTAAGGTTCTCGTATCCGGATTCTTCAGAAACCCATGGCAAAGGTGGTGGTGAAGGCGGTAAATCGTCAAAAAGTTCATTTCCTGGTGATGCCGTGGCCATCTCACGTTTCACCATCAATGGTGGGGCCCGCATGTCATTCCCCCGAAGTCGGATTCAAGGAGGTGGTTCTGAGTGGTGGAAGGAACTTGGATTCTCCTTTTCGTTTTTTTTTTTCTCTTTTTGTTTTTTTTACTGTGACTTCACTTTCTTTCTAACTCTCTGAAGAGAGAAGGGGTTTTGGGGAATTGTGAAGGGTTTTGGGGTAAAGGTTTTAACAGAGAACTTCTACCTTCATACAGCGTAACGCGCATGTGATTCGTGCACTGAATGCATGCATGAAGCTAAAACCACTCTGTTAATACCTTCACCCAGGTTTTGGTCGGTAAATAGAGAGAGAATGGTCGGAGAGGCTCGGAGCGGGAAAAACTCGGAAGTCCGAACCGCAGGACCCGAGATTATTAGACTACGCTCCAATTGGAGGGAACGGAGGGGAGGGGATGGGAGGGGAGGGGATGGGAGGGTGAGTGAAAAAATAAAATTTTACTCGCTCCGTAACTTATATCGGATGGAAGGGAATGACCTCCAGAGTAAAGCGTTCACTCTCGACAAACGAAATTCGTCACCCCCGATTCAGGATGTAGCGAAAGGAAAAGAGGGCCCATATCGTCTCCCGTCCCCTCCCTTTCCAGCCCTCCCCAACCTCCCCTCCCCTCCCCTCCCCTCCCCTCCACTCCCGTTCCCTCCCCTTCTAATATAATTACTGGAGCACAGATCTGAATTCGCACCCTGTGAGATATCTCAACTTTAGCGTGTTTTTTGGAAAATCTCAACCGTTCAAATATGTTCAGCACGGTTTTCAAAGCAAAAATAATAGGACCCCTGTGCTACCTCCGAATAGGCACCGGACACATCGGTCACGCACAAATTGAGATATCTCATAGGAAAGCACTGGATTTTAATCTGTCAACTTTGCAATAGCGAGATAATTTATACGTGCTGCTACGAAGGCTCTCTCAATTAGGCCCATTAAACAAGCTTCTGTGAACTTGAGCCTGGCCCATATTAAATCGGACAAATCTGCCAAGCCCAGATTAAGACATTTCTCATTTGCAGGGGTAATTATGATATTGGCCTATAATATTATATAATTTTGCCACAAAATTACAGAAAGGATAATATCGCACTCTTTCAAGTATTAGGAAGCTAACAATTATCTTTCATATACATGGTATGATAATATAGATCATGTCTCCAATATTAAATTTCAATTTAAAATTTTCTTTTTTAAAATTGTTAATTTATTAAAATAAAAATTATTAAGTCATTTGCTCAAAAATTTCTAGTGTACTCTTCAAAATTTTTTAAAATAGCCAGTTTCTTCATCAAAACATCTTAATATCCAATATACTTATAAAAAATTAACTTTTTTCTTATATCCCATTTCATTCATTAAAATATGTTATTCATGTACAACTAGAGATGTATTGGTTACTTGAGTTTCTTTTGTTGTTGTTCATTCAAATTAGATAAAATCTAATAATGAATAATACATGTAAGCAATAAATGGTTACTACGCTGAAAGATTTTATAATCTTAAGAGAACAAAACTGACAATTGAAAGATCCATGTATAGAGGCAAAACTGTCAATAAAATAAAAATAAAATTTGGAAGTTATTGTGCAAATATCAGATTCCTGTTTCTTGAGGAATTCAGATCCAGTGAAGTAATTCAAAAATTGAGTTTTAGACCGGAACCGTCCAATTCGAATCCGAGACAATTCTAAATATCAGATTCGAATCACACGGCCTCAATCCAAAACTTAAAATAATAAATTACTTTAGGGATCCGGTTCCTGTCCCGTCTCTCTCTGCTCTTTAATTTAAGTGACCTCATATATAATTACTCTATTACTTACCCTGTCCATTGTGGGACTAAATTGGATGTTGCAGGTGTCCAGATGAGCTCAACAGCGCAAAAAAACGTTGTTTTAATTATATTTGTTATGAATATATTATAATATGTGGATGCCATTCATTTTATAACTCCCAATATTAATCCTCATTCAATTATCCACTACCCCACTACTATTGGAATTCATTTCTCCATTTATTATTTTGTATGACTTTTGATTTACATTTTGTAGCCTATAAATAGAGGTTTTGTAATATTGTATTTGATAGAGATGTAATACATGAGAAATATATGAATAAAGAGATTGTCATCTTTTACTTTCTCTCTTCTTGTTTATGTTTGTTAATCTTTATTTTATAACACGTTTTCAGCACGAGAGCTCTACTAGTTGAAGATTCGAGGTAACTTTGATATTTCTTATTTCAATTCCATTTAAATAAATAATTCTTATAATAAGTAATTGTTAAATGGAATCAGTTATCAATTTATGTATATTTATTTTAAGATGTGCAATATGGTTCATATTTTTTATGATGTACAATTTTTTTCAATAATTTAATCTTCCTGAAGAAGATTCTAAGAAAAATTTAAAATATTTCAAGAAATCTTCTTGAAGAAAATTCATATGATATAAAAAAAATTAATATGAGAAGATTTAAAGAAATTTTTCTGAAGAAGATTTTTATGATGTACAAAATTAATATAAGAAGATTTGAAGATATCTTCCTGAAGAAGATTTACATGATATACAAATTTTATATTGAGAGTATTTCAATAAATCTCCTTGAAGAAGATTTCAACAAGGTTTATATGATGTGTAATTTTTTTTTACAATGATTTAATCTTCTTGACGAAGATTTTAAGAAATATTATGATCTTTCTGAAGAAGATTAATTTCAAGAAATATTAAGAAGAATCTTCCTGAAGAAAATTTCAATAAAATTTTAAGACTATTTATGTGTTACATTTACATTATATTAATCAAATGGCCTGAAGCCATATGAATATAAATTATGTTGATGAAATGGCCTAAAGCCATATGAATATAAATTATGTTGATGAAATGGCCTGAAGCCATATGAATAATGTATATCAAAGTTCATGTTATATTATGTTAATGTCAAATGGCTCGAAGCCATATGTTAAACATAAAATTTATAATGTGAAATTTATTTTTCTTCATAACGTGCAATTTTAGATCTAACGAAATTTTCTTAAATATAGACATATTCAATATTAATTTTAGATCTGACTTGTATTTTTTTTCAATAGGATCATAAAATTTTGTATCATATATCGTGTTAATTTTATATTTTTAATTAAGCCGTAAAAAGGCCTCTTGTTATGACGTGATTGAGAAATTGAAGTTGTATTGTGAAATGAAATTGGCCCGAAGCCATAGTATTGACATTCACAGATATCTATTCAATTGGCCCGAAGCCATAGTACTAAATTATTAAAAAGAAAATATTATGTCATAGTATTCAATTTTAACATATTCATGTTAATTTTTTTTTTCTCAAAAATTCAATCTTCTGGAAGAAGATTTTAAGAAAATTTATATAATTTGATCTTTCCGAAGAAGATTTCGGAAAATATTAAGAAGATCTTAAGAAATTTTCTTGAAGAAAATTAAATAGTGCAAAAATTTATGTTTAATTATTAATCTTCCTGAAGAAGATTTCTAGAAATAGTTTGAGTAAATTTCTTCTCTTCTTATGGTTGAACAATATAATAGTTTCACTAGAAGTGAAAATAATATGATAATAATTTGTCCACAAATTCTTAGATGTAAATATGATAATGAAGAAAAGACATATTTCCACCGGAAATGGAGAAATAATGAGAAATTTTTTTTGACATAATAGCAAATAAGAGAATTTATGTTATCATTGTGGTGATAAATGTTATTGGCCACGTACCTGTCGTACGCCGTAATATTTTATTGACTTACTCATAATAAGGAGACAAAATATCGAGAAAGTTTTTGTTTGTGAATGTGATTTTTATCTTTCAAATTGAAGTTATTCATTTAGATTTTATTGATTTTTTTTAAAAAAATTGCAATTGTTGAAGTCGTATTTATTTTAAGTTTTGTTAGTCTATTGGTTTTGATTGATACAGTCTTAGATTTAGTTTGAGATCAAATTGTACAGTTAGAGTGTCGATAAAGATCAAATTTATTTAGCTAATCAGGTGAAATTATGCTTTATCGACCATTTGGCAAAACTAATATGATACCAAACCAGCCAAATAAAAAAAAAAACTAGTCCTAACATAAACTCATATAAGTGCAACTGGTCTCCTGTCTTGGATTTGCTTGGTTATAAAAAAAAAAAAAAAAAGTAGCCGTTGTACAAACCTGTACCGCACAATATTCATATTAATTGATACATTACCATAATATTGCAATTATGATTTCATGGTGGTATTTTTTTATTTCTTACTTTTTGTTAATTGCAATTGTTATTAATAAAAATAATATATTGAAAGCTCCGGAAGAGCTACATTGTTGTTATATGGAGGAATACAAATTTATATTGATGATGCATATATTTTTCTAAGTCTCAGAGGAATTTGTTAAGTTTTAAGGATATCCGCCGAAATGGGTATCATGTTGAGACAACTAATTAAAAATGCATATTAGATAAATTACCTATATTTCCTCCAGCTTTTACTACGCATATATTAGTACAATTGAAGTACATGTTATTGTAAACCAGAAGTTTACATATAAGAATATGTTTATAGTTTGGCATAACCGGTTGGACCAGTCCGGATCAATAATGATGCGAAAAAAAAATAATAGAGAATTCATAAGGACATTCATTAAAGAACCAGAAGATTATTCAAATCTAATGAATTGTCATGTGCAGCATGTTCTCAAGGAAAGTTGATTATTCAACCATCACCAGCGAAAATACGAAATAAATCTCTTACATTTTTAGAACATATACATGGTGACATTTGTGGACCATTTAGATATTTTATGGTTATAATTGATGCATCAACTAGATGGTCACATGTATGTTTATTATCAATTCGCAACCTGGCGTTTGCAAGATTATTCGCTCAATTTATTTGATTAAGAGCATAATTTTATAATTATTCAATTAAGAATATACGTCTAGACAATGCTGGTGAATTTGTTTCTCATATAATGCATGTATATTAGAATTGATGTTGAACATCCTGTAGCTTATGTTCATACACAAAATGAGAACATGTTATTTTGCATGCAGCAAAACTAATTCGCATCAGGCCAACTATCTATAATAAAACCTCCCCTTTGATATTAGCTTTTGGTCACATATCTAATATTTCCCATATAATAATTTTTGAATGTGCGATATATGTTCTAATTGCTCCACCACAACGCACTAAAATGGGAACTCAAAGAAGGTTGGAAATTTATGTTGGATTTGAATCTCTATAAAGTATATAGAACTAATGACAAGATATTTATTGACGGCTATGTTTGCCGATTGTCATTTTGATGAGTCAATATTTCCAACCTTGGGGGGAGAAAAACAAAATCAGCTGGAAAAATATATTAGTATGAATTATTAGTGTCTCATTTTGATCCTCATGCTAAAGAATGTGAATTAAATATTCAAAAGATAATTCATTTGTAAATATTTACTAATCAATTGCCAGACACATTTATTGATTGAAAGAAAGTGACCAGATCACATGTACCAGCTGCTAATGCTCCAATTAAAGTCGATGTCCTTGTAGGACAGACTAATGAAATTATAGCACGCATGAAGCGTGGAAGACCAATTGGTTCCAAAGATAAAAATCCTCGAAAAAGAAAAGGAGTAAAGAATGAAAATGGTCAAGTCGAGGATAAAATAATTTCAGATAAAACTCCAGAAGAGAATCAAATTATAAGTAATGTTGGAGTTCCAGCAGAAACTCAAATATCTGAAATTCATGAAAATAAAGAGATCTCAATAAATTATATCATGAATGGAATAAGATGGAACCGAGATAAAATTGATATCAATGATATTTTTGCATATAATATAGCGCTAAATATAATAAATAGTGAGGATCATGACCCGCAGTCTATTAAAGAATGTCGACAAAGAAATGATTGGCCAAAATAGAAAGGTGCAATTGAAGCAGAGTTAAACTCTCTTGAAAAACGAAAAGTGTTTGGACCTGGAGTTCCAATACCTGAAGGTGTAAAATTATATGATATAAAGAGCGGCTTGTAGCCCAAGATTTTTCGTAAACACCTGGAATTGATTATAAACAAATATACTCACATGTGGTGGATGCAACAACTTTTCGATTTATAAATAGTCTGGCAGTCCATGAAGGACATGATTTGCACCTAATGGATATTGTTATATCATATTTATATAGCTCTCTTGTGAATGATATTTATATGAAAATCTCTGAAGGATTTAAGATGCCTGAAGCATGTAATTTAGGTTCTCTAGAACATTATTCAATTAAATTGAATACATTTTTATTTTGATTAAAGCAATATGGATATAAAAATGATATATTTTGTATTTTTGTGAAAATGTATGAAAATGATTTTGTTATGATTGCAATCTATGTTGAAAGATGAAACTCCTGAAGAGCTTCTAAAATAAATAATTTATTTAAAGAAAGAATTTGAGATGAAAGATTTTGGGAGAATAAATTTTTAGCCTTGGATTGTAAATTGAACATTTGAGAAGTAATATTTTTATACATCAAGAAAAGTATATTACATGTGTATTGAAAGAAAAATTACTTGGTCCTGAAGAACCATATCTTAGTGCAATATGAGTACTTATATTTTTGTTGAACATACAATACCTGATATATATATTATTCTAGCAACACACGAAGCTGAGAATGTGTTTGGTTAAGATCTGTGATTCAACACATTCGTCAGACATATGGCTTGTCTTATGGAGAAATGATCCTGACGATCATATATGAAGATAATATTGCATGTATTACTCAAATAAAATCAGGATAATGTTATTAATGTTCAACAAATCCGTTCAAGTGAGAATCTGGCAGATTTATTCACTAAGGCGCTCCTTACGGCAATATTTGAAAAGTTAGTTCGTAATATTGGAGTTTGCCAACTTAAAGGTCTTGATTGATGTTGTAATGAGAGGGAGTTAATATGCACTATATTTTCCTTAACCATGGTTTTTTCCCAGTTCCCACTGGATTTTCCGGGTAAGGTTGTAGTTGCGTATTTAGAAGAATATTGTACTCTTTTTCCTTCACTAGGTTTTTATCCCATAGGGTTTTTCCTAGTAAGGTTTTAATGAGGCATATTCTTATGAAATGGACATCCAAGGGGGAGTGTTATGAATATATTATAATATGTGAATGCCATTCATTTTGTAACTCCCAATATTAATCCTCATTCAATTATCCACTACCCCACTACTATTGGAATTCATATCTCACTACTATTGGAATTCATTTCTCCATTTATTATTTTGTATGGCTTTTTATTTATATTTTGTAGCCTATAAATAGAGGCTTTGTAATATTGTATTTGATAGAGATGTAATATATGAGAAATATATGAATAAAGATATTGTCATCTTTTACTTTCTCTCTTCTTGTTTATGTTTGTTAATCTTTATTTTATAACAATATTCCATTTCTTTATCCAAACTACTGAATATGTGACGAAGTTAAATTAATGGTAGATAATTACTCGTTTTGTATCCTTGTTGAAATTATTTGTAGATTTTCGGCTTTGTATCTGTGTATCCATTTAAAGAAAATTTTATTTTAAATTTTAATATTCATTAACTATATATATTCAGACTTGTTCATTAAAAAAACAAATACTATTTTAATATTTAACATTATCCACTGTGCTGTTTACACCCTTACAGAAAAGTGAAACCAAATCTTTTGTCTTTTGTGAGTAAGAAATTCCTACTCACACAGAATTCCTTCATCCATACATTTTATGATTGCTTCAATCAAAATCCTACACAAATGAGATTTTATCACTATCCGATTCATATCCGATCCGTTTGTATCCCTAGAGATATCCGGTCCATTTGCATTATACAAATTTTATTCAAATCCGGAGCAGTGAATATTTCACCGGCCAAATTAACTACGTGTAAATTCATTCATTTTATTTTTTTAATTTAATCCAGACTGACAAAGTCTCGAAATAAAGAGATCAAATTAAGCACGCATAAATTTGTTATTTTTATTTTTTAAATTTAATCCAGAATGACAAAGTCTCACCATGTTTATAAGTATAACAACGATTACATACCTTTTATTTTGGTCAAATCGAATTCAACGAAAAACTATTTTTTTTCGTACAAATTTACTAACTAAATAATTAAGCAAGATAATGTTCAGTGGAGCAGTTTGCAAATTAAACTGCAAGTTATTTGTTGTTAATTTGTTATGACAAGGACACAATGTTTATATAATTTTTTTTTCTGTAATTGCTTCATTGCAGTATATTTATTTGTGGTTATAAACTTTGATAGTTTACTAATATATATTCTACAAGAAACCATTCTGACAAAAAAAAATCAGAAAAAATGTATAACAGGGAACGGAAACTATGTGACAATGTTGTGCTCAAGAAAAAAAAAAGAAATGTTAAAGATGTGAGATCACCTAATAGTTGTTATTTTGAAAATTTTAACAATTATTTTTTAAAATTTTAAATGTAATATGTTGTATGTTACTGGACAAATAGATAATCTAATGAAACTTCAAATTACTCTCTGAATTCAATGTTTGTTATTAGACATATAATATAAATATTGTTTGATTATGTATTAAGTATCATTAAATTCACACTGTTGAAACTTCATATCACATAATATATTAGTTTATCAAATTATCATCTTTCATATACATAATATATTGTTGAAATATATTAAAATACATAAGGATCAAAACTCAGAATCACCAGATTGAGTTTCGAATAATTTGAATGTTAGAGCACTCTTGCAACAAAAATAACTCTATTATTTTAAAAAAAAAATCACAAAACCTATAATACATTTTTTATTAGTGGGCTCACTTTCATTATGAATTTATTTAACTACAGTACTCTAGTGACCCAAAATGCATTTTTAATTTCATTAGTTATCTTCATTTTTATTTTTTTAATTTTGTTTTGGGATTAAATTTTATGTTGACAGTAAATAAAGTTTTTGAGTCAATCAGGAACCATAGATGTGTCTATGTGAGTATTACCAGTAACAACACAAAATAAGACTTGATTTATGTCTTTCCTTGTTTGAATGTCGTCGGCAAGTAAAGCATCTAAAATATCTTTATCTCGAGTTTCCGCACACACTATCTCATTTTTTAGTATAAAATAATACGAGATATTATGCAAAACCAATATAGTTATGAAGAAACTTCAATCTGATTCTGTCAAATTTCATATTAAGCAAAGCCAAGATAGTATGTCTTGACATGATAGAGTTAGCTTTTCTAACTCATTGTGATTATCAATTGTTATGAAAAATTGATTTTAAACAAATTTTAATTGAATAATATTAGTTTTCTCTAATATCTTTTATAATAATAAATTAAACTTTTCATTATTAATCTTTAGGTAAGAAAAAAAATTGTGAACTTCTTAAATATATATAGTATGTGTCTCACAATTTGTTGGTTTTTCACCCACCGGTTCACACAAAATAAATGTGGTGAGGTGAAAGATGCATGAAAAATGGACTAGTACGGTAGAATGAGGACGTGTTTTATTGAAATATGTTCATAATAAATTAATAATAGTAAACAAAATAAAAAATAATGCTTGATAAGGAGACATCAGTATCAATAAAAGATTTCTTTTTATGTTCACAATGATGGTAGAGGAATGTGGTTATGTGGTTTAATTTAGATTTATAAATTGTAATGACCTTTCAACCCCTAAAATCTGACCAATATTCAAAATTTATATTACTAAATCATATAATCAAACCAACTTCTATGCAGAATTAGTCATGAATCCTTGTAATTCCATATCATTTTCAATAAAAGCATCAATTAATGTTAATTATGAGCTTATTACGCTGTGTTATACTATGTATAATGATATGCAGTGGCAAGTGAAGTTCTGATCTTATAAGTAATTTATTTTACTCAATCAATTGCTGTATTTTATTCTAAAATATGTCGTTGTTTTTAGGGGGAATTTTATGTATACCCCACAAAAACTTCAAATAACGTATTTCCTCCTTAAAATTCATAATATCATATTTACCCTTCTAAAATTTAAGAACTTACAATTTACTTATTTTATTTTCTTTTCTATTAAAACTCATTTTAAATTTATAAAGTATCCATTTTACTATTTATTAAAAAATTATGTAGTTTATTTTAAAATAATGTTAGTCTTCTAGTAGGTCAGTTTCTGAGGGCAAATAGTTCATTTCTATAATTTTGACATATATACGGTAATATTTAGGTATACGCTTGTGTATGTGTCATAATAGATAATAAAAAAATTCAAAAAATGTAAAATTTGGTCTCCAAGTACATTTTAATATAGAGATCACATCTAATTGTTTAGATCGACCGTTTAGACTTTGAAAATCGGAAAACGACTTGGTTGCACGGGAACTCAGAAACAATCGATTGTATATTAGCCAAAATTTTGATTATGACACATACACAAGTGTACAATATATATTATTTTTATTATTTATATATTGTATTTAGATAATCAAAATTTAAATCAAATTTATAAAAAAAATTAAAGGCTTAATCTAAGTATAAAGTAAATACTATAGTTACTAGCTGAAAACACTTTTTTTTAAATGAAGCTGCCACTTCCCCTCTCTTCTTTTCCGGTTTGGCCCAACTGGAAGTCCCTAGTTTGGCAAATCGTGTATCCGATAATCCGAATTGCCATTTCACTAAAAAAAATGTTGCCCAGATTCGAATCTCCAGTTTTGTGTACCCCAGAGAATCTCTTTCTTAAAACTTGGATATATTTTGGATGGTGCAATCTATGAAATCAATGTATAATTAATTTCATGAATTTGACTTGTATATGCTTGGTCATATGTTCGGATAATTTAACAAATTGAGTTTTGTATATTGGATTGTTTCTTTTTAGGAAAATAATTCATGAATCAATGTACATTTATCAATGGATTAACTTCAAACTTTGGTTGAGTTCATGATGGAATTAATTCATGAAATTAATGTTTGATTAATTTCATAAATCAAGGTTTGGGTTTGGGAATTTTCTTGTGACGTCGACGAAAGTGGGTCAACATGCCCCATGAAAATATTTTATTCAAAAATACAAAGACAAGAATATTTTTGTCTGAAGTTTAACAAAAGAAATTATTTCATGAAATTTTATTCTTCTTTATCTCTTACCAAATCCTATAATTTATACTGGCACCTGATTCCTGGTGCCTTAAATCATCTAACAATAAGTACTGATCATGAGCAAATGTTTTCAGCACGATAGTTTGATGCCTCATAAAATATTTCTCATTTGTATGTAATTGGATAGTAGTCTCTTCCACGTTAACCTTTACCTATTATTAATTGCATGGTCTCTTTCATTTGTGACTTGGTTTATGCATGGTTGGTGTTTTTTCTTCAGAGAAGGGATATAGCTAGCTTGATCTAATCTTCATCATGGCTTCTAAGTATGTTGTAATTGGTGTTGCTCTCTTTGATTTCTTGGCCTTTATTCTTGCTATTGTGGCCGAGCAACGGCGCAGTAAGGTCAGATAATATATTCCCTCTCTTTCTAATCTTTCATTCAAAGTTTGTAAAAGTCAAATGACTTAATTACTATCTCAATTGGTGGAGTACCAAGATGATTTTCATGGGATTATAAGTTGAAATTTAATTCCATAACTGTGTACAAAATATGAATGTGCAAGTTTGCAACATCTCAAGTCTCAACCTATTTTATTTAATAAAACCAAAAACAAGTTTTCAGTCTAGTGGCAAAGTCAATGCCTTTTGTGTAAGAGATCGTAGATTTGAAACTCAGACAGGAGATTATCTCTTGAAATCTGAAATTAAATCATTAAAAAAATATGTAAAAATAAAAAGAATAGAGCGAATTATTCTGGAGTTGTGTTACTGAACCTAAAGCAAATTATGCATGCCAGATATTTTTTCTTCTTGCGGTGCGTCCACAAGACCACAATAGAGGTTGATGTAGCATCTTTAAAAGTGATACCAAAATTTATATAATTAATATTTTACTCTGTTGCATTTAATAATTGTTCTAGTTGATATTTTAGGCAACTGTGGAAATAAACCAGAACAATGGGGACTCGTACTGTTTTTACAGTGCCGATGTCTCAACAAGTTATGGTATCGTTGCACTTGTGTTTTTACTGCTCAGCCAGGCCATTATCATGGTCTCAAGCCGGTGTTTCTGTTGTGGCCCGTCACTTCCTCCCGGTAAAAATCGGACTTGGTCTGGCATATGCTTCATTGCTTGCTGGTAAATAACTGTTTTACAATTTTCTTGAGTTCATGTTAACTAGATCCACACTATCCCAGTTCTGTAAATGTCAACTGATCACATGTTTACCAGTACATACTAATGTACTGCATCAATGAGTGCATACAGATTTAAACCCAAGATATAATTTTTTTTCTATATTTTTCTACAACCTTTTTCAATAAATTGAGCCTCAATTTGTCTTAAATGTGCAATTACAAGGAACAGATTACATTGAGCTCATCCCAAATCAATAAGATTACAATACTAGGTGGCTATTACTTGAATTTTACAAGCCAGTACCAGTACATACTGATGTACCACATTGATAGTACCTACAGATTTAAACCCAAGATATTTTCTTCTAAATTAATTTCCAGAAGAGGTACTAATATAAATCTGATGTCATTTACATAAATCAGGATAACTTTTGTGATAGCTGAGATATGCTTGCTAGCTGCATCAGTAAGAAATGCGCATCACACTATGCACTTTTACCAGGACAGTACACCATCATGCAAAACTTTAAGAAAAGGTGTATTTGCTGCAGCTGCTTCCTTTATTTTCTTCACAGCCATATTATCTCAGTTTTATTATTTGCTCTACTCAAAGGCCAAGAACAACTCTGAGAGCTCTCAACGACCTGCCATCAGCATGACTTCTTTTTAAATTTTCTGAAGGGTTTGTTTAATTTTTGAATGTATATATAATTTGATAGTATGATTAAGCTAAATGTGTGTTTATGTTCTTGTTTAATTTCTCTGTGATGGTAGGTGAGGGCTAGTGAGTGGAAGATTAATTCAAGTTGATTTTTGTGCCATTAGCTTAATTTTATGAAATCTTGAAGAATATATTTTAAATGAAATTGTTATTACTATACTTAGAATATAACTTTTCTAATAAATGCGGGCCCACAGATATAGTGGTCAAACCATATTCATATCTCTGTTTTTATTTTCCGGATACGGATACGGATACGGGTCCGAATCAGATCGGATATTTATTAAAATAATATAAAAATATTAAAAAAATATTTTTGTTCATAATATTTATCTAATTATAATGGTGAATAACATAAATTTTTTCATAATATATATCAAAATATATGGTATAGATCTACTATTTGGATACAGATAATTGAAACGTAAAATCATATTAGTATTTTTATCCACATTGATATTCGGATATCGAATATCCACATCTAAGTTTTCGAATACGGATCGGATATTATCGATACCGTTTTCACCTCTATTTGGAACACAGCTTTAAATAATTAAATTGCTTTCATTTTCTGAAAAAGGGATAATATACTCCAAAAAAATATTCTCTCACCTCAGCTATGTAGGAATTAAAAATGGAATTAAATTCTAGTTCCTTCCAAAATTCCCTTATGTTGGATATTCAATCAAAACAGAAAGCTGGATACCCAATTAAATCCAAATCCCTTCATTTAAATGTTTGTGTGGGGACCAAATAAAATTCAAAAATTTGTGGGCCTTCCATATCAGTTGATAAGTAAAATCAAATTTTCATATCTGAAACTTTTGAAATGTACTTCTGTTCCAGTGGAAAAGTTTGAGAGTAGTATTTGTCAAATTCTATATTGACTAATTGATTTAAGATTCCATCCTTTTTATGAAACTTTTACAAGGGATGTCTACTTGTGCGACAATCTTTTTTAGATGTTGACCAAGAAAATACTGTGGACATGCATGTTGGTACGTGGTGTGACTAGAGAGAATTTTTATTTATAGAAAAATATCATAAAATATGAGAGGAAAAGAGAAAGTTTATCTTGATTTTTTTTATGCAAAAATGGATTTTCCAATTGAAAAGACTATAGGATTTTCTGTGACATTGTTTCATTACTTCTTGACATCCTCAATGAATGTGCGAATCTTATTAGTTTAATTTTTTCTAATATCTTATAAGGATAATATAATAAATAAGATTTTTTTCATGATTAATATTTAACTAACAAAACAAGAATGTGAACGTCTTAAATATATATATATATATATATATATATATATATATATATATAAAGTTTCTCACAAATTTGTTGGTTTTCATTTACCAGTTCACACAAAGTAAATGTTAGCATGCATATATTTGATGATTTTCACTTACCGGTTCACACTATTTTTGTCAATGTATGTTCTGAACACCTTTGTGATTGAGAGTGAGATGAAAGATGCATGACAAAAGAAAATGTTTTGTTGAAGTATATTCATAATAATAGTAAAAAAAACCTTGTAAATATTTTTTTTATCAATTGTTTGTTAGTGGCTTTTAGCCACTAATCCTAAAAAAATAATAAAAAAAAGAAATAAATAAAAAATGCATGATAAGGAGACATCAGTATCAATAATATATTTTTTATGTTCACAATGATGGTAAAGGAATGAGGTTGAGATTTATAATAAATTGCATAGACACTTGTCAAATTTTACAATATAATTCGAACGACTTTTCAACTCCTAAAATTTGACCAACATTCAAAATTTAGTTTGCTCAATCATATAATCAAACCAAATTCTATGCAAAATCAGTCATGAGTCTCGTAATTCCATATCATTTTCAATCACAAACATTAATTAATGTTCTGATCGCTTATTAATTAATTAAGCTGTGTTATACTATGTATAATGTATATATGTAGTGACAACTGACAAGTGACAAGAATAATTTGTTTAAGATGTTCAATTCAAAGAATATTAGCAAGAGGAATTCATATCACATGAGGTAACTCTAGTTTTAAATTTAAATCCGAATAGTTTGATCTACTTTGACACAAATATTAAAGGAACTCGTACATTCCATCTTGAATCGGATTGACTCAAATTCTGATCAGTTGCAATTCAAATCCCAACTCAACATTTGAGTTGCCTCATAGAATCTGGATTCCTTGTAGCACTACATAAAACATTCAAGTAACAGAAGCAAAACAGTCATCACGTATATATAATCAACTTATCCCTATTAAATTAATGAAGCTATAAGATATAAATGGAATTTATGTACCTACGGGCTTTTCTTTAATTTTTTTT
This sequence comes from Carex arenaria, assembly GCA_964058825.1. Taxonomy (NCBI): domain Eukaryota; kingdom Viridiplantae; phylum Streptophyta; class Magnoliopsida; order Poales; family Cyperaceae; genus Carex; species Carex arenaria. The sequence goes on from CAXKVW010000679.1 coordinate 217,128, forward strand.
ATAATAAAAAATAAAAATAGATTTTTTTTTAAGCCCAATAGAGTTTTGCTACATTTCTTTTTATGAAGTTGTGTTACTCCACGTTAAAATCTACTTTGTACATATACCAATACAACACCGACAAACTTGGATATATATCTTATGAGATAATCAATACACAGAAAATAAAGAAAGTATAATGATTTGTTGCTATGACAGTGCAGCAATATCCAGCTGAAATATCGTTCTTAATTACATAAATATTTGAATCTTCTATAGGATATATATTGTTCATTATTACACAAATATCTGGATCTTTGTTAATAAACCCTGCCTCACAAACTATATAAACGAGAGCTTGACATTTTCGTTTTCCCCTCGCTCTGTTTTCTCCATCACTGCCACCACTCGAGAGCTCCTATCTACTGTTCCGAAAATGGTGTCTTTCAGGGCAGAGGCTATGGGATCAAATAGTGCAATGGGGTCAATCATAAAAATATTCTATGAATGGGAGTCAATATTACAATATCCATAACATTTACTCTAAATTATATAGAAAATCATATATAAACAATAAAATTTTGAAAATAAATGAGAGTTGATTGACCCCATTCAACCATACTAAATCCGCCCCTGTTTCAGAGTAGCGAAACATATATCAACAAATTAATTGTCTAGATCTAAACATCCACGTATGATTCATTCTGGATCGCTGATGTTTTCACTTAATTTTTCTCTTTCCATTTTTGCGCATGCAGTTTCATCAATACCAGGTGGTCGCTAGAGCTCTCCCTACTCCCGGCGATGGGCATCCTAAAATCTACAGGATGAAGCTGTGGGCGACGAACGAAGTTCACGTGAAACAAGTGCAGTCTTCATGCTTCTCAGACCAGTTCTAAGAAGAAAAATAAAGCCAAGATCAAATGTTTCAATTGTGGCAAGGAAAATGCTTCTCAGACCAGTTCTAGGGTTACGTAGATTGTAATTTTAATTTTTTGATTGAACAATATATTATGTATATTTGTTTTGTGGGATAAATGCAATGAATGCTATTTTCTTATTTATTTATGTGATAATTGTTACAAATTATTTAATACCAATATATTTAGCGTAACACATGAGATATAAAATGAAAGGTATGTCAGACAGATGATTGGCCTTCTCACACAGGCAATCACTTCTATGTCTTAGTAGAACATAGAAATGAGATTGATTTTAAGCTAAATATGATACAAGATGTGAGAGCAAGTGCTTAAAATATATATATCACCTTGATGAAGAATCAAGATGAGGTCATATGAATATACTATTATGACCGAAGGTGAAATACCCACTATTTACCTTAACTGTCTTATGCCAAGTGGGAGTCTTGTTATTAGATTTATATGATAAGTAGAGTTGTGGACTCAAGTTAGATATTATGTATATCTGAACTATCACTTGTACGGTATTGGATTTTAGATTAGACATACGCTCCATAAGAAATGGAGAATAATACCGTAACATATGTTTCATATCATATGTGCAATTGACCAACAGGGTAACAGAAGATATGATCTCTTCTTCTTTGTTGTGTGAGACCCGCGAGATTAAAAGGATCTCATAGTACTCTTTGATATTTTACTAAATACTTGAAGTTTCTTTTCAATTAGTTATTTTGGAATGTTACTAATAATCATGTATGATGCGATATAATGTAACATATCTGAATAACAATTGATTTGGAATGAAGAGATTCTAGATAAAAGAAAAAGATCATTTTAGTGTTACATTAAGTTATATTCACTGGTGCACCAATTATGTTTATGTAACATAATTGTGAATATATATAAGTATGGTTGTATCAATATATATAAAAGAGATCCTGTAATACTTAAAAAATGTAACTTGATGATCTGGGGTACTGCATATTTACTCTACTTAGATGTTGTTATACATACCTAACAGTTGGATAATAACATATGCTCTCAAATTAAAATATGCTGGTCACGGCCTATTTCCTTGTATGAATTTTAACAAAGATAAGAGATTACGTTCTCTTAGTTTATAGCGGGTATCCCATTTTGTGCGAGTGGGAGATGTTGGATTTATTAATTGGTACACCCATTATGGAAAACCCGAATCCAATAAGTGACCCGTTATGAAAGGGTGCAGACCCTTAATGAAAATATGCATTAATATTATATAAGCCCTATCCTTATCTCTCTTCATTATCTGTCTGAAAAACGTATGAATAGTGACAGCCACAATTAGAGAAAAAAGATAGAGAGCACCAAGAAACACTTTGTTAAGGCTTGAAGATTTTAGGCTGTGGAAAACGCAGGGCTTCCGGCTACGGCTAGTGATTCCTTACAGAACCAGTGATACTGCTACGCTCGCAAGATCCGCTTCCGCACGAAGATTAACGGAGTAATTTGTAAGTTCTATCCGTTAATTAACAATTTCATTTATTTTCTCTAAATTTGCACTAAATAAACAAATTAATGAGTTATGTAGTATTAAATATATTGACCACACGTTAAATATATATATATATATATACACACACAAAAATGCAGCAAAATAATGAAAATTGCTACTGTTTTTTAACCCTAACCAATGTAACCATGCATCCAATAATAAATACACAAATTATGTAGTATTTTTTTTCTCGTTTTTCTTACGCAGACATGATAAATATAAACTCTCTCCAATTCTCAAAAGTAGATCTTTTAGCCACATTTATACAGAAATACAGAAAGAAAGGAGGTGCACTTTGTCATTTTTTGAGCTGAATAAAGAACTGTGTACCAACTACAAAGTAAACCTTTTTCAGGGTATAATATAAAGAACATGTACACACCTTAATTTACCTTCCAAGAATAAGCAATGGATCAATCCAGACTCCAGAGGCTATACTGGGCTTGCGGGACCGAACCCGTATTCTCTGAGGTACATACTCCCAGTCGAGCGATTGAAATTCGGTGCCTATTTAGACTTGGGTGTCTGATTTGAGATTCGTGCCAAGTTAAAACTGACGACTCAGATCTAAACATAATTCTCAGTCAGGTATGGCACTGGATATGAAACCTTATATGGGTCAAAATTTTGGGCACTTTACCATTCCTTCTAGGCTAGCTCGTCTCATGGTAAATTATGCAAAGTAACAAGGCAATTGGGAGAGGGAGAGGGAGAGCGAGCGTGAGGGAGAAGGCGAAGCGACAACACGAAGAAAAGAAAGCAGGCGAAGCAGAGGAGGATGGACTGTTAACAGAGGCATTCTGTTCATGAAGTTAAGTGCTTCATGGTACGAATCTCAATGCAGGATTGAACGGTGGATCTGGTCATCGAACCAGCTCTGGTCCGATGGGCATCAGAACACCCCCTACTTTCGTAAAATTGATGGTTCCATAAAGTTCTCAATGATTGGAATAAAGAGTTGATGGAGTTCAATTGATTTCAATTCAATAAAATTGAATGGAGTTGATTTTCAATTGAAGTTGTGAAGTTGGTTGATCGGAATCATAATGCTCAAGAGTTGAATTTTTCTCTAATTATTGACCAATTGAAAGTCCAAAAAGCATCAAAGTAACATACATATGAATCCGGATACAGATCTTCATGCACTAAGGGTCTAATTGATTTATACCAGCCCCTGTGTTCCTCTTATCAGAAGTTGCCAGTAAGGTCTCGGTGCTGATTTGTATTAGATAATTGACAAATCTGTTATGGCTCGGTTGCTTGCCAGCTACACAAGGTTGTTCTGACACCTCCATATTGACCAAGCCACATTTGCAAAGGAGGTCCACTGCTGAGGGATAGATAAAAAAAAGACAATACCAAAACTCTATAAGTTCCTTCTAACTTAAATGCCACAGCAGAGTTGCTTGGTGCTAGGGTTTGATCGGAAGAGGAAGAGCAGGTCTGGTTGGAAGACGACATATCAAAGGGCAATTTGGGTACGTGAACTCGTGCCAAACTGTCACCAAATGAACTCTCGCCAAATCCCATCAATTTTCGAGAGATTTCCTTTGAGCCAAATATTCCATCCAAATCGCATCGAAAAAAATGAACTTCCGTGGCTGTGTGTGTTCCGATCGCGGGATTTGAAAATTCGTCAATTTCATTTCTCGTTTTAAAGAGAAAGAAAGGGTCCCACATATCATTTGCCATTTTTGCGTTTCAATGCACAGTAACAATGTGCGAGTATCTCTAAGTGTGAGGAATCTCAAATTGATGTACTACTAATCAAACGGTTTAAAATCTACATAAATCCAAAATCAATCCTGCTTCCACTCATGTGGACCACAATATATATTTCTTTTTTCTTTTCTCAATTAGACCCTTGATAAGTTTATGACGCTCTCTGTTTTCCTTTTCTTTTGACTTCATCAGATAGCAGAAATTGCTGTGCACTGCAATGTGTTCAATCTGAACCCTGGTACAGACCAACAATGACAGAAATTGTTCAAGTTAATTCCCTTTTGCTTGCAACAATTGTTTGAATTTTGTTAGTTCAATTTTGCATCTGAAAAATTGCTAGATTCATAATCTCAGATGTGTGTGGCACGTTTTTTTTTTATTAAAGTTGGTGCATGGCTTAACGCCAAAAACAAATGTATCGATAGAAAAAAAATTTTTACAGGGGTATTAATTATAAACTCCACAAGCTATCCCTATTCATATATTTAGTGTGTGTGGCACATTTAGATGATGTCTATATTTTGAGCACTCTTGTTTTTTCTTATGCTTGTACTTATTATTTATTTTCATAGGTACCATTGAATTATGTTGTTCATTTCAAGTGAGCGTACGTATACGTATGTTGACAACAAACTTGTAATATTTACAGTTGTAAATGAAGAGCAATTAATTGTACTATGCATTTTGTGTCATTGGTTCAGTTTATATTATGATTTTTCCTTGACATTTCCAATATACCAGGTTAAAAAAAAAAAAAAAACATATCCAGCACACAAGAAAACATCAACTCAACTAATTACAAGCGTAGTGCTCTTATTCAAAATAAGATACAAAAGACAAGTTCCATAGCTCCATGGCTTCTCCATGCCATGAAAATTAAAACACAGCACTTAAAAGTATAACCATAGCTAGCAATGCACAACCTCACCATTATTATAAAACTCCTTAGGTTGATACCATTACTAAACTCCTTAATTAATTAGCTAGATAACCTGATCTTTCTCAAGAGGCATCTTAATAGGGTTACTCTCATCTCTAACATCATGCCCGAGCATGTCAGAAGTGAACGGCGGGAACTTGACCTTGGCATCGCAGTTGGTTCTCTTGTTGATTGGACAGTTGATGATGCTCTTACCATTGGCCGATATGCAGATTTTTATCCTCAACAGTTGGGACTCGGCGAACCACTTGTAATTGCGGTTGCACTCGACCACAAACGAGATTAACGATAACTTGGAACCTAATGCCAACTCAATGTCCTCCAGATAATACTGTTTATCCGTTGATGGAACAATACCTTTGTAGCATAACAAAAAAGCACACCCAAAAAAAAATGTTAGATGTGGGATTTGGGATTTGGGATTTGGGATTTGGGCCTAAGCTCATACTAGGGCCGGGTTTATAATTTTTGTGAATATTTGTGCATTTGGTTGGAATAAAAAACAAGACAGACCAGTCAAAGCATGGACAAATTTACACTCCATGGTGTCAATTAACCCGTATGATTTTTTAAAATTAATGTGATTATACATAATTTTTTATACAGTTTAAAGTAAAATATTATGGATACTGTAAATTGGACTCTCATACTTAGTATTAAAATTTTAAATGATTGACTCTCAATGTGTGTTTCATGCTCATAGCTTGAAAATCTAGTTTCATCCTTGAATTAGAGTGCTAAAGAGAAACTTAGTAACCTTCGGCGGCAAGTAAGTTCAGAAGGTCGAGATCCTTTCGAAAATTGAGGGCCTGCTGGAAATAATAGGCCTGAGTAAGGCTAGAACAGGTGCCATATTTACAGAATGTGTTTTTCCACATGGTTTGTCCATTGTTGCTTGGGCAATTCACATCAGGCCAGTATGAGTACATATCTGGTATGAAATCCGTGAGCTGCACATTTTCAATTTCCCAGTATTAGTGTAAGAAGTTACAAGTTGAGCTTCTCAAAGTTTAACAGATTGAAGTTGGAATTTTGATTTTGTGTTGCAACTTTTAAATACAATCTGATAAGAATGGGACCAATTTATGTCGTCTTCTGACCTACCGTTTATACCAAAATAATGAATTTTCTATCCTAAATCTTAAATGTGGATAATTTCATTTCAAACATCTACTTTTAATATTTTCTGAGTAAAGGTTGGAAATAAAGCCATCCAATAACTATTTAATTTTCACAAAAAAATTTCCCATTTGAGTTTTGAACATGTAACCCAGAGGACATTGCTTTTGCTACTAAATCAAAAGCTAGTTCTCTCCAACTTTTAATATTGTTTGGACTATTATCGACAACAATATAGATATACTATATTAAGTACGAACTATGTACCTAGCAGAACCAAATTAGTAACTAATCAAGTGATATAAGCTATTCCATCACTCAACTAAAATATAATAATAATAATAAAACAAATAAACAAGAAATAAACCATGTCTCTAGCAAATATGTAAAGATTTGAGAAAAAAAAAGGGACAAAAGAAAAATTCGCTGGACATGCACATGCAGTGAGGGACGCTTGACAAAGATTACTTTAAAAATATTGTTGGCAATATATTTTAATAAATATTCAAATAAATTAAAAGTTAGAAAATAAATTTACAGGTAGGTTATATTAGACATGCAAGTAGTGTAAGTGTAACAATCAAATTTTATGCAATTTAAGTACCGTTAAAATTTTAAATCATTGACTTCTGGTAAAATATACCTCAAATCTCATCATATTCTACATATATTATAAACATGATATATGGATAATACAGATCAATCCCTTCATACTTGATAGTACATTAAATCAGTAGGTCGAGGCTTGAAAAAATGCATACTGCACTGAAGCTAGGTGGTATTTTTTTTTTGTGGTCCAAAAGCATCTACCAGAGAAAACATTGGTACAAAAATTACCTGATTGCTATCGAAATTGCAAGTCGAGTTGCAGTTGGTGACAGCAGTGCCGGAGTAGCTGTCATACGTCTCCATCGACTCCACGAAGAAGTCCAGTGCTGGTTCGCCTGTTGTCGGCTTGCAGCATGTTTTCCTAATTATGCCGTAATTGCAGTTTGACCCCGGCCACTGCACTCATAATTATTTATATATAAGAGCTACTTAATGCAACTTCTTATTGTTGAAATTTGAACAAAATGTCAAGTTTGTAGGATTGACCCCACAAATGTGTTCTCCAAATAAAAAGTTAAAGGAAGAAGAAGACTAAAGCAAAAGCTATATATTGACAATCTTAGTATCTTAGATAGAATGTATAAGTTATAAATGTACCAGAAGGTTTAAATAAAAGAAGTCCGACTGAGCTGCGCCGTGAGCAGGAACGAAAGGTGAAATGCAAAGTAAGGCAAGCATGCAGAGGAGAAGAGAAGGCTTCAGTGTTGCCATTTTCTCTCTTTCTTTTTCTTTTAAGTTGTTATTTCCCAAATAGAAGAAACACCCCTCCTTTATATAGAGCAATATCATGGGGATATGAAGGGAGTAGTTTGGGTACATTAATTTTTTTTTTTCTGGATGTATGACAGGTTACGTTTATGGTTATGTCGAATAAATTTTAGATCAATATTAGATTATTAGTCAGCTCCTCAAATCAAATGGTGGTGGGTGTATGATTTTGAATTTTCAATTAACCGGATATTACAGATAAAATTTTTGGCTTCTGAGAGATTCACAACATTACTGATATGATATGTTACCAAATATTTTCTAAAAATGATTATTTTTCACACTGCTCCTGTCTAATCAAATTAATTTCTCTCCTCTCTCTCTTTTTTCTTCATCTTGTCTTATTATATTGTCTTTAATTAATTTGTATGTTGTTTATGTTGAATTAATGCTGAACATATATTGCTTAAATTATGGATATGTAAGTTGAATGTTAATTAATTATTGTCTTATGTATATATGTTGCTTAAATTAAGAAGAATCACATTCCTTCTATCGGTACATAATGTATTACTGATAAAGGAATGTAATTCTCCAATCAGTAATGTTTTTTTGTACCGATTGGACAATGTTAACATACTATTGGTATGCAACTGTTACAAAGTATTCTTGTTTCTCTAACAGTAGATAATCTCTTATTAGATCCAGTTTTTACCCTATAAAAGACAACAGTTCTGTAGTATATATACGTAGTTACTATTACTGAGAACTTATTATATATAATTTTATGATTTGTTATTTCATATCGTGGAGCTTGTCAAGTATGCAATATGATAAAATGTAAAAAGTAAATTGCATAGGTACGTCGCCCCCATGCAGTACCACTCCGATTAATTAAGATTCCGTTGCTCTAATTTTATGGCACGTTGAAAGTGCTGCTTATTATTTCTTTCTAAATGCTTGTCTATATGATTTATAACTCTGGTGTGTTTCACACTCTCTCTCTCTCTCTCTCATCTAGTACTGTCTGGATTTATGTTTGTTGTCATGACATGAGGAATTGTAAATAATGGCTTGCCTATCTTTTTTAAAATTTGTGTTTGTTGTCTGACATGCGGCATGAGGCACGAGGGAGCATAATATGACAATATCAATTATGTGTATGAAAGTGACCCTTTATAGTATGGTGTGGAACACGTATTCCTATATATATATATATACTTGGTCTAATAAATTAAGTCATGAAAAACACATTTTCATATTAATTCCTTTATTTTTTTCTGGATCAAGATATATATGTTGTTTCATTTGTGGGAAAGTAAAAGAAAAAAAGGAATTAAAGTAGTCCATTTCTTGCAGCTAGCACATTGTTTACACGCCTTTTAATGCATAGTGTTCTTTTTTTTAAACATAAAACAAAATCTTATGTTTTAAATTTTAATGCATTTATTCTTTAGACACCTTTTGACCACTTGATTCTATACAAAATTAATTTAAAATTTTAAAATTTTCATATGTAGACGCATCACTCGTAAAGTAGAAGGATTTCAACGGTTTGGATTTATCGTTTGAAGCCAATCTGATAAATTTTAGAGTTAAGTTCACAAAAGAGCTTGATGAACTTAGGAATACATAGTTACTCTTTTATTTATAGCATAACTTTCCGATGATTATATCATATACATAATTAGTATATTTTTATTGAAGCATAAGCACTTTACTAAATTATTCTTAGTACATGTAATACAATTCTTATAATTGTGAAAATCAGAAATTAAAAATTTTATACCGAATAAACTAGATAGAATGTGTATGTTAAAAAAATTCAATTAAAAGAATTTTATAAAATAAGTTAATATCATGTATTACAATAATTTTTAAAATGACCCTTGTGTTGGAAAGGATCTACATATAGGTTAATATTATGCTTTCTAATTTTAGAAAATAAAATTTCACACTAAATTTTTTTTTATTCTAAATAAGTTATACACATAAAAGGTAAGAATGGTTCAAAACATCAATGAGATCATATTTGTTTATTTTACTTAAACAAAAAAATAAAAGGCAGTAAATAAGGAGGGGGTGGAAGGAAAAGAGAGGAAAAAAGTGGGTCCACAAAATCATTTTGTTAAGATTTTTTGGAAAAGAGTATTTTGTTTTATTTTTTGAAAAAGAAAAGTAGTATGTAAATTTTTTCTAAAATGTCTTTTAAAATAATAAAACAAATTAATAATTAACAAGTGCAAGGAGGAGGATAAAATAGAAAACCAATATTAAAGGCTAATTATTGCAATAATTAATTAATAATAGCTCTCGAATCATGAAATCAGGATTGCACGCGCGTCCACTAAAAAATAAATAGCCATAACAGTACTATCTTACCTTTAATTAATTCATAAGCTAACTATGTAGGATATATAAGTTTTTACAAAAAGTGATCTTTCAATGGTTAAAAATATATTATTGGACAAATATTTTTATCTCTTCTTACAAATAAGTTTTTACATAAATGATAAATGATGCAACTTTAATTGAGAAAATTATTAGACAAACTTTACCAAATATTTTTTGTAAAAGTCGGGTAGTACATACAAAATCACTGTTTTGGAACCGTTCAGAAACAGTGATGTACGTACGTATCTAAAAAAATAATAAATAATTTCCAAAAAATTTAAAATTTGGTCTCTGAGGATATTTTAATATGAAAATCATGTTGAAAGGTTCAGATCAACTGTTTGGATTTTAATCGTACGATTTTTAGAAGTTTTGGAAGGTGTCTGGTCCAAAGCTATTTAGACCAATTCTTATTCCGAGGTCCCGAGTTGTGTAGATCTCCATGTTTTTACAACAAATTTTTTAATCTTGCTTAAATTGAATAATTATATTAATTGATTCGAGTTACAAATAGTTGCCATCAATAGCTTTCCCAGTTGTTACAATCAAAATGAATTTTTGTAAGTCTTTTCACACACGAGGTTACCATGCATGTTGATTGGGGTGATGATATTAGTAGTTTAGTACTACTGATTTTTTTACCAATAAAACATTCCCGGATATGTAATTGTGTGGACAATGATTTTTTTATTATCAACCTTTCAATATTTTTATATTTAAAGCTAAATCTCTCTCTTTATTATATTATTATTTATTATTATTATTAGTACTGCTGGTGTTGCAGCCTGCAGCTGCTGCTGCTATTATTAGTAGTAGTATTATCCGCCATTATTTATTTTTTGAGAAAATTTCTAGTATGTACATTAAAACTTTTGAAATAGTAGCTCGGAATAGAGTTAATCTTTTCACTCCTCCAAACTGTTGTACATCTAGTAATTAAGATAATGTATTTATCGTGAAAGGTTACATGTTCAATTTTTGTTCAAGGTACCAAGTAGGTATTGCAAAGTAATGACTCTTTAATTTGTCTGACAACAAATAAATGAACGATACTGGTTACCTCCAAAAGAAGGATCCGACTCTGCTGCTTTTATTAAATAAAAGCAGGTTCTGTTTTTATCATCCAAACCATTTAAAATTTTCCATTCACGTATCTCGATAAAAAAACTTTTCCATGCACAAATTTCAACGAATTTGAATGGTTGAGATGATAAAAGCAGAATCCTGCTTTTGTGGAATAAAAGCAACAGAGTCGGATTCCCAAAAGAAGACTTAGATAGGTAAAGATAATAGAATCGAATCCTCTGCTCCTCTGTGAGCAAGAAAATCCTGCCTACAAGTGTAAGATGAAATATGAGCCGTTGAATTTTTATCAAAATTCATGTTAAGAGATAATCAGACATTAACGTCATGACTCCATTAATACTCTTAATTGAACGAACAACTCCGCTGTGTGTCTTTCTCCCTCTCTCTTCGCTTGAGTTTCTCAGGAGAAAACCCTAGCGAATCCATGGAGCTTTGGCGCCTCTCTTATCTTAAGTTTCTCTAGATCAAATTTTACCAAGACGAGAAGGTATCTCTCTCACCCAGGCCACTCCCCTCCTCTAGTAAAATGTCGAGGTTTTTGAAAGAAAACTGGATTTATTTTGCACTAAGAATACACACACACACACACATATGAACTCATCTCAAATTATAAATGCACTGAATACATCTATTTATTTATTATATAATTTTGATTTGTTTATTTTATGTGCTTGATTATATGCAAAGTAAACTTAATAATTATAAAGGAGTAGAACTAGGATGCTCCTAAGTTCATCCAACTTCTTGTGAACTTGATTCTAAAATATATCGAATCGACTTTAAACGATGAATTCAAACCGTTGAAACCCTTCTACCTATTGAGTGATGCGTCTACATGTGAAAATTTTAAAGTTTTGAATTAATTTAATATAGAGTCAAGTGGTCAAAAGTTTAAGGTTTATAAATTAATTTTAATGCATTCATTTTTTGGACTCCTTTGACCACTTGACTCTATATTAAATTAATTCAAAACTTTAAAATTTTCACATGTAGATGCATCAATCATTAGATAGAAGGATTTCAACGGTTTGGATTCATCGTTTAAAGTCAATTTGATATATTTTAGAGTCAAGTTCACAAGAGGTTTGGTGAACTTAGGAGCACCCTAGTTCTACTCATTATAAAGTGTATAGATAGCTAGTTTGGATTTTGAACTCATTAATTATTACTGATTTAATGTAAAATGGTATGCTAATTATATTTAAAAGTCAATTTATAAAACCCTTCTCATTGAACTGCAGATCTAGTGCACTGAAAGATGTTGGGATCTATTGGATCCTTTAATTAAAAAAAAAAATCCTCCTCAGTACAATTTTAATCTTTTATTTTAATAACCGTTCATTTGGTTATTTTGGTTATCAACATCGCCCCTCCCCACCATAAATATTTCGGAAAACATTTTGATGAAAAAAAATCATTAAATATTTTTAACCGTTTATTTATTATTATGGTTATTAACGGCCCAAACTTGTTTTATCAATTATCGATTGGGCCTCGAAATATAACTACAAGTCGTATATTAATTCAATAGATATTTTAGTTGGATAAGATTGACCAAATTTCACTAGTCCAAGTTCTAACCGGGCCATGGTTTGTCAACCGTACCGTATAATATAATTTGACATGGCCCACCCTTTTTATTTTTTCAAGTTTCGGTTGACGTGAAAATATTCGATTTTGCAACATGATATCTGGCAAGGAAATTTTGTACGAGGCTCAAGAAGGTTTCGTAGATGTAAAATTTAGGCCCAAATTTTATTGGGCCGGTCCTGTATTATTTGTTGATCAGAGTGTAGGATTTATACAAATCGAGGGACTTGTCAAAGACCTAGTAGGCCCAGTATTTCTATTGAAATGACATATTGCTGGAGCCAGTAAAGTAAACCAGGAAAATCTATTTGGTGGGTCCCAGTGTCACGGGTTATTGATACGGGTCCACCAATAGGTTTTAATTGTCAAAAAAAGATTCTTCTTTTAGAAAAAAAAAACAAAACAAAATTTTGTGGTTTTGCTAAGACAATTATTTCTTTTTGGATTGGTGAACATGATATTTTTAATCTTGCTGACCCTCAAGGCCCTCAAACAAAGGATATATACCCTGTTGGATGTATCTTATTTAAGACGGTTTTGATTAGATCTGATGGAATAGTCGGTTCAGATTGGATTGTCAGATCTGAATAAATATTTCTAATGATTTCTGCACTGCTGGAGAGGATCCGACCTTTAGATCTAAAGCGACTTCAACATCGCAAAAAGCAAGCTAGCTGTCTCATGTTTGTCAATTAAAACCACCAAAAAAATCTTTTCCCACTAAACAAATCGGAACCGACTCCGCTGGACCCTGATATTTCAATCTCAACCGTTCATCTGTACTGAGATTCGTGCAAAAAAAAATTCAACAGCTGAGATTACAATAACAGAATCCTGTTCTCCTATTCAGAGAGTAGCGGAGTCGGACTCAAAGAAATCTCCAGAGCCTTCACACACCTCACACTTGCTATCTTTCGCCTCCACGTGTGATCTCCTTGCTCGAGATATTTCTTCTAAAAACCCTTCTTATACCCCTTCACTGTTTCCCCTTCCAATTCATCCCTTGATCTCTCAATTTATCTTAAAACCCTTCAAAGAAACCAAAAATCATGGCAGCCATGGCCACCTCCTCTCTCCTCTCTAGTTCAACCAAGCCTATCCAAAACCATCGCCTTGTATCCCCGTTCCGTGCATATGTGCAGAGAACCTCAGTCTCTGCCTCTCTTTCCACCCCAAAATACAACCTCAGCTCTTTCAAATTTGACCCGATCAAGGAGTCAATCGTGTCTCGTGAAATGACACGGCGCTACATGACTGACATGATCACATATGCAGACACCGATGTGGTCATTGTCGGAGCCGGATCTGCTGGCTTGTCATGTGCCTACGAGTTGTCAAAGGACCCGTCGATCAATATTGCGATTATCGAGCAGTCGGTTTCCCCTGGAGGTGGGGCCTGGCTTGGAGGTCAACTGTTCTCGGCTATGGTGGTGCGCAAGCCGGCACATGTATTTCTTGATGAGATCGGCGTGCCATATGACGAGCAAGACAACTACGTCGTCATCAAACATGCTGCTCTCTTCACTTCTACCATCATGAGCAGGTTATATTCACAACATATTGCTCCAATAACTTCACATGATTAATTTTTAGCCACGTTTAGTGTTTTTTTTTTTTTTTTTGATAAAAGTGGGTTAAAACCCACTGATTTCATTAGAAACCAGAAATCTTCACAGAAGATGATACCGAAATGGTCTATTTAACTACAAGTAAACTACCACATAGCCAAAATTGTGCTAAAGAATAGTACCCCTTCCTTTGGATCTCACCCAAAATTGTGTTAAAGAAATAATTTGAGATCCTATGGACTTAAAGAGGGAACAGGGGACTATCAATTTTTTTAGTGTTTGCTCAATAATCAAATTGAAGAACAGTTGCACTGGAAATGTTTCAATTTTTAGGGGACTATCATAATATTTTGCCTCAATTTATTAAAATATGCTGTTATTATGTTTGATGGCTACCAATTTGGATAGGCACATACTTAAAGTCTAAAATGAAAATAAAAGACCCAAAAAGATGGAAGAAATAGAACTAACAATAGCCCATCCTTCTAGGTTGCTTGCCCGGCCCAATGTTAAGCTGTTCAACGCAGTGGCAGCCGAGGACTTGATAGTGAAGGAAAACCGTGTGGCGGGTGTTGTAACAAATTGGGCTCTGGTCTCCATGAACCACGACACACAGTCGTGCATGGACCCGAATGTGATGGAGTCCAAGGTGGTTGTTAGCTCTTGCGGTCATGACGGCCCATTCGGTGCCACTGGTGTGAAGCGGTTGAAGGACATTGGTATGATTGACAGCGTGCCAGGGATGAAGGCGCTTGACATGAACACAGCTGAGGATGCTATTGTTAGGTTGACCAGGGAGGTTGTACCAGGAATGATCGTTACTGGTATGGAAGTCGCTGAGATTGACGGTGCTCCCAGAATGGTATTAATTTTGTTACCTTTTTCCTTTCTTTCGTTTAATTTTTGCTGGACATGTATATGTACTTATGTAGGAACAATTTTAATTTTACATTTAAATAAGTGTGCCAGTAAATCTGATCTTTCTGAGCTTCCACAACAGTTATGACAAAAAAAAAAAAAAAATGACGGGTTATTTAGTTTGTAAATTAGCCATGTAATTAACATTATTAGATAGACAATACATTGCATGATAAAAGAGAATTTGATACCAGCAAATGTGCTAAATTTCATCAAACAAACAAAATTCCTTTTGTAATGGATTGACTGATTGTGGTGCTTAAAATTCAGGGACCCACATTTGGAGCAATGATGATATCCGGACAGAAGGCGGCCCACCTGGCATTGAAGGCTCTTGGAAGGCCAAATGCATTGGACGGTACCATCGGGTCGGCAATACCCGAGCCGGAGCTTGTACTGGCCTCATCTGAGGGTGGTGAAATCGTGGAGGGTTGATTGGTTGATTGAGCTTGTGATGTTTTCTGTGTTTGGTGTAGATTAGCAATAAATAAAAGAAAGGGATAGGGTTTGAGGTGCCAGTGATGTTGAAGGGTTAATTAATTTGGTGCGTTGCTTTGATCCAAAGGATTTGTTGGCATGTGAAAATATCAGCATTCCCTTTCTCGGGTTACTTTTGAATAAAATTGAACATTTAACCCTCTTGGTTGAGTTTATCTTTTTTTTAGTAGTTTTTAAATTTTAATATTTATACTTTATTTACATACTCTATCCTATGGAATCAACATCAGATTGTGCAAGTCATATTCGATTATTTTTCCTTTTTTTCTTCTTTTATTTGGTATACCAGTATTGCTATCCGTGTATCACAGCTGATGCCAATGTTATATATTAATTGCCCAGTATATAGTTAGAAAAAATGCCAATTTTAACTCCCTTTTTTTTTTTAGAAAAGGCCAATTTTAACTCCTGAATCTAGAGATTTTGGTCTTCAATTTTTTTTCTATTGGTTTAATGTTTTGGTAATATTTTGATTCTTGTGTAGATTTGAATTGTTATCCTTATAGCCATAGGTGATTAATTTTTGTTATGGGTTTGATTTGTTTTATTTGAACCCATACCGACTTGCATGGATTCATTGCTTTAATATTAAGACAGAATCTTAAGAAAAGGACAATTTTAATTGGGTTTTTTTGGGATCCATGTAACCTCATACATCCTGGAGTAATGGCATATATGTTATCGTTAATTATTAGCAAATGTACTTGTCATAATTCAACAATGCCAATAATTTTGCTTGAACGAAAAATGACCCACTTTGAGAATTGCTTATCCACGAGAATTGTTGTATCCAAAGGTCTAGAAAAGATCCTAGAATTGTTGTATCCAAAGGTCGAGAGTTCGATTCCCTCTCACGACTTCGCAGCCTCTGCAAAGGTTTCAAAAAAAAAAAATTACTGATCCACTGTGAACAGTAAAAATTTCTGGATCACCGGATCAATAATTTTCAAAGCGACTTAATAAATAGTAAAAAAAAATTCAAAAAATGTAAAATTTGATCTCCAAACACATTTCAATATGGAGATGATGTTGAATAGTTCAGATTAGTTATTTGAATTTTCAAAATGAAAAGATAGTATTATGAAGTAAAAACTTGTTTTATTCTATGAAGCATCGTAGTCTAGCTCTATACGGAGAGAGAGAGAGAGAGAGAGAGAGAGAGTGTGTGTGTGTGTGTGTGTGTGTGTGTGTGTGGCTTGCAATATTAACCGAATATTCAGCAGTCAAAGAATGTTACTATGTATTATTAGAGTGTGTGTGGGGCTTGAGAAATGGAAGCAAAATAATTTATGTTGATCAGTTCCTATTTAAAATGAAATTCATTGACTACGTACAGAGAGTTTTCTCATCTAAATTCTTGTTTCCCGGTTTTTCGCTGATGATTGGGCCACAAGGTGGCTTAGAAAATTAAGACCAACTGGACAGGTGAGTCCTATGATGCACAATAGAACTATCTGGAAAATAAACACTGACATCCCTGTAATTTTATTATTTTACATTCTTACTAAAAAATTGAGCTTAAAATTTATCAAGCCCAACTACTGTCACTACTGCAGCCCAGTCTTGCGCCTCAACTCATTCCAGGCCTTCAACAGCCCGCCTCAACTCCTCCACCTCTAACGTGTTATTCTCCCACCTTCCAGCCCAGCTCTTCTCCACATTCCTCTTCACAGCCTCAAACTCCACATTTAGGCCCTGTTCGGATGCCAGTGGAAAATGGGAAGGGAAATGGGTTGGGATTCTATTCCGCCAGTGGGAAATGGGTTGGGATTCATTTTGAATAGAAAAAAGACTCTGTGCGTGGGAAAAAAAAATTCACTCTGAGTGAATTTTTTTTTACCCATGGCAACAGTAATCATCTGAACAGGGCCTGTTTGGCTGCCATTAACTGAATTTTTTTTTTTCAGGTGAACAGTAACCCGCTGTTTACTATTCACCATTCCTGTGCCCGTTCCCGTTCCCGGGCTGCAGCCAAACAGGCTCTTAGAGCGTGTTCGGTTGTCATGGGATTTTTGAGATTTGGAACCTACAAATTAATTTGCGAAAACTCATGCTCATGAATATGCACTGAAAGAACTATGAGAATGTGCTGAAATAGGTGTTCGGTTGTACTATAGAAATAGTCATGGAAAATCTTATTTTTCTTCTAAAATGCTTAATATCAATATGATTATTCTTTTTTTAATAATTATTCATATAATTAAATAAAATGATTAATCAATAACATTACAATATTTATTAATTATTATTTCATAACATACTTTTGCTCATAAACTTGTTATTCAGTCACCGAAAAAAATTATAACTAAATTAGCAAATTGATTATCCAATCCTGATGTATATATATAATTTATTTGAATGTTTAAGATGTTATTAATTAGTGCTTTGTATTAATTTTGAAAAGTAACTGTTTATATTATTAACTAACATATTGTAATAAAATAATTGATACAAATTAAAAGTATAGTCTATGTTATATTTAGGGACAATTGGTTATTTGCCACTCCAAAACTTTCAAATCTGAAAAATGTCACTCTAAACTTAGAAATCATGATAATGCCACTCTAAACTTTGTTTATTCTTAATTTTGCCACAAATACCCAATTGTTATACTATTTTTATAAAAAATTAATTGAAAAATACAATTGTGAGATACGTATTTCTGTATTTCCTCATATACCCTTTGTACCCTTCATTATACCCTCAGACCCCTCCTATCAATTAAGTGCCTCACCTACAGACCTCTCTTCACCTCCTCCTCCTCCACCTCCAGACCCCTCCTCTTCGGATCGCTATACAAAACTTATTCCTTTAAACCTACTGAATAAGGTACTGGATCGTGTTCCCAACACGCCTTGCTTTTGCAATACACTATCTACATTTTTCCCTACGTACATACAAACCGAAAACTCAGAGCAGCTGTCTTACCTCCTTTGTTCATCACATGGTGACTCAACTCGTGACCAAACACGTCGGGTGCGCCAATTTCCAAATTATGTCGCCTACCTTGCTTCTCTTGATGCCGAACCTACGACTTTCATTCTAGTTAATGGCATCTCTTGGACATTATTGGTGGCACTTCCTCCCTATCAATATATTGTTGGTTGTAAATGGAAATATATTGTTGATTGTAAATGGGTTGCTAAAGGCCGGCGCCTGTCATTAACATGAAGGCATTGATCCTGACATGTTTAGTCTGGTCATTTGTCCAACAACTATTCGAGTGGTTCCTGAACTAGCTTGCGATTACAGTTCATTAGCCCTTACATCAAATCGATGTTAATTTTTTTTTTCCATGGCGACTTTGTCGAAATAGTGCATATGAGCTAACCTCTCAGCTTTGTTAATGCTTCTCGATCCGATCATGTTTGTTTTCTTTCAAAATAACCTTGTGGCCTCAAGCAATCTCCTCTCGCGTGCATGGTTCCAAAAATTGAGCTCGGCACTCGTGGCATTCGGGTTTCATGCTGCCTCTTATTATGACCGGTCACACTTGGATGGCCATGCTAGCTACTATTCGCCTTAACAGTTAACATGGATGATCATTTTTCATGCTGGGCAATTAACCAGGTTTCAATCTACCCCTTAAAACATAACATCAAGAAATAAAAGGAAAATAGTGTATATTTATTGGGCTATTATATATGCAACTAACCTTTTACCTTTTCTCGGCCTTTTTTCGGATATTCCGCAGTGGAATGGTTACAGCATTTCGTGAAAAAAAACTAAGTTTAAGAGAAGTATTTAACAAGATCCCTACAAGATGGATAACCTTCTTCTCTAAATATCTGGTTGAATATATTTTATTTTTAAAATGTTCCTCTAATTCGAATTTGAGGAAAATGAGTTTAGTATTGAATATATTTTATGTTGGTTTTCATATTTCTATCATTTTATTTTAGAATTCTCATGAATATTTGTATAACAAATTATATTTATATATGTTTGTATGACATATCTTTGTTGCCTATAATTGTAAATTCTTAATTGGGAAAAATTGTTTTTTTTTTATTATCTGATATTTACTTGAATGATTGAACAACTTGAATTAATTAAAATATAACGTATTTTGTGATTTTCTTATGTATAGAAGTCTATTGTTTCAATAAATTAATGCTTATATCAAAAAGTTGATGTAACATTTTTTCCCCAAATTTGTAGAGTGTGGAATGAATATTTTTTATATTTGTACTCTCTATATTGTAGAATGAATGCTTTGTTTTATTATTTTATTTAACTCACGAAGATTATCTTTTTAACTCGCGAATACTATTGTATTAGAGAAGGGATCCACTTATTCCATTTTTTGGTAACACAAAATTACACCATCTTATTTTAAAGTTCAAACAATCGATCCAACCCGTTCAACATGTTGGATATATTAAAATGTGCTTGCAAATCAAATTATATATATATTTTTTAATTTTTTTACTATTTATTAAGATGGGTACAAAAATTCAATAATCTGAAAACAATAATTTTGTAAAATACTTAATCAAGTAAAAATATTCAAAAAATGTAGAATTTGATCTCTAAGCACATTTTAATATGGAGATCATGTTGAACGGTTTGGATCGACTGTTTGGACTTTAGAAATGAATGGTGGAATTTTATATCACCAAAAAAAGAAGTAAGTGGACCCTCCTCATTGTTGTATTCCTTTTGTCATGCATATCTCTCTTTACTCTTCATTCATAGAGATGTTCACAACATAGGTGACAAAAATAATGTGAACTGGTAAGTGAAAATCATCAAATGCATGCACACATTTACTTTGTGTGAATCAGTAAGTCAAAAACACCAAATTTGTAAAAAAAATATACTTTACATTTAAGAAGTCTCATTCTTCTTTTTTTCTCAACTAAAGTTTAATCATGAAAAAAAAAAATCAGTGAAACCTACAAAATTTTTGAGAAACATAATATATATATATGAAGTTCACATTCTTCTTCTCTCAACCAAAGTTTAATTGCCCTTATAAGATATTAGAGAATATCAATTTTATTCAGACAAGTTAGAACAAAATAAATCAAAATTCTTATTACACATTTTTTTTCTTTATTTTACTATTGTAATTTAGTTAACGATATTTTGTTCAGTTTACTTAATATTCACTTGTTGATAGGCACTGTAGTCGATGCAATAGTAATTGATTTAAGAAATAATTAATGATTTCTTCATTTGGGTATTGAAAGAAATAGCTATATGTTATTTTAACTTCCAATATATTAGTATTACTAAAATTTGAATCATTATAGGTGACTTTTGTAGACATTATATTCATTTCTTATATTTGTAATAACTCTTGAAGAGTATTACGAGATCAACTCATTATAATGTGATAGTAAAGAAAGTTAAATTCCCTAGCAGATGTTATTCAAAAACTTATGCACTCTTGACTCTCCTATGAATGCCAGAGGAGCACTATTGCAATCTTAGTTGGTAAATTAAAATTGCATAGATCTTTGTAGAAGATTTGTTTATTTTTAACATTATACATGCAGATTGTAGTATATGAAGATGCATAAATGGTTAATAACTCATTCTTCTTTTATATGCAGTTGCACATATACACTATGCAGACTTGGTTGCAAATCAAATGTCATGTCTTATGTAGCTTAAGGCATGCTCTGGTGGAATTGCGGATGTGAATCTACAAAAGCTGCATTACAGTGTATCTCGGACAATTTTTTTTTGTTGACATTTTTTTTTTGCCATTTTTGGTCTTACAAGTGTTATAATTGAAATCTTAAATTTTATTAATTAACCAAAAACCATAAATTATGAAAAATTAAAATTTTAATTTAAATAAATAATTAAATTTGCAACGATAAAAAACCTTAAATTTAATTTGCAACGAAAATTTACAGAGCAAAATAGGATATAAAAAAATTGAATCAAATCTAAAAGAAAATCCTAAAACAAGATTAACAAAATTAAATTAATTGAACGGAGCCACACACAAATCCTTGCTACACGAATGGCCACATCATCCTCACCCATCTGGCCATCCCCCCCTTTATTTTCCTCTCTCTCATATATGCGGCCCCCACCTCCACACTTTTCTCTAGAGAAGGAAATACGTAGCACACCGTGACGTGACGCGATCAAAATGGTGGTGGATGGTCACGTCACGCGAATAGTCACTACACGTGTAGTCATGCTGTGACCATACGTGACGTGACGTGACGTAAATTAGTCACGTCAATTTTTTATATTTTAATTTAAATTGTTGAAAATTTAGAAAAAAAATAAAAAATATGAAAAATTCTAAAATAAGTAAATAATATTGCAAAGTTATTATTATTTTTGTGAGGAAAGGTTGTTGGGCATCTGATATTACTTTACAAATTCAAATTACAGACATTCATTAAATTAAACTAGAGAAAATAAAATTCAGTACTACATAAGTAACAGTATCACTAAATTTGCCCTAAAAGGAAAATCTGAATATTCTATACATACAAAAAAGTTAGATACTCTATATTTCATATTGTGATGTGACTGTGTAATTATTTGCTTGAATGCAGTCACGTCACGCGACACGCGAGTTACGTCACGCAATCGATACAAGTAACGTAACATGACATGACGTGACGTAACTAGTCACGGCGTAACAAATTTCCTTCTCTACTCCTCTCTCTCTCTCTTTCTCTTCCAAGCAGACCCCACACCCAATTAAAATCCACCCCTCCATTTTTCCCTTCCTGGCGATACCCTAGCAGACCGACCCCAAATGAGAGAGAAAAATAAGTTTAATACTGAATATATATATATATTTTTTCTATCATTTCATTCAGAATTCTCAAAATATGAATATTTGTATAACAAATGACAATTATTTATGTATGACCTATTTCTGTTATCTAGAGTAGTAAATTATTAAGAGGAAAAAAATGTTTTTTTTATTTGATATTATACTAACTAAAAGGAGAATGGGGTGTGACGTCAGCGATGAACAGTGTCACCCCCATTCTCCCCCGCCTGATTATGAATGCAGCGCTCCCGTTTCCCCATCTGACGTTCGCTCTCGTCATCAGGCCAAAATTCATCTCTCGGTCGAATCTTGATGTTGATCTGGCGGTTCAACTTTCTCCTTTCGCATCCTCCTCCAAGTTTACAGGTGTCCCTCGCTTCCCCTCTTCTAAGATGGCCGCGTGCCTTCCAAGCATCCCACACGTGTTGCTCGACCGCCCACTGTGACGTCATCCTGTTTTGCTCTGCATTTCTTCCCCTTGAGACATCTTCTTCTCTAATTTAGCCTTCTCTCCGTTGAGCTCTTTCCTTCCCTTCCCTTTCTCCTTCAGCCAATCTGCTCCGTTTGTCACCCTAGTGCGCATTCAATCCTTTTTATTCTCCTTTCGCCTCCTTCAGTAATCTTCTTTTCCACTGAAAACATCCTGCCCGCTCTTCCTAAACGGTGTCTTCTTCTTCATTCGGTAAGCCAGTGAATCACCTAATCGGCATCTACTTCCTCACTCGGCCAGCTCTTTTGTAGTCTGCCACTGCATTACCTCCACTGATTCTAGCATTTCTCAGTTAGGTCGGTAGTGGCCTAAATTTTCAGCGCCCCTAATTCCGTCACTTATTTGTGCGATCTACTAATCTCTCCCTATTTTACCGACATTGCAGCTCTTTCAAGTGGAGGTATAAAGTCAGGCACCTCAGGAGCAGTTAGACAACAAAAGTGACACTGACAAAGATCACCTTTGCCCACCCTTGCTAAGGTAAATTTCTCTCCTCTCGGAATATTCGTACATAGAAAGTTGTAAAGAATTTTGTTCCTACGTCTCCAGTATTGCACTGATACCATTTATATTATGTTTGTTCTGGTCAGATATTATATATATATTGGTTCTGGACTTATTATGGAAATACATTTCTGGCAAATAGCCTGTGTACTAATTGTTGGTAATCCTAAATTGAATCAACCTTTCTACTGGTAAGCCTAATGCTACCTGCCAGATGTGAATAACACCATATGTTTACAATTAGTTTCATAACACAAACAAAGTAATATGAATCAAGAGTTGAGGATTTACTACTATTATGTAATCAATATTATAGTATTCCAACTTGCTTACGATTGGGGATATATTTGAATCATGTATTTTCTAATTTATTTGGTTGAATACATTGGAATTATAAAGGATTTGATATGATCAATCTATGGTCCTTTCTATTATGAGCACTAAATTTGCTTAATTTACCGCTTGAACCACTCAGTGCCACATTTTCATGTTACTAAAAATGAATTTCTGTTATTCGTAATCATTTTTTCACCCATTTTTTTTTTAAATAAGCCGTTCTTCATGCTCGAATTTTCAGCATGATAGGAAGTAGAGATAGGAAAGAAGCACATTCCCTTTCTTCAGTCCTGCTTATATATGGGTTAGTTAATCTCTATTTACCGAAACAAGAATGAAATTACAAAAAATGGATCAAAAAAATTGAAAACTAATGGCTACCAATCTTACAGATTAGAATTTCTTCTTCCATGTAATAAATTTCAATTGGTGCTAAATTTTGGTGCTACATGAAATAAGTTGAAGGTACAGTTTCCTTTAAAAAATTCAAAAAAATAATGCCATCAAAATGTCCTTGCTGCTTACAAATTCTTATTTGTTTAGCTTCTAATTAATCATTCTGAATTCTTCGGGTTAACTATTCTGACAATGAAATTGGACATATAGATCCATAGTACATACTGAACTGCGCTATGCATATTACTATGGCTACAGCCTAATAATTGCATTAGTATTGTCACAATGTGCATGTGCTTCTTCCATTCCTGAAATAAGCCCCCTTGTATTTTCTATTCTTTCCCTCTCTCATTTTTACTCGAACATTGAATTTATAGTCTAACTTAGCAGCATGATACTCACTTTGTACAATGTTGGCATATCTACTAAACAATTTGGGAACAAAAGGCTGAACTCAGGCTCCTTATTTTTTGCCCCCCTCTACTCATTTCTGAGTTTACCTGCACACCTAAGTGGTTGTCCAATTTTACAGGATGGTACTTATTATACATACTGCTGGTATGTCGACCAAAAAAATATTGGTATAGCTGGCCTAAAATGTACAAACACAGGTAGCAACCATGCAACTTAATAAATAATCCTCTTTACATTTGTTTCCGCCTCTCTAATTCCCTTTGAGTAATATTCCACATTGGAATCTCATTCGCAGGTAAGCGTCAGTCGACAAATTCTCACATGTTCCCTTTAATTGGAAAGCAAATGAGATATGTACATTGACAAGAGAACTGTTGGTTACTGATAATCAGAAATTTGATTATTTTGGTTCAGCATTCAAGCATTGAGGAGGGAAAATGAAGCTAATGAGAGACAAATTGAGACTAATATGACAGAATTGAATATGCAGCTTTTTTGGAATGTTATTATGTACTTGAATAGTCATTCACCCCTTTGCAAATTTCCACCATCAGTTTTCTAACAATATTCTACATCCGAGCTAACTCCTCATTTTTCTCTGTTTGAGCATTTCAGTAGCCACAATGGTATACCTTCTTGGAATTAACCACACTTTTATCATGCTGTCCGTCATCTCCATGGCCTTTGAGGTATTTGCCTTTGTCTCACTATTTATTTATAACTTCAAGAAAAAATTCCACCATATGTAACTACTCTATCAAATTATGAATGCATTGCTTTTACGCCTAACAAGTCTTTCCCTACAATCAGATATATCCCTACATCATAGTTTCCCATCAAACTCAAATTGAATTGTCCATATGCTCATCCAACCTTCCCTCATTCTTAAAACTCAATTAGCCAAATTGTTTTTCCCAAACCTTGTCAGAAAGTAAAATGTGCAAAGAAGTCCCTCACAGAGTGAAATTCCTCCATCTATTGAAACTTGCCAGGGATTTCATCTGCACAGTATCGTTTGCCTAACCCTTGTCAAATAATCATGGGATCTGAAAACACATTGTTCCGAAGCTGGCAACCAACTTACCTCCAGAAATAAATTAACCTGATAAATAAAATAAAAATCTGCCTAGGACCAAATAATTTGACAAACAACGGTGTTTATTTTATCTAAAAAAAATTCTTTGCTTCGTCATTTGTTGCTTATTCAGCACCTAACTTAACTGTATTTTTTTTTTTTAAAAAAAAACCAACTAATAAAGGGTGTAGGCCAAGTATAGGCAAATATCCACTTTTTAAATTGGCTTAAGTTGCCAGCTCAACACTTGTCTCCGAATTTTTCTTTTTTTTTTGCACTTTTAGAAAGGATAATATTTTAAGTGATATAGAGAGGACTTGAAGGCGCTTCTTCAATATAAGTTAGCACAGACACATCATACTAACTATCTGCATTATGATTCATTTGCTCTGATCTAGATATTAATAAATTTAAATGGTCCTGCAAATCTAAACCGTGAGAATCACCATTAAAATATTTCGAAATTGGTACTACTTAGAACTCGCCCATAGAAATAGCTGGCAACAACTCCTTTTAATATCTAGCACATTGTATTAAAGCTGTATTTAGGAATGAAATTGAGATATATTTTGATCAATTATATGGAGCTTTTTTATCAATTGGAATGTATATTGGTCTTATACAACAACAACAACACACAACTGCTTTACAAAAGCATAAAACATCAATGATATGTTATATTTTTAACTACATTGTTTGCTTTTTCCTTCGGAATAGATGCGAACTGCCTTCTCTTGATTGGAAAAATGATTCTGCAGTGGAAACCATTCTCAACAGGGGAAAAATGATAGTAGATACGAAAGTGATGAAAGAGGTTCTTGATGCAACATTATCTCAATCATAATAGAGAACTAAAAGAGAGAGACGGGAAGAGGGAAGAGAACGAAGATAGTGACGAAAGAGGTTCTTGATGCAACATTATCTCAATCATAACAGAGAACTAAAAGAGAGAGACGGGAAGAGGGAAGAGAACGAAGATAGTGACGAAAGAGGTTCTTGATGCAACATTATCTCAATCATAACAGAGAACTGAAAGAAAGAGTCCGGAAGAGGGAAGAGAACGAAGATAATGACGAAGTGGTGGAGGTGTGAGATAAAAAGAGACTTGATTTGTAAGAGAGTGATTAATGATGACAACAATGATGATCAGGTCATTAATTTGATTGTTTATTTATTTTGTTATAAAACAAGACAAAAACAAAATTGGGGAGATGCTAAATCTTATTTCTCTATTATATCACAACATTAGTGTCATCCTCAATCTCTTACAAACCTCTATTTATAGGCTAAATAAAGAAAATAAAAAGCCATACAATTACAAGAGAGTTAATACATAATTAAATATAATAGAAAGTGGATGAGGTGGAGAAGGTGAAATGTCTATATTTATTATTTCATAACACTCCTCCTTAGACATTTTACCTTATATTATACACTATTAATATTGTACTGCATGACAAATATTAATTTGGTACTTCAGGACTAATTTGAATTAACTGATACTTCCGGATCAGTTATGCTGCCTCATTAAAAACCTTACTAAGAAAACCCAGTGGGACAAAACTTAGTGAAGGAAAAAAGAGTGCAGCGTGTATAATACTCCCCCTCATTTTAATGTACATCTTTTAAGCGACGGATGCCGATCTTCTGTGAAAGTTGCTCAAAAACTTTTCTTGGCAATGACTTTGTAAATAGGTATGCCAAATTGTCGCTTGATCTGATTTGACAAACATCTATCAGGCCATCCTTTTGTAGATCATGAGTTGAGAAGAATTTTGGCGAGATGTGCTTGGTTCTGTCACCTTTAATATATCCTTCTTTGATCTGAGCAATGCAAGCTACATTATCTTCATATAGTACTGTCGGGCTCCCTTTGATTGACTCAAGCCCGCATTCATCCTGGATGTGTTGGATCATTGATCTTAACCAGACACATTCTCGACCAGCATCGTATAGAGCTATTAATTCGGCATGATTTGATGATGTTGCCGTCAGTGTCTGTTTTGTCGATCGCCATGAAATTGCAGTACCGCCATATGTAAACACATACCCGGATTGTGATCGAGCTTTATGCGGATCTGATAAATAGCCTGCATCTGCATACCCAACTAATTTGGACTTTGTATCTTTTTGATAAAATAGTCCCATATCACGTGTCCCACAAAGGTAACGAAATACATGTTTAATTCCGTTCCAATGTCGGCAAGTTGGATCAGAACTATATCTTGCTAGTAGGTTTATAGAAAAAGCAATATCAGGTCTCGTATTATTAGCAAGATACATCAAAGCCCCAATTGCACTTAAGTATGGTACTTCTGGACCAAGAATTTTTTCATTCTTTTCTCGGGGACGATAAGAATCTTTTTTTATATCAAGTGATCGGACAACCATTGGTGTACTTAGAGGATGAGCTTTGTCCATATTAAAACGTTTTAACATCTTCTGGATATAGTTTGATTGATGGACAAAAATACCATTACACAAATGCTCGATCTGCAGGCCGAGACATAATTTCGTTACACCAAGATCTTTCATTTCAAATTCTTTCTTTAATAATTTTGCAGCCTTTTCGATCTCTTCAGGAGACCCAATAATATTTAAATCATCAACATATACTGCAATAATTGTAAAATCTGAAATTGATCTTTTAATAAAAACACATGGACTAATTACATCAGATTTGTATCCTTCTTTTACAAGATATTCACTGAGTCGATTATACCACATTCGACCCGACTGTTTTAGTCCATATAAAGATCTTTTTAACTTTATAGAATACATTTCTCGAGGTTTTGATTTCAATGCTTCAGGCATTTTTAATCCTTCAGGGACTTTCATATAGATATCATTATCAAGTGATCCATACAAATAAGCTGTGACTACATCCATGAGGCGCATTTGAAGGTTTTCAGTGATTGTGAGACTGATTAAAAATCTAAGAGTTATTGCATCCACTACAGGTGAATATGTTTCTTCATAATCAACTCCTGGTATTTGTGTAGAACCTTGAGCCACAAGTCTTGCTTTATATCTCACAATTTCATTTTTCTCATTCTTTTTTATTGCAAATACCCACTTGTAACCTACAGGGTTAACATATTTGAGGATTAAGACTACAGGTCCAAAAACATTGCGCTTTTTAAGCGAATCTAATTCAGCCTTCACGGTATCTTTCCATTTTGGCCAATCATTTCTGTGCATACACTCTTCAGGAGTTTTTGGCACATAATCTTCCTCATTTAGCACATCAATTGCTATAGCATATACAAAAATATCATCAACACATGTTTCATTTCGGTTCCATATTGTACCATTTTGTACATAGTTTATTGAGATCTCGTAATCACTAGGTACCTGAGTTTCTTCTGGAACTTCATCAATCTCTTCTGGGGTTTTATCAATCTCTTCTGGGATTTTATTAATCTCTTCTGGGACTTTATCAATCTCTTCTAGGATTTTATCGGTAACCTCTTCTGGAGTTACACCAACTGCTTTATTCTGCTCTTTTCTTTTACGTGGATTTACATCTTTGGAACCGAGTGGTCTTCCACGTTTTCTACGCACATTAGATTCATTAGATATTTTTGTAATGTCAATTCGAGCAGGTGCGTTTATAGCTGGAATATGTGATTTAGTAACTCTATTTGTATCTGTAAATGCATCAGGCAATTCATTTGCAATTCTTTGTAAATTTATAATCTTTTGAACTTCAAGTTCACATTGACCACTTCGGGGGTCAAGATAAGAAAATGATGAATTCCAAGTTACTTGTTTATCCAGCTTATGTTTTTCTTCTCCTAAGTTTGGGAATATTGATTCATTAAAATGACAATCAGCAAATCTTGCTGTAAAAACATCTCCTGTTAATGGTTCTAAATATTTAATAATAGAAGGAGAGTTAAAACCAATATAAATTCCCAATCTTCTTTGTGGTCCCATTTTTGTGCGTTGCGGAGGAGAAATTGGAACATATACTGCACAACCAAATACCTTTAGATGGGACAAATTTGGTTCTCTTCCGGAGACTAATTGTAATGGAGAATACTTATGATCTGCAGTTGGTCTTAATCTAATTAGTGCAGCAGCATGTAATATGGCATGTCCCCATGCAGAAGACGGTAAATTAGATTTCATAAGTAAAGGTCTAGCAATTAATTGTAACCTTTTAATTAACGATTCTGCTAGACCGTTTTGTGTATGAACATGGGCCACTGGATGTTCTACCGTAATTCCAATAGACATGCAATAATCATTAAAAGTTTGAGAAGTAAACTCACCTGCATTATCGAGTCGGATTCTTTTAATTTGATAATCCGGAAAATTAGCTCTTAATTGGATAATTTGTGCTAATAGTCTAGCAAATGCAACATTTCTTGTTGCTAACAAACACACATGTGACCAACGTGTTGATGCATCAATTAATACCATAAAATATCTAAATAGTCCACATGATGGTGTAATAGGCCCGCATATATCTCCCTGAATTCTTTCTAAAAATGAAGGAGCTTCAGGTCCAACTTTATTTGGAGATGGCCTAATAATTAGTTTTCCAAGAGAGCATGCTTCGCATGTCAATTCTTTTGATAATAGGATCTTCAGGTCCCTTAGGGGATGCCCATTTGCACTTTCAATTATTCTCCTCATCATTATACTTCCTGGATGACCCAATCTTTCATGCCACAATGTAAATAATTTTGGATCAACTAACTTCTGGTTAGTTACCATATTCGATTTTATTGTACTTATATAAGTACCATATAATCCAGAAGACAATCCTTGCATCTTTTCCATTATAATTTTCTGGTCATTTTTAATAGAGATATTCACAATTTCTCTCATTCATAGTTTCAATGTGATAACCATTCTTTCGAATGTCTTTAAAACTTAGTAGATTTCTTCTGGATCTACTCGAATATAATGCATCATTTATTATTAATTTTGTTCCTTTAGGTAACAAAATACAAGCTCTTCCGGAGCCTTCAATTAAATTACTTGCGCCAGATATAGTGTGAATATTAATCTCACCAAGATGCAATTGTGAAAAATATTTCTTACTTTTCAATATGGTATTTGTGGTCCCGCTGTCTACTAGACATGGATCTTCTTTACTTACCACTGCATCAGTCATTTTCCTTTAACATAAAAAAAAAATCAAGAATAAAATAAAATATCTTTATTCATTAATTTTATTTGCATACAATATAAAAATTGAAATGTAAATTAAACTTTTATTAAACATAAATTTCTACATTTTATTTTCTCTCTTAGTAAAAATTTCCATTTCTTCATCCATATTATAAAAAAAAACTGATATATCAAGATGTGTATCCATATGGCATTCATTTTGGGATCATTTTCAGTAAAGTTCATTTCTATACTTTTCCTCTTTTTCTTTAATGGCGTACGACAGGTACACGAACAATAATTTATCATCCCACATGTGTAACAAATATCTTTTGAACGATTTCCTTCTTATTTCTATTAATACATATTTATAACATAATACAACTTCAGGTTATTAATGCCATAACTTCGAGTTATGATAAATGAGAAGGAAGATAAATCCAAACTTTGTGGGATTTGTCATGTATATTACAAAATATATACGTATTAATAATTTCAGATTATTAATACCATAACTTCAGGTTATTAAAGTCATAACTTCAGATTATAAATGCCATAACTTCAGGTTATAAATGCCATAACTTCAGGTTATATTAATGCCATAACTTCAGGTTATTATAAATAAAATGAGACATAAATATAAATAAAAGAATATATAAATTAAATAAATAAATTTAAATGTATCAATAATTTCGGATTAATTTTTATATAACTTCAGGTTATAATAAAATACTTATTTAATAAGTTCTGGTTATTAAATTGCTTGACTGCGCAATTATAAAATTTAGTTTGATATAACTTCTGGTTATATTTTGATCCAGTTACCTATAAAAACTTCTGGTAATTATATTAATCTTATATGAAAAATTCTAATAAAACTTCAGGTTTTTAATTATAAATAACTTCAGGTTATTATTTATCCAATGACCTATAATAACTGCTGGTTATTATATTAATTTTATACTAAAATTTCGAATAGAACTTCAGATTCTAAATAATTATAATAACTTCTGGTTATTGTTTTATTCAAATAATACGAACTTCTGGTTCTTGATAAACTCTTAATTTCAATAATAACTTCAGGTTAACATTCTATCATTCACTTCAAGGAATGATTCTTATAAACTAAAACAAATATAATAAAAAATTTAAATGAAATTTAAATTAATGAAAGATATAACAATCAATCAACTAAATTACTTACATAATAACTTTGCAACTTTTTTTTTTTTTGAGTAATTCGTGCAACTTCTGGTTTTGGCTAAGAACTTCAGGTTCTCTTGTATAAAATATTATGATTAAGAACTTCAGGTTCTCTTAGAAAAAGCTTCTAGCTATAGTATGTACAAAAGCTTCTAACCATTATCATGTACTTGTTTTATCATTCTCTTCAGGGAATAAAAATATTACTCTCATTCAATATAAAATAATAAAATTTCATCCAATAAATAAAAATTATTACTAACAACAAGGGTAATGAAATATAATCTAAAGAGTACCTTCTTCTAGATAAAATCGTGTTGCAATTTGACTATAGTGAACTCGTGCTTCTACTAAAAATGAAATCTTGCCGCAACTTGACTAGAGCAAACTCGTGCTGATAACGTGTTATAAAACAAGACAAAAACAAAATTGGGGAGATGCTAAATCTTATTTCTCTATTATATCACAACATTAGTGTCATCCTCAATCTCTTACAAACCTCTATTTATAGGCTAAATAAAGAAAATAAAAAGCCATACAATTACAAGAGAGTTAATACATAATTAAATATAATAGAAAGTGGATGAGGTGGAGAAGGTGAAATGTCTATATTTATTATTTCATAACATATTTCTTATTTTATTTTTTCCATTTTTATCCATTGCTCAAAAGAAATGTGAAAAATTAGGGTAATTTGTACTTGCATAGACCAAATTGGGATTACATGTTTGTTGCGATCATTCATCCTCATTTTTATGAATATTAACATGGAATTATACTGTTTAGCTAATATTAGTTCTACATGGTCATTAAGCACAAAATTTAGTCTAATAAATACTTGATTTATATCATACTATCAACGATACAATTTTTATTTTACTAATTTTAGTTTGTGTGCTCGATTGCATTTTTGTTTTTATTTTACAAATTTCAGTCATGTGTGTATAGAAGAGTATATAAGCGCATTATGATGGGTTTTTTTACCGCTGGAACCAGTTTTGTACCAGCCAGTTGTTGTCATCTGGTGCGGAGTACTAGCTAGAAACCAGTATCAACTTTTCTATTCGATCATCTGGTCCAGGGATGGAGGGAAACCGAACCGATGGCAAGGAGAGTAGCAACATCAAATAGTCAATGAAAAAATGAATTTGTCCAGACATTCACTTATTTTAAAGCATTAAAGTTGTTTGATATTTTTATTATTATTGGGCTATCAATATAATGTGATGACATTCATATGTAATTATTTTCTTAATGTATCAACATAATGTGATGACATTCATATGTAATTATTTTCTTAATGGTAAAATATTCAAGCGCCACCAATATAAGAAAAAAAATGTCTCCCATATACACCAATTAACATAAAAGAAAAGTTGCGGCGGAGCCGCAACAACGAAGCCTCTAGTTTTACTTGAATGATTGAACAACTTAAATTAATTAAAATATAACTTATTTTGTGATTTTGTTTTGTATAGAAGTCGATTTTTTTTCAATAAATAAATGTTCATATCAAAAAGGTCGATTTAATATATATTTTTCCCAAATTTTAGAGTGTGGAATTAATAATTTTCACATTTGAACTAGATCTCTATATTGTAGAATGAATGCTTAATTCGTTTTTTTAATTTTTTTTTTTAACTCACGAATAGTAATTCTTATCAACTATGTAAATACTGATATTGTAAATACCTCGATCTAGGTTAAATATATGTTGAACAATTAGCAAAATTTGAAAGAAAAGTTTAAAATATTTTATTATAAGCACGATTACTCTCAATCACAAATAAGATCTAGCTTTGATGAAAAACTAGTTATTATATATTAAAATGATTCACAACAAATTACTAGTTATAAGCTTGATATTTAGGAAGAACAAAAATCATAAAATCACAGTGATGTCATTGATTGTTTTTCAGATAGTTCTATGATAATAAAATCACAATTGTACATTATACAAAATAATAACACAGAGGAATAAGCTTTAAACATTAAATAATGCTTGTGATTGAAAATGATATGGAATTAAGAGAACTCATGACCGATTTTGCATAGAGGCTGGTTTGATTATATGATCGAGTAAGAAAAATTGAATGTTGGTCAGATTTTAGGTGTTGAAAAAGTAAAAAAAAGAATATATTGTCAAATTTTGAATGTTAGTTAGATTTTACCATCGTTGTGAACATAAAAAAATACTATTGATATCGATGTCTCCTTAATTATCATGTTTTTTTTTCTTTCTTTTTCTAGCTTTTTTTATTATTATTTTTGAAATAACTAGCTTTTTTATTATTGTTATGAACAGACTTCAACAAAACACCTCCTATTATTGTGGTATTCCTTTAATTTGTCATGCACATGTTTTTCTCCACTCTCATTCAAAGAGGTGTTCACAACATAGGTGACAAAAATAGTGTGAACCAGTAAGTGAAAATCATCAAATGCTTACACACATTTACTTTGTGTGAACCGGTAGGTGAAAATAACTAAATTGGTGAAAAATATACTATATGTTTAAGAAGTTCACATTCTTTTTTTCTCAACTAAAGTTTAATCATGAAAATGTATAATTTGGTGAAATCACTAAATCAATATTATTCAATAAAGGTTTGTGTGAAGATATTGAGGACCCTGAGAGAGTCCTAGGTGTGTGTGGCAATAATTATTTCAAGGCTCATGGCAATAAACTTTAGTAAAATTTTGGCAGAAAAACTCAAGAACAATTTAAATAACTTGGTTTACTTGATGCCTCCTCCAATATCACATTGAAATTAAAACTATTCCAAAGCAGGGGCTCTGCTGTGAAGATACTCTGACCACCATCATAATCAACCTTTGTCCTCTCAATCTCTGAGTTGTAAATCTCGATCAGCTTCTCTATTAATTCCTATCTAATCCGTTTGTAATCCTCATCTATGTTATATTCATAGTTTATAACATTTTAAACCTAAGTTAGCAAAGAGTTAAATGAAAAAGTTTGTTTGGACAGGGACAGAAATCAAAACACACAAAATAATTAAAATATTAAAATTTGAGGTAATTAACATGTACTGATATAAGACAACATTGGTGACGGTGAAATTAACATTGATATGGATAAGACAACTTTTTATCCCATAGAAGTTTGGTTATTGGAATTCACTTTGAGTCTTTTGTCTTTGGTCTCTTATCCATTTTGTTAAAAGATACAAAAGTATGTAAAATTTTATAAAATAATATTGATGATAAATTATAGATTAATACATTGTTCAAATAAAAATGTGAAAAATATGTGATGAGAATCCAAATATCGCTATCATATTTTAATATAAAGATCATATTGAACGGTTTGGATCAACTATTTAGACTTTAAAAATAGCAAAATAGAATGTTGTAATATGTTGTAACTTTCAAATGTTGTAAGTAGATCCCTCCTCATTATATATTAAAATGATTCACAACAAATTACTAGTTTTAAGCTCGATATTTAGGAAGAACAAAAATCATAAAATCACGGTGATGTCATTGATTGTTTTTCAGATAGTTCTATGATAATAAAATCACAATTGTACATTATACATAATAATAACACAGCGGAATAAGCTTTAAACATTAAATAATGCTTGTGATTGAAAATGATATGGAATTAAGAGAACTCATGACCGATTTTGCATAGAGGCTAGTTTGATTATATAATCGAGTAAAAAAAATTGAATGTTGGTCAGATTTTAGGTGTTGAAAAAGTAAAAAAAAGAATATATTGTCAAATTTTGAATGTTGGGCAGATTTTACCATCGTTCTGAACTTCAAAAAATACTATTGATATCGATGTCTCCTTAATTATCATGCCTTTTTTTCTTTCTTTTTTATTATTATTTTTGAAATAACTAGCTTTTTTTATTATTGTTATGAACAGGTTTCAACAAAACACCTCCTATTATTGTGTTATTCCTTTAATTTGTCATGTACATGTTTTTCTCCACTCTCATTCAAAGAGGCGTTCACAACATAGGTGACAAAAATAGTGTGAACCGGTAAGTGAAAATCATCAAATGCATACACACATTTACTTTGTTGGAACCGGTAGGTGAAAATAACTAAATTGGTGAAAAATATACTATATGTTTAAGAAGTTCACATTCTTTTTTTCTCAACTAAAGTTTAATCATGAAAATGTATAATTTGGTGAAATCACTAAATTTATGAGACTTGTAAAATATTAGGGAAAATCAATATTATTCAATAAAGGTTTGTGTGACGATATTGAGGACTTTGAGAGCGTCCTAGGTGTGTGTAGCAATAATTCTTTCAAGGCTCATGGCAATAAACTTCAGTAAAATTTTGGCAGAAAATCTCAAAAACAATTTAAATAACTTGGTTTACTTGATGCCTCCTCCAATATCACATTGAAATTAAAACTATTCCAAAGCAGTCCATCATAAGTAACATTTTTCCTCTCAATCTCTGAGTTGTAAATCTTGACCAGCTTCTCTATTAATTCCCATCTAATCCGTTTGTAATCCACATCTATGTTATATTCATAGTTTATAACATTTTAAACCTAAGTTAGCAAAGAGTTAAATGAAAAAGTTTGTTTGAACAGGGACAAGAATCAAAACACATGAAATAATTAAAATATTAAAATTTGAGGTAATTAACATGTACTGATATAAGACAACATTGGTGGCGGTGAAATTAACATTGATATGGATAAGACAACTTTTTATCCCATAGCAGGTTTGGTTATTGGAATTCACTTCGAGTCTTTTGTCTTTGGTCTCTTATCCTTTTGTTAAAAGATACACAAGTATGTAAAATTTTATAAAATAATATTGATGATAAATTATAGATTAATACATTGTTCAAATAAAAATGTGAAAAATATGTGATGAGAATCCGAATATCACTATCATATTTTATAATTTGAATAAGATATATACAAATAAACAGTTTTATGAGACAAATATATAGATGAATCTATATAAAAAAAAAAAGACTGAAATATTTTTATCCGTAAAAGGGTAGATGATTAATTACTCTGTTTTCGAGCCAAGTTTAATTTCTGGTAACAACAACTTGGATGTTAGCGCAAATTAAGTATAATTTATAGTTCGAAAAAATAGAAGAACAAAGCTATATATATATATAGAAAAGTTTGCTAACATTGCCATTTGCCACCATTGTTATATAACAAAAGAAAATATTGGATGAATTTGTCTCCTACTCTAACTTTCCAATTAATATTTTTGTTTTTTTTAATCACTTCATGACAGTTCATGTAAATGCAAAATATAAATGAAAGCACATTTTTGTCATTGTAATGTAATGCATCTCTCTTGCAACAACAAATTGGAAAAAAAAAACAGTTAATCTAGTAATTAAGATAATGAATTTAAAGTGAAAGGTTACATATTCAAAATATAAACATAGATTCTAAATAAATATTTAAAGTTTATTTGACTTTATTTTTATTTTAAAAAAATACAAAAGATTAATGGAAAAGACAGCTTATTAAGTTAGCAAAAATCATAGTACTATTGTATCTAATGAAAAATGGCTAGTTACGATATGAATAAGATATTAATGCTTGTAGGCATTTTCCCTAACTAAAAGAAATCAATGAAAAACAAAACGTATATCAAAAAAAAAAAAAAAAGTTAAAAGAGCTTTGGTCTAGTGGTTAAGACACATGATCTTGATGTAAGAGATCATAGTTCGAAACTCAGATGGAAAAATCATTTGTTGTAATAACAGGTATTAAATAGTTGGATGACTTGATCTCCAACATTTACTCAAAAAAAAAAAAAAAAAGTTAAAAGAGAATACTTTCAAATGACCAATCAGCAAAAATGAGGATACTGTTCATTCAATGACTTTTTGGGACAAATTCCATACCAGACGAACAAAAGAGGTGGGCCAGCAGCTACAGTAATATTGCATCTCTGTTTGTTATTTGGGGTGAACTAGACACTTAACTTTTGCATGCCTTGTTCTCTTTTGCTGGATCCAAAGGGAACCAAGTATGGTCATTGTACCAGGCTCCATCATCTTTGCATCCTTTGTTAGGAGTGGGGGCAGTTCGATCCGATGGGCATCGGATCGAAATTTGGTCTGATGTTTGATTGTAGTCATTTAATTCCCATAAAATTTTGTGCGCAATTGATTTATACAAATTTTGATGTTATCAAACGATTTTGATCTAGCATCAGACTAAATTTGGTTTGATATCTATCAAACCAGTACTCACAATTCTCTTTCGACTCGTATTTATTTTCAAATTTATGTATCTGTACATGAGTTTTATATAATTTATAGTAAAATGTTATAAATACTGTAAAATTAATACTCGTACTTATATTAAAAATTTATATAATTGACTCTAATATGTGTTTGATCTCATGATAGCTAAGAAGGCTTGGCTCTCTTTCATGACCTAACAACACTTGTAAGTAGGTATTTGCTTAGAAATCAAGTATATTGCAAAAAAAAAAAAAAAAATTAATTGGTAAGGAGACGTGCAAGTTGGTATTTGTTCGAGTTCGTGTCCCTCAAATACATGAAGTGCAACTTAAAAAAGCGAACGGTCCAGATTAATTCAAGTAAAATCAAACTAAAAATGGTGCCTATTGGGTTCGCATTGAGATTTGTGCACATTTGATCCGTCCAAATTTTAATACAGATCAAATAGTTCTGATCTAATTAACATCGGACTAAATGTAGTCTGATGCCCATCGGACTGCCCACGATTCCCCTTTGCTAAGGAAATAAAATGGAAGGACTAATTTATTCTCATCTATTATAAAAATTTATATGTTTATACATGAGTTCTATATAGTTCAGGGTACCAAGTAGGTATTGCAAAGTATATAATGGCTCTTTAATTTGCCTGACAACACATTAGTGAACGACACTGGTTAGCTCCAAAAGAAGACTTAGCTTGGTAAAGGGAATTAGACATGGAATCTAGCCATGTGTCATTTCACTTTTTAATAGAAATGATCTGCAAATCCATAGGAGAGAGCAATATTTTATAGTACTGGTAATGTGGTGCTGGAATTTTCAGAAACCTTATGTACCCAAACTACTCATCTCTAATAACTAATCATTGTACATCCTGTTGTATATTTATCCCAATGCATGTTATCAGTAATCATAAAGATTCATTTATCAGACTTCTAGCAAAGTTTTTTCTTGGGTAGCTAATTTTTTAATGAATTATATCGCTGAAGATTTGATATTTTTTGCAGCTAATCTCCATGAATCAAGAAAATAAATTGAAGGTAGAAAGAAATTAATGAGCAATTTTTTTTCCAATTCTTAAGGGTAATACATTAACAATGGCAATAACTTTAACAGTGTTTTTTTTTTTTTCAAAATCAAGAAAAGAAATTGAAGGTAGAAAGAAATTAATATACATACACATTAATTGTCTGTGTAGATTGATGTGTATCAATTTTTTATGTAATTTAAATATCATTTGATAATTCATAAAAAGCCATTGAGAATAGACTGCTACAAATTTTAATCAATTGAAATTCTCAAAATTCATCATTTTTTATATGTATAATGTACGTAATTGCACAGATTGCATTATAATTAATTGTTGAAATTTCAAATTATAAGCTATTTCATATTGTGAAGTTTTCTAAGGTTAAATGGATTTGCACCAATTTTTTAAACAATGAAAATTATTGAATGCCAGAATAATCTCGAATAATTAATTGTTAATATTCTCCTTCCCCTCAGACCTGTTCTGATTTTTTTTTTTTATAAACACTATGCAGTGCACATGGTGACATGGGTTGCAGCCTAGCAATATTTGTGTGAAGAAAATACTACGATTTACAAAAGCTGATACTAACTTCAATTAAAAATAATACTATATTATATAAATAATCATGTAGAACAATTTCACCGGTTTATTCAATAATCCATCATGTTTACTGTTTTACATCTTTTTTTAAATTCATTTATAAATATAAATTCTGTATAAATTCCAATTTATACATATATGATATCTTTACTTTTGTAAAGTTATGAAACTATATCTCGCTGAAATTAGCTGACAAGTCCAAAATGAAATTATACAGGACGGAAAAAATAATATTTATATAATATTTAAATAATATTTATGTGGCTTAACCAAACAGTAAAAATAGAAGCCGCCGTTGGATCAGTGATTTTCAAAGTGGCTTAATAAATAGTAAAAAAATTCCAAAAAATGTACAATTTGGTCTCCAAGTACATTTCAATATAGAGATCACATCTAACGGTTTGGATCGACCGTTTGGATTTTGAAAATAGAAAAACGACTTGGTTGCACGGGAGCTCAGGAACAATCGATTGTATATTAGCCAACCTATATATATAGAGAGAGTAAGGCTACCATGCCTTGCAAATTAAAGTGGGTGTTTTAATTTGCGCTCATATCTCTATTTTCAAAGTTCAAATAGTCAATCCGAACTTCTCAACATGTTCTTCATATTGAAATGTGCTTGAATACCAAATTTTATATTTTTTTTTGAATTTTTTTACTATTTATTAAGCTACTTTGAAAATCGCTAATCCAATGGTCCATAAATTTTTACTGTTCACCCAAATTTTCAAATTTTCAAAGTGGCTTAATAAATAATAAAAAAATTCAAAAAAATATAAAATTTGGTATCCAAGTACATTTCAATATGAAGAACATGTTGAGAAGTTCGGATTGACTATTTGAACTTTGAAAATAGAGATATGAGCACAAATTAAAACACTAACTTTAATTTGCAAAGCATGGTAGCCTTACTCGATATATATATATATATATATATATATATATAACAGAAAAGAAATGAAGTCATGTTAATGTTAGTGTTTTGCAATGTAAAAATGTTTTAGTACCTAGATTTCTTATTTTAATTTCTCAGAGCATAAACGGTCAATTCGAGTAGTTCAATATCAACATACAAAAAAAAATTGGAAATCATAATTTGTATGAATTATTTTAGAATTTTTGCCAACTTTTTATAGGAAAAAAACATGATGTAAACTAAATTTACTGTTCAATATTCATGATTTTCTCTCTATTCATAAAAATGATAGAAATCTTAAAAAATGTAATTTTTAATTTTCAACAAGGTTTAAATATGTAGATCATGTTAAGCTGTTTAGATAGGCCGTTTGAACTTTGAACATTGAGATATTAAACCAAAATATCAGTAAATATTTACTATTACAACTCAAAAAATATCATCACTATGTAGGATCATGATCAATGTTGTAAAAAACGTCTGTTTAGACTGATTAATCGACCGAGTGACCAAACTGTTAAGAATTTTTCCAACTAATCAGCCGATTTTTCTAATAATGACCGATTATTCCCGATTAATCGCTTGGCGGTATCCTGTTCGTCCGACGAGCGCATAGTGTTTTTTATAACACTGATCAGAATTTGTTAGTCCATATTGACAGTTAAAGTAGAGAGCATGACTCTTTAATAACTAATAAGTGGTACAATAAGTGACCAAACACCAATAAATTTTGATGTATTACAAAACTTGTCAGACACAAGCACACTCTAATTTTTATGTACATTTGTAAATGATATGTTGAAAAATATTATTCAAATTTAAATAAAAATAGATCTGTCTTTATTTTGTATATGTCTTTAAATTTAGTCTTCCATCAAACAAATTTTTTTAAGATAAACATTTATGACTTTTGAACAATTAATCACATTCTAAATTAATTGAAGTTTAATATGCACCCTATCCAATATTTTTTCAAATATCAAGCGGATTACTATAAAAAAAAAAAATTGGACGTACGCTAAAATTATTTTTAGTAAAATTTGTGGATTCATGAACTTTTAATCAAATATTAAACGAAACATACGTAAGTTAAATAAGATGCCGTACAAATTCTGCAAGTATTGTTACTTTTATTGTGTGGTACTTTTGACTATTGTCACGTTAGATTAAACTGAGAATAACACATCATAGTGTACATCATACAACTATAGGATAAAAAAGATAGTGATTGTATTATATAATGATGTTACTGTTATGACA
Source organism: Carex arenaria (assembly GCA_964058825.1). Classification (NCBI taxonomy): domain Eukaryota; kingdom Viridiplantae; phylum Streptophyta; class Magnoliopsida; order Poales; family Cyperaceae; genus Carex; species Carex arenaria. Next base: position 259,049 of record CAXKVW010000679.1, read on the forward strand.
ATCATAGTTGTTTTATAGAGTAGAACTAGGGTGTTCCTAAGTTCTCCAAGTTTCTTTGTGAACTCAACTCTACAATCTGTCGAATTGGTTTCAAACAACGAATCTAAATTATTAAAATTATTCTACTTTACGAGTGATGCGTCTACATGTAAAAATTTTAAAGTTTCGGATTAATTTAATATAAAGTCAAGTGGTCAAAATTAGAAAATTTATAAATTAATTTTGATGCATTCATTTTTTTAACGTCTTTTGACTACTTGATTCTATACAAATTAATTTAAATTTTAAAATTTTCACATGTAGACAAATCACTTGTAAGGTAAAAGAATTTCAATGGTTTGAATTCATCGTTTGAAGCTAATCCGATAGGTTTTAGAGTTGAGTTCACAAAGAGACTTGGTGAACTTAGGAACACTCTAGTTCTATTCTGTTTTCTATTTTGTATGTAAGACATTTTTTTATAAAGTAAATTCACAAATTTGCATTTTTACTTTCTAATAGGAACCATCAAAAGTAAAATTAAGCGCAGAATTTGAAAAGGAGAACCAACTTTTAAGCACATAATTTTAATTGCATCTTTATCTAAAATGGATCGGATGGTAGATGAATCCATCATATTAAAATTTGAATCTGATGAGTGTTTTTTATTTTAATAAAGAATAAAATGGATATTTTATAAATTTAAAATGAGTTTTAATATAAAAGACAATAAATTGGTTAAATTTGTGAGTTTTTAACTTTAGAAGGGAGAAATACGTAATTTCGAAGTTTTTGAGGGGTATACATGAAATTCTCCCATTTTTTTTTTTTTACAAAAATTCACAATTCAAAATCAACACATCTTGCACCTTTTAACAAAAAAAATATCTTTCTTGAGTTAAAAATTCTGAAAATAAAAATTGTGAGCAGGAAGCAAAGTGTAATATAACAGGAGATGGTCCCTGTTGGTACCTTTGCTTTCTTTTCAAATCAACGGCCCCATTTCTTTTGTTTGGTGCTTGCTTTGTTGTTACCACTTGATGCGATGGTACCACAATACCACATACATACAAACGCCGACACATGTTAGTTACAAATTAATCTGAAATCTTAAACGGTCGACCAATGATTTGGAATAGTAAATATTATTTAAAATTGTTAATATCGGACCTTCACTGGTACTGCTGCTAACAGGATTTTAGCTTACACTTTTCTGGTACCGACTGTATCACGGCAACACTAAGCTACTAACCACCTCCCTACGTAAAATACAAATAATCTCTTGATGTTTGGTGCATTTTTTTTTTTTGCCAAACTCACTAATAAAAAAAAAGGATTTTGATTGTCAGAGATGTCTCTTACATACTATTACCTAGTCTAAAGAGAAAGAATTAGGGCGTGTTCGGCCGCTCCACTGTTTCTGTGAGAAAAAAAAATCTGAACTGAATGGCCCGTACCCTGCCCATTCCCAATGGCCCGCCGAACAGGCCCTCAGAGAAATATCAATTCCTATGGAAGTGTACCAAGAAAATACAGAGAACAAAGAATTAGCTTTTGGTCTAATGATAAAGGCATAGGTCCTCTGATTTTAGAAGTTACGGATTTGTAATTTAGATGAGAAAAAATTATTGTTGTAATAGAGTTTGAAAGTAGTGTTAGATGACTTGATTCCAACTCTCTCATTCAAAAAAAAAAAAAAAAATACAGAATAGAGGAAGTTGGGGTTCAGGCATTATGTTTGTGTCTATTTCTCATTCTGTCATGTTCGAATTCGTATCATTTAATATAACAAAATATTTGAGTTTGGATCCATATCGTCTGATCTGTTTTGGCATGAATATTAAAAGAGTTTGTACATTCCGTCTTAGACCGAAATGACCTGGATTCTGATCGGGTGGTCCGGATCCAATCTCAAATATTGTGTTACCTAAGAGGATATGGATTCGTAGAGGATGGTTCTAATTGGACGGTCCGGACCAATCTGACTTAAATTTGAATTTACCGAATACAGATTTTGGACGGACCGGATTCAAACTCAAACTTGGAGTTACTTTAGAGGACAGAGGCAAGTCCTCTGTTTGCGCACTGTTTTTTTCATTTGGACTCATCAAATTAAAGACGGATATAAAGCTGATAACGAATCTACATTTTGAACACACCATAGTGTCTCCAGTATTTTTTCAATCCTTTATATATTAATAAAGGGATACATCCTATCAATTCATATCACCTGAGGTAACTCAAATGCTGAGTTCGAATCCGGTCCATTCTTAACATGTTAGCATGATTCTTAATGGGTTATGTGCATTACGGTACTGGTGCAAACGGATCGGATAGTGATAAAATCATATCCGTATTTGTTTTTATTTTCCGGATACAGATACGGATTGAACATCAGATATCCATAAATATATACATAAATATTTTCATAATATATATTAAATTATATGGTATATATCTACTATTCAGATACAAATAATTAAAATTCAAAACCATATCCGTATCCGCACGGATATTCGGATATTATCCAATCCGTTTGCACCCCTACATTACGGACTTGGGTCGGATTGGTCCGAATTATAATCGGAAGTTCTGATTCAAACTTAAACAGTAACTCAAACGTTGAGTTTCAATCCGGTCCATTCATAACATGTTAGTACAAATTTTAAAGGGTTATGTACATTATGGATTGGATTGGATTGGTCTGAATTCTAATCGGATAGTCTGATTCAAACTCAAACGGTAAGGTAATGCAGAGGATCCGGATTTTACAACCTAAGTGCTAAGGCCTGTCTCTGTCTAATCTCTGGCCCTTTATATATTAAGGAATTAGGAATTAATGGTAAACTGCCAAATCTAGATGCCCATAGGTTAATCAAGGGTTTCATTGATGGATCTTGGTATAGCTTGTGTACCTTTATGGCTAAAAAAATTTGGTCACCAATCAATATCATCTTTTGTTAATTTACCGCTTTTAGGATGCCGCATAATGAAACACACACACAACTTTGAAATTTCCATGGTGGACCAACCATCGAATTAATTTACCGGATCCCCGTTACAACTTGACTTATCAAAATAAAATGTTGACATAGCCAAACTATTTAATGTCAATGAATAATAATAATAATATAAAGAATGTGACTTGAGAGTAGGGCTGATGCCATCGGATCCGATTCAAGATGTGTGCTTCGCTTTAAAGTTCATGTCTCTGCTTCAATTTTCGTGCATACAAATCTAAAAGTTAATCGGACGGTTTATAACTCATTAAACCCAAAAGTATATCCAATGGGCATCTCACTTACTCTGTTCTCAAAAAGTGTGCCTAACATATTATTGATAGCATAAATTGTCATTTGTTATTATTTCAAAAATCTATCAAATTGACTTCAACCAATGAATTTAATTCATTGAAATCGATCTACGTCACGAGTAATGTATTTATATGCAAAATTTATAAATTTTCGAATTCATTTAGTATAAAGTCAAGCTGTCCAAAATAATAATTTAAAACATTTATTTTTCATCATTTTTTATCGATTGACTTTATACTAAATAGGTTCAAAAGTTTTTATATTTTATATGTAAATACATTACTGGAAAAGTAGATCAGTTTTAACAATTAGAATATATTATTTGATGCTTATACAATAAATTTTTGTAGCGATAGCACGACGACGGGTAATTATACTATCAATCTTTCATAGTAAAACAAGCCAACCACATTCACAATAATTATGAAATTTAATCCAAATTAAAACTTCTCTTCTCATAAGCCGGAGTGTTCTTTATAATGAATTTACAATGTTGTTAAAAAAAATATTACTAGTTGACTTTCATCAAGATCTACGAAATAAAAAAAAAGTTATGTAGTTTAATTAATTATACTAATTAATCACCATCAAGTAGGTACATGAAAATTTATTATACCTCAAAATATCAACCCCATGTGGGTCGTGGTTGTATATTAATATTTTTAATATTTTTTAAGCAAAGTCAGTAGCGTGTAAGGTAATTAGCTTAGCGTCAATTAATGATTCATTAGTAAGCGTAAGTCTCATACCTAATTATATTGTCTCCACCTTTTGTGCCAAATCATAATTCCTGGCACACTTAGCTTTTGATGAAACGACTCGCATTACTAAAAGTGAAGAGATTATTTAATAGTATTTTATCTTAATATTTTTATAGTACTTTTTCAAATTAATTTAATAAAATTAAAAACTAAAAATAACTTATAGTTATTATGTTGGATATATAGATAGATACCGAAATTTTTATTTTTACCATCTTAAAAAAATTAAACCAAAATAACTATAATTAAGTCAGAATTTCATTTTTTTTACATGACTCAAAGCCGCTGAAAACCAAAAATTTAGGGCAAAAAAAGAAGGAAATGTGACCGCAGATTCAAACCGCGGACTCTCAATTTATGTCTACAGTTTGAAACTGCGGAAGTGTGAAAAATAGAATTTATCAGAATTTGTGATTATTTGATTTTTTTTTTTTTTTAAGATGATAGAAATAAAATTTTCGGGATAGAGTGCTAATTAAATTTCATGAAATCTGACGATTTGCATACTATTTAGTGATGCATCAAGATTCAAGACTCAAGAGTTGTTTATTTAAAATCGTTAGCAAAATTAAAATCACATGAAAAATGATAAAATAATGCATCAACACTCAATATTTTATGTACACAAAATATGCACAATATAATATGTGTAGAAGAATAGTCAAAATAAGTAATCGTCAAGCAATCTCTTCTCTTTAAAATAACTTATTGATATAATTAAGTAATTGTCCATCAAAATTTCTGTTATTGAAAATTTTCCCATCAACACTTTTGAATATATATATATGGCAGAATTCAGGATTTGATCCCTAAACTTTTTTCAAAAAAAAAATCAAATTGATACTTAAAATTTCATTTTTTTAATATATTAAGATTAATTTGGTGCAGATAAAAGTTCATGAATCAACTTATTTTTTATTTTATTTTTTAAGTTTAGATGAATCCCCTCAATATATCCACATTCATACTCAAACATCTCTCACATTTCCCCATCTTTAAAAAAAAGACATCCATGCAAAGAAAAAAAAAACAAAATAATATGTAGCAATTGTAATTAAAAAAACTTGTAAGGAGCTAATATTAACTCGTACAAATTTCAAACCATCCAAAAAAAAAACATTTAATAAAATTAAGACTAATTTCGAAATTTAATAGAGATTTAGCAACTATCAGTCTGATTAATTTTAAATTAAGGATTTTATACAGGGGTATACTAGTAATTATAATTTTTTTTTCTTATCCCTATTATTTAGAGGTTAATTTATAAATAAAGTTTTGATAGAAAAAAAAATTATAATATAAAAGTTTTGATATATACAAAACTAATTATCTCTTTCAATAAAACAGCACCACTTGCAATAGAAGAAATAAAAAAAAAAAAAAAAAAAGGCTTTGACTTAACCATAGTAGCAGAACGTGCTGGACACTCCGCCAATGTTAATTTATTATTTCTATTATCATTATTATTTATTGTTTTTCTTGATAAACAACAAACAACATGCTTTTACACACAAAAAAGGTAAGAAACATAAAAGTAATTTTGTATGATTAGTCAGAAACATGTACCTTGCTTTATGTTGTAATGAGTGAATTCCTCGTGCAGGCGCCGTAAATAAATGAAAGAAATTTCTCCGGATTAATGGTTCCATTTTAGCGTCCAAATATGTTTATTTTTAGAGTTAGGCTATTATTACGAGGAGAGATCCATTTATAATATTAGTCAGTTACAATATATTATAACAATTCGGTTTTACGATTTTCAAGTTCAAACAGTTAATTCAAACCATTCAACATGATATCTATATTAAAATATGTTAGTATATCAAAAAAATTATTTTATTTTTTTGAATATTTTTACTATTTATTAAATATTTTGCAAAATTGTTACTTTTTAGTAGTTCAAAATTGTTTAAAAATAGTAGTTTTATAAAATACTTAATAACTAGTAAAAAAATTCAAAAAAAAATGTAAAATTTATTCTCTAAGCACATTTTAATATAGATATCATGTTGAACGATTTGGATCAACTGTTTGGACTTTGAAAATCACAAAACTAAATTGTTGTAAGATGTTGTAACTTACAAATGTAAGTGGATCCCCCTCATATAATATACGTATTATGGATTAATCTGTATTGTGGATCCTTATTTTTATTTTTAAAATTCAAACAGTCGATCTGAACTATTAAACATAATATTTATATAAAAATATATTTGAATATAAAATTTTATGCATTTTTTAATATTTTTTACTATCTTTTAGATAGAAAAAAAACACTTAATTTAAAATTATGAATCATCCGAAAACAGTCAAACTCTCAAAGCAGTGGTTTTCTATCAATTTTAAGAAAAAGTAGACAAATTCTAATAAAATGTTAAAATTGGATTTCCAATACATTTTTATACGGAGAACATGTTTAATGATTCAGTTAGATCATTTCTACTTTAAAGTTAGAGATATATATTCATAGCAAGTGTTTTATTTAACTGCATATTACCAAAGCCTCACTCTTTTATTTATTTAACAATCTTTAACTTGAATTTTCTTATGATCATTCAAAAATAAAAATAAAAAGTGATGAATACTTTATGTATTATGTATTAGATATAAATATTGTAGAATCAGATATGAATAATTTTAATTGTGTTTATGAAATGTATTGCCGTCTAAATAATACAGGTGATAAGTAATAACTATATAATATCATTTTAACAAGAGTTTAGAAAAGATGTCAACAATATCATAAACATGGCAAACTATTCATGCATTTTTTTTTGCCATACTGTCCCTTCTGCAACAATTAGTGTTCCCACTTGAACAGCATTCCGTTATTTATCTCGCATTGCCTTGCAATCTTCTCATAGTTTCTTTCCTTTTTGTCTTGAAATCATTCCTTCTTTATGTTTTGGTACACCGACCATTTGCTCTTCCTTTCTAAAGACTAAACTAAAGACCTCTCGTTTCGTATTCGGATGCCCTTAAGTGACTCAATTTTTTAGTTTTTATCCAAACCGTTCAATCGTCCTGGATTGGCCGGGATTTCTGATCTGACGGTTAGTATTGAAACACAAAAAAAGATTTACTTTAGGGATACTGACTCCTCGTTTTACCTTTTGGTAACGCGCAAACACGCCCGTCACGTAATTATTCGTGCCGGCAGCTCAAGTAAAGCCTCCCCACTCCTCTCCTCGACTTCGGATCTCCAAAAGTAACCCAATTTTTGAGTTTAGATCTGGACTGTCAGATTAAAAGAGCCCGGTGCTCCACCTCGGACGGGATTGGCCGGAATCGAATCGTACGGTCTGGATCTAAACTTAAAATTTGGATTACTTTAGGGGATAAGTACCCCCACACCTCTCCCCTTAATTAATTCTTTATTAATTAATTAACTAAATCTCTCTCCCCCGGTCCCACCTAGTCTCCATTTATTTTAACAAAACATGGAGTACATCTTAATCTTAATGTAGATCCCATCGTCAGTGACAATGTTCTTATAGGAAGAATTAATTCCAGGTGTAAAGGGGTTGTTACAAATGGGACGAAGGCATCAGAAAACCCCTCTGAAAGAGAAAGCGAGTAGTGCTGTCAACTAATAAACGCATCTTTTTCCTTCTTAGTCTGATCGGCGTTTGTTTGCTCTGCTCTGAAATGCCATTGCAACTGTGAGAACTGAACGAACTCTTCTTCTTCCATTGCTGCAATCAATGGCTACGAGAACCCACCAAGAGGAAGAGGAAGAAGACGACCAGTTCTACGAGTCTCTGGATCGGATATTATCCTCCTCCTGCTCCTCCACCTCCGCATCCGACAACGACGATCCCACTGCCGAAAATCACCACCATCGGAACCCTAGTCACCGTCGCCGCCGCTCGTCAGTCATTCCACCCTCACTTCCACCGCCTCCCTCTGCTGCTTATGAGGTATGGATCTCAGAACCTTCCTCCGTGGAGGAGCGACGTCGCCGACTCCTCCAGAACATGGGTCTTGGTCCCGACCTTCCTCCACCATCACCACCTCCGTCTGTACGTACAGGTCCTGTCTCTGACTCATCGTCTCCTCCAGCTACTCCTCCAAAAAGATCAGTGTCTTTGGAGGAGCCTCGTAACCACCTTCAGTCGCAGTCTACAACCCTCCGATCCAAATCCGAAGGGTATGTCAAGGGGAACCCTGTTCAGGTACCAATGTCCCTACAATCTGAATCTTTGGAGGAGTTTAAAGAGCAATGCCGGATCAGGAATTTGGATACCGGGTCGGAGTTTGTGATTAAAGAGGTAAAAGAGGATGGCACTTGGGAGAAAGTAAAGGAAATCAGCACCGGGAGACAGTATACAGTTGAAGAATTTGAAATGCGTTTCAGTAGTTCACCAATTGTACAAGAGCTCATGCGGCGCCAGCAAGGTACCAATTCAGGACTTTCTAGAACCATTGAACCGGTTTTGTTATCCAGCCCCTGCAACTCTAATTACAATTCAAACTCTGAGGACACAAAATCGCCGGTCAGATCAAAGAAGAAAAAGGGTTGGCTTAATGGATTGAAAAGCATGGCAGGTGGGTACAACCATAAGCAAACCAAGAATGGTAAAATTAAGGACACTTCAGCAGAGAAAGTGGGGAGAAGGCTTAGTTCAGTTACTGATGATGGTCTGGATGTTGGGCCCCGCTCAAGTGGGGTTGAACCTGAGCGGATCCGGATCCGACAATATGGCAAATCCTACAAGGAGTTCACGGGTGTATTTATGACCCAGGAGATAAAGGCGCATAGCGGTGCGGTTTGGAGCATTTGTTTCAGCTTTGATGGAAAGTACCTGGCTAGTGCAGGTGAGGATAAGGTTATCCATGTGTGGGAGGTGGTGGAAATGGAGAAGAAGAATGCAGGTAGTAACCCGGAACTGGCAGGAATAGATAATGGGTCACCAGATAATGGGCTCAGTCTGAGCTGTGTGGATATGAGCCCACATGCAGGGGACAAAAAGAGGAGGGGGAAGGTTCAGAGTAGTAGGAAGTCGGTTAGTTCTCACCATGTGGTAATGCCAGAGCGGGTTTTCCAGCTGGGAGAGAAGCCCGTTTGTTCTTTGCATGGACATGGAGATGACGTGCTTGATTTATCATGGTCTAAATCTGGGGTAATTTGTCTGTTTATTTTGTTTTCTTTGAATTTTACTGCTTTGCAAAGTAGAATTAATGTCCTTGAACTACATGAGCTTATTGTGCAGTTCATGACCGAATAGAAAACAATGTATAAGACTTAGCCTTCACATATTATATGACCAAATTAACAGTTAAAACATGTGTTATCAGTTTTTATATGGAAGGACTTTAATCATCCTTCATAGTTTGATTGGCTAAATTTTGTCAGACATGTACGTGTTGCAGTCAAATGAATGCTATCAATCAATGTTGCAACTTACGTCCAATTTTCCTGACTGTTCTACGCCAAATAGGAAATATAATATAAAATTAATTTTGAATTGTTTCTTTTTTCCCTCATGGCCATTATGAATTTCAATTCGTTCGACCTTCAGTTTCAGATTTGTCTTGAATCCAAAGTCCAAATCCTCTTTTCCTTGGGCTGGTCCTTGACCTAGTTCACTAACAGGTAGGCCCCACACCCACTGAAAGGGACAACCTGAATAATGGAAGTAGTGTGATTCTGGCCTGACTTAGAAAATCCTCATTTTATTTCTAATGAACTTTAAATATTAAGAATATGGCCTACAGGCCTAATTTCAGAAAAAAAAAATAACGAGTCAAAAGGTTCTCATTTTCTTTATTGTACCCTCAGCAGTATTATTAGTCCTATCTTTTCTTATATTCAACTGTTTATTTCCTTTTTTCCGTATCGAATTTTTTACCTAGTAACTTTATGAGATAAAGTTCCTTTTTTTTATTTTCTTCTCAACATTTGACTTATTTATTTCCTTTTCTCATGTCCAAATTAAGATTTCATAATGCTACTTTGAGGTATTGTGCTGGTTCAACACTTGACCTGATAATGTACCAATATCTACTATTATTAATTCCCAAATGCATATTTTGCCTTTATTTTTCCACGCATTATATTTGATTTCTTCACTTAATATGTGCTTTATATTTTGTATGCACAGTACTTGCTTTCATCTTCAATGGACAAGACTGTTAGGCTGTGGGACATCTCTACCCGTTCTTGCCTTAAAACATTCTCACATAGTGACTATGGCAAGTCTTTTAAACCCAACTTTTCCTCAATTTAACTTTAGTGGGCCACTATAACCAAATAATTGGTATGCAATAATATTGGATACAGAATAGGTACTGTTTTAGTACCTTTCTTTTGTAGTAGTACTCTTTTGATGATCAAGGACAACTCTGTCCCTTTTCTGATTGGTTGTCTTTTTATTACTTATTTCCTCGTATATATTGTTTATATTTCTTATTTGAACAGTGACTTGCATCCAGTTCAATCCAGTTGACGACAGATATTTTATAAGTGGATCACTTGATGAAAAGGTTAGGGTTTGGAGCATCCGAGATCGAAAAATAGTTGACTGGTATGACCTTCATGAGATGGTCACTGCTGCTTGCTATACCCCGGATGGACAGGTAATACTTAAAAATCTACTTGGTTTTGATACTGGAAGTGAATAAAAATTTGATTATCTTGTGACACAATTATTTGATTTTGAAGGGTGCACTGGTTGGATCACACAATGGTGGTTGTCATTTGTTCGACACATCTGGTATGATTAATAAGCTCTTGTGCATTAATCTTATAATTACATAATAAATGGTTTTATCACTCATGATGCTTGACCATGGTTGCAATTAATGCTGAGTGTTTCTCATACTTGCATTTCAGACCCAGAATTTTTTGTTAATTGGCAATGCTGACTTAAAAGAGTTTTACACTTATTCCTAATGAACCTCATTTTGAATCCCAGATTGTGTAAAAAATAATCTAGCCAAGTAAACTTCGATGTCAATAAATTTACCTTCTTTGGATAGACTTATCTTGTTTTGGTTGCCGGGTGTTGTCTGAAATTACAGTAAAATGCTGATCTGTAGCGACCTAGACTAATCCTGTTCTAGTCAGAAACAATTAACACCTTTGTGTTTACTCAATTGTGGTTATCAGAGAATAAACTGCATTACAAAAGCCAAGTTGACTTACATGGAAGGAGGAGGAAGTCAAATCAGAAGAAAATTACTGGCTTTCAGGTATTATGCACGTTGTCAAAGAATGATTTTGCTAGTATCTTAATATATTTGTTTGTTGATTACTTATATGCTGACGAGTTCTATTAAACAGTTTGTACCAGGAAGCATCTCAGAAGCATTAATAACTTCGGCTGATTCAAGAATTCGTGTAATCAATGGTACAGAACTGGTTCATAAACTTAAAGGTACCTCCCTCACCCTGTTCTCCTTTTTTTTTTTAAAAAAACAAAAATCGCAGGGACTGCCAATGAATTCTTTATAAGGAAAAAGGGAAAATCAATTGAATACGTTGGTACAAAGTATCGTCAACTAACCTCTAATTAATGGGACAAACGCATTCCACCCTGAAAATCATAAGAGAAATCCAAAGAACAAATAGAACAGAGAATTCTGAAAAACTATTTTTTTTTCTTCCATTTTTGTGTTTTAGGATTTCGTAACACGAGTAGTCAGATCTCCGCCTCGATATCATCCAATGGTAAATATGTGATTTGTGCTAGTGAGGACTCCCATGTCTACATCTGGAGATACGAAGAAAATCCTCAGCCCGCAAAATCCAAACCATCTCCGATCAACATCACGCATTCTTACGAAAACTTCCACTGCCATCACGTTACAGTCGCTGCCACCTGGCCTGGTTCAGTCACTGACAAGGCGGCCCCACTGTCTGAGACCAATGAACAGAGGTCCAGTAGTGCCACCTGGCCAGAGGAGAAATTGGCACCAACTGGGTGTAGTCCAGTCTGTCTGAGCCCAAGTGCGGTATCAAATGGTGCAGTTGAGGTGCTGAGACAATCGGCATGGGGTCTGGTGATTGTGACAGCAGCAAGGGGTGGCCAGATTAGGGTTTTTCAGAATTTTGGCTTCCCAATTCATGTGTAAAGGTGGGCGTGTTGTTTTTTTTTTTTTTTTTTCTCCTTTTTTCTATTAATCATAAAGGAAAAAAAAAATAGACATCTTTTTGTTGATAATTTGATATATAATGGGTGATGATAATGTACGGCACTGATGCAGCCCCATTAGCACTGTATCATTGTCAACATTGCTCATGTGTGCGCCTGTATAGTTGTTTTGTTTCTCTTTATTTTCTCTTTGGGGGTGATATTGAGTTCAATTTGTTAATTTTTTTGGTCGACAGTTTTGGTGAACTGATCTGTGCTCTTTTTTGTGAGCTGTGAATTATTTGTCTTTGCAACTGTCATAACAACAGCTTCATTTTGTAAGTCTACAGTTTGTTAGGTTGAGTTTCTTATACACAGAAAGATATGTGTAAGGATTACTGTACTGCAATTTAAGAGAAAGGGACTGCTGCATTTGTACATAACAGTACAAAACCTGACTAATGGTGTACCAAATCGACTATTTAACTACAGCACAAAAACACTGAAACAAAAGGACAAGTAAAAACAAAAAGGAATTATGCAAATCGAGGTAATTGCTGTTTTAGAATTGAAAGCAAGAAAAATGCTAATGCTGTTTTTGCCTTGCTGCATTTGAAACTATTCTGTGTGAAAGAACTACGATGTCGCATACTCGCACGTCATGTGTTGAATATCTTATTCCTCTAATGATACAAGTTGACTTTGCAAAGCGTAATTTTTCTTTTTGAAAATTAAATTTGAATGACTCAAAATTTGATGTCAAGTTGTCAATATATTTGCTTGAAATCTTCATTAATTGACAAGTACGTTCTAATTATTTCTATTTGTCATCATTATTTAATACTTTATATCAATTCATAACAGCTACAAGTTTGAGGGTTGAATTGAAATTGTCAATTTTTTCGTGAGGGATCAAATTATGACACATTTTGACATCATATACTTATAAATTATTTTTGCAATTTTAAAGTTCAAACCATCGATCCGAACTGTTCAATATAATCTCCAAATTAAAATATGCTTGAGGACCAAATTTTACATTTTTTAAAAAATTTTAGTATTTATTAAGATGTGTACAAAATTGTTGTTTTTAGACAATTCTTGACCATTAAAAAAATATCAATTTTCAAAATTTTAAAAATATAGTAAATAATTAAAAAAAATGTAAAATTTGGTCTCCAAGTACATTTTCATATGAAGATCATGTTGAACGGTTCGAATCGACTATTTAAATTTTGAAATTGCAACAATAATTTATAGACATATGGTGTCAAGATGTGTTACCATACAATATTTTATGGTGGAATTGGATCCCTCCTTTTTTTTATATATATATTTCTTTTATTATGGTGGAATTGGATCCCTCCTTTTTTTTATATATATATTTCTGTTTTTTTTAGTTGGTCTCTTGGCGATTGCAGTATGCATCTTTTGATTCTTTTCACTCATCACTTTCTCCCTCTCTGTTTTTTTTTTCTAAACTTGGCATCCATTTTTTGTATTGCTTTCACCCATCACTCTCTCTCTCTCTTTTGTCCGAGTGAAAGCAAGAAATAAAAGAATCCTTCTTAATTGTACTTTTTCAACAGAAAAGTTAAAATCAACAGAAAAAATAATCCTTCTTAATTGTACTTTTTCCACAGAAAAAAAAATCCTTCTTAAGGCTCTCTTCTTTTCTTACTTGATCAACCCAATTAAAATCAACAATTCTAATGATAAATATTGATGGGTTACTTTTATGACAATTCCTTTTTTTCCTTTTCTAAAAAAATGACAATTTATAATTGTCTTGATAACTTATCAATTCCATACGCTTAACAATAATAAGTAATAACATCACAATTCCAATAATTTATTAATTTAATTTTAATTTTAATTATTATTATTTTTGAATTTATACCCTAACATTATTTTTGTATACATTTGTTGCCACACAAGTATGCAGTCTTATTGAAAAACCGAAATCAATGTAACAAATTAGAACACCAAATACAACAATAGAAGCAAGAAAATAATGCGTAGTCTTATTAGCACAACTAATTTATATGTTACAGATGGACCATAACTCCATATCAAATAAATATTAGAACACCAAATACAACAATAGAAGCAAGAAAAAAACAAAGCTTCCATAAATTTACTTAAAATCTGAAATACCAATTAAAAACGGTAACCTCAGATAACCTTTTAATTTGAACTTAAATCATGAGCAGAAAAAGAGAGACTCATAATTTTGATTTAGCTTGAAATTAATGCACAAATCCAGAGATATATTAGATGAAATCATTAATCTCATCCCAGTACCCTGCCGGTGAAACATCCGCCGGCAACTGCCATGTGGGACCGACACCGTCATTATAGAGATCTAGAGCCTCAAACGACGACCCGACAAACGTCGGCTCAGTGCTTCTCCCGATCTCATTAAAAATCGACCCGATGCCATACTCGAGAGGTGGCAAATGAGGCGGCAAAAATCTTAAATCGACAAAAGGGAATGCATTATTATCAGTATGATCAGTAAATGACTGATCAGAAGTTGCAGTGCTAGTAACAGTAGCAGCACCAGGGTCATTGAAGGAATTATTTTGAGACAACTTGCGTCGTTTGGTGTATTTTCGACCGCCGCCAAAGGGAACATCTCGGAGGGTCCCACCAGCCGTCCAGTGGCGCCGGCATTCACGACAGAAATGGCGTGGCTGTAATCTGCTGTAGTTGTTGTAGTAGCAAAATTTTGTGTTTGTCGATTGACACCGGGGACATTTTAGCGCCGGTTTCTTGTCATCTGGTTGTTGCATCTCTCCCTCTTGATCTTGCTCTCCATTCTTTTGTAACATATAAAATAAAGTTATAACTGAACATGCATCAAAATTTCTAGACATATTAATTACTGAATTTCAATGCATATACCTGTGACAAATCTGAGTTCTTGTGATAATTTGGCTCTGAATGTGGGCCCATGACTTGGGAGGCGTGAATATAACAAGATAGAAATCAGATTCGCAAATTCTATGCCAGTGGGAAGAATAACGCATATCTTGAATGTATATGATACTGGTAAGTGTTGTGCACACTAAAATTGGTGAGATGAGATCCAAGTGTTTTATTGTGACAGCCTTGCCATTTATATAGAGAACTGAAAAGGCTGCTACTGCAAATAAAAATATATAGAATAAGAAATATAAATAAAAGAGATCCATTTCTTAGGTGTGAAGGCATAGAAAAGGGAATGCTTGCTGACGAGGAGAATGGAGAAAGCACGTGTGTATTTTTGTTTTTTTCTCTTAAAAAACACACGTTCGCTCGCGCGCATTTTCTTAAATTTTACTGATTCAGTAATCTTGGAGCTGGCATTAGCATTAGTTGGAATTAGGGGTGAAAACGGGTATGGATAATATCCGATGCGTATTTGAAAACTTAGATGTAGATATCCGATATTTGAATATTCATGTGAATAAGAATACTGATATGATTTTACGTTTCAATTATATGTATCCGGATATACAGATAGTAGATATATACCATATATTTTAATATATATTATGAAAAATTTATGTTATTCACCATTATAATTAGATAAATATTATGAACTTTAATATTTTTTTATATTATTTTAATAAATATCTGATTTGATCCAGACCTGTATCTGTATCCGTCTGATATATCTGATATCCTCTCCGTATATGTATCCAGAAAATGAAAAATGAATATAGATATGGTTTTACCACTATTCGCTCCGCATCTGTTCCATTTTCACCCCTAGTTGAAAATGCAAGGAAAAATGTCAATAAATATCTAAAAATTATTTAACTCAATGCATTTTTGCAAGTTCTTAATATCATTCACAACAAAGTTCATTTAAATCCAATAATTTTTTTGTTACCACCCTAAACATTCAAAATTTTGACCTTACCACCGCTTGTTTGGGAATTCAGATCTTGACACGTGCACATCAAAATTATGTTGTTATGTGCAAAAAGAGAACATAACAGGAAAAAAAAAAATCACAAAAATGGTGCGCGCGCATACTGGGTCGCGCATGTGGGTCTGCACACGTGTTAAGTTTTGAATTTTGTCTAAAGACGGTAAGATCAGAATTTTGAAAGTTAAGGGTGGTAACTAAAAAAAATTGGCATTCAAACGTCATTTTGTATAATAGTGTTCAATTGGGAGAAAATGTATCTTTTAAGGGAGGAGGCAAACAAATTCTATAAAGGTTTGTTATAATTTGTGGTATTATGCACCTATTATGGATACTAATTATTTGATTTATTTTCTATTTTTTTTTATACAATTATAATGCAAGTACAGTTAGGAGCTAGTTAAGACTAAATATTAAATATAATATTACTGTGTGAATATTTCCATTTGAATTAAGACAAGGTTTGTAGACAGAATTTGTAATGTTGTTGCATGCATCAAGTTTTAGAAGCTTTGTGATATTTTTTTATATAATGCTGATTATAAACAAATAGCCAATGACATGCGCTGCCTAATCCTTTCCATCAATAGCTTGATCCAAATCCAATCCCCCTCCGCATATTAGCAAAACGTTAAGTTTATTCAGAATAAATATATTAATAACGTTGTTTTGACTTCATATAACACGTAATTTATATTGTTTTTTTTTTTTCATTTTGAACCATGCAGCTCCTCCCAACCTATATCAAAATTTTATATCAATGCAATAATTAAGAATAAAATTACAACTCTATATGGAGATTATAATTGGAAAACATATGTATATAATTGTAAAAGATATTATAGATGTGTGTATAACTAGGACAATAAGGAAGAACATGGCACCTCATTTGTTCCACTTAAAACCGCCGATAATATTAATGATGTAATTTAAATTAAGAAAAAAAATTAGAAAACATTATTTCTTCTCTCTCTCTCAAATCTCAATGGCCACGCAAGTCTCTTTTGGTTTTTTACTATTCAATGGTCTATATAAATCTGTAGGTACACTATATGGGAAATCTTACATTGTGCATTTGTGCTCGCGTTAATTATGCTCTTCTAGGACCCAAAACTGGTCACCTTTTTCAAATTGCAGCTTGCTGTCCTCTCCTCTCCTCTCCTCTCCATTTTTACAATAACTTTGCTATCCTTTCTTGAGTATAAATGTTGACACAACTATTTTGACTTCATGGGTGCACTACTTATTGAGATAAAACTTGCTAATTTTGTATTATTTTAACAACATTATTAGATTCAATCCGAACCAAACCCAATTTCACAAGAATGATTGTATTATGTCGTTGTCTTGTATTAACAAAGGAAGTTCATTTAAGTCAACCATACACCATTAACATTCCCATACAAAAAATTCAAATTACCTGAGGTAACATAATATTTCTATTTAGATTGGATCCATGTGACTAGAATCTTTACGAATAAAGGGGCGTCTAAGAGTGGGAAAAATGTGCCTTGTCTCTTGTGCCGTCCGTGCTGTGACCAAGTGAATAGTCACACGTGTCGTACCGTGTCATGACCAAAATATCGATGTTTGGATATATGGCACGCGAATCACGCTGTGACTATTTATGTGCTGTGTCCAAATGCAACTGGTCACGTTTAACTATTTTTCTTTTCATAATTTAGGTTAATTTATTCAAGATTCGCCATTTGATTAAGATAAAACGGTCCTAATTACACTTGACTTCCGTGACCACGTACCGTAACCAGATCTTTCGCGTACCATGTCAAATTTTCAAAAAATAGTCACATCACACGAATGGTCACAACACGAAACACATGAATCACAGCATAAAACAGTCACGCGTACCATATCATTTCATGCCGTTCCGTGACAGAACCGGCTCCACCGTATCACCACTCTAGGCGTATATACAAATCCGTAGGTACATAGGAAATCTTACATTAGGACTGCACTAATAATATGGTTTCAGTAACCTTTTTTTTTTAATCTTAAAATCTATCATGACCACGTATTTGTCTCAAAATTTATTTTGACCATAGATTTGGCTTCTGGAACCGCAGCAATGTGAAACTGCAATTCCATCAAGAGTCTATTTATTTTCTACGAAGAAAAAAATAATCAATCTCTTTCTCATAAATTTGATTTTTCATTTCTAAAAAAAAAAAAAATTGGCCATACAGCCATTGACCCTTGGATTCACGCATCCTTTTTTCCCGGGCCCCAGTTTTAATATTTTAATTTATTACGAACTTTCTCAGATGACAAGGCTGAAGGCGCCAAGACCTAATCGTCCGTCGCTAACAAGGAGGGGGTGGAAGATTGAGTAACGAAAGAAACGAGAACACTGGACGCCACCAGTTTTCCCACAGAAATCTGAACGGAGGAGGGACGAGGAAGAATGAAATGAGAAAAGAGAGAGATGGGGCAGTGGGGCCCAGAGAGAGATGGGATGAATTGAGGGAAGAAATGGGGACTGGTGGTGGGTGACAGAAACGACGGACAAGTAGATTGGTCGGTCACTGGGCCCCACCTCTAAATGACCCGACTTCTGTCGTTTTGTGTCCTCTCTATAGATAGTCTACCTCTCTCTAAAGTAACTCCAAATTTGAGTTTATTTATCTGAACCGCAAGAATGCACTTTAATATTCGTGCATATGCGTATACAATTCGGTACCACATTAAAAATATGCAGTTCATGCTGAAAACAAACTCAAAAATATCCAAACCCATTAGCTGAATTCGGACAGTCCAAGTAATTATTCAACACCTTCCAGCTTGTTTTATTGATTAGAGAGTAGTTTTGATTGTTCTCTGTTGAAATTGTGAGACTATATTTTTAGAAACAATAAGAATTTAAATTGAACTGTCCAGGTAAATTGGGCTGATATATTGAGTGTCACTTGCATCATTTCTGAATGTATCATGCGCCTATATCTTGACTGTATCATATTTTTTTTACTAGAAAAAAAATACTGATCCTAGTTGCTACGAGTTTTCAAATTTAACCACATAAGTGCTGAAAGCATATTAAATATTAAATATTAAATATTTAACTGAACTGAGAGTATTATATTTAATATTTAATGAAATAATTTGTATATATAAGTTTGTATTAAAATCAGTATATATATTAGTGGCTTTCCATATCGCATTTAAAAAATATTGATGCTAATACAGATTGGACGGTCTGGATCTAAACACAAAATTTGAGTTACTTTGGGGGATTTGAATTTTCATTTGCCCAGGTTAGGCTAATCCAGATTAGGTTCCTCTCGAAACTGTAGGCAGCTGTTTTGATGGGACAGGTGATTTCTAGACCTTTCATTTGAGATCAGACGGCTGATATATGTTCTGAATGAACAGTGGATTTTGTTATCGTCTATGTTTGCTTTATGAGACCGGATTTGACACCAGCGATTCAATCTTTAATGGACGGTTGAAATTATCTCAAGGCGTCTGATCATTTACTGTTATGTTCCAGTGCGTAAACTGTTCTTACCTGTTCTAATAATTAATCTTCTTTTCTGAAATCTGAATCTGCTGAGATTCCAAATCCAATGAAGAGTACTTTAAAATTCTTACAATTTCGAACTGTTTTGAGATATATGTACGGAAAAACTAGTAGTTTCGAGATACGTTCTCAAAAAAAATTCGACGATTAGATTTGAAATTACAAAAATTACAGAGTACTGTTCACTGAATTGGGAATATTAGCAAATTTATTTTCTCTTTTCTGAGTTTTGATTTGTCTTGGCTTCTAGTTCTGCTAACAAATTTTACAAATACATAAAAATTCTACGGATACATAAACACAAATATTCCGTTGTACTAAAACACAGTTACAAAAATAATAAAAATATTAAAAATCCTGGAATAATAAATTTAGTATCACATTCTTATAATTCACCCCTTCAAGATGTGATCAATGTACAACAAACTGACTTGATTCAAAGTTAAACTCAAAGGGTGAGATTATTTGGGATATGAATTGTTCGTTTTGCTTCCTCTTGATTAAAATAAATTGCTTGCTTGCTGTGTAAATTTCTAGGGTATACCTTAAAAATGATCACTACCCGATCCATATTCAACCGTTCACACTCCTAAATTAGCTGCGCAAAAAAGTTTTACTTTGTGTGTTTTTAATTGTTTTCATGAAAATGATGTATCATATGATTAAATTTATAGACGGATAACTTTACATTTGGCATCTACTTCTACACTAAAATTCATTAATTATTTTATTTTATTTTTTGATATCCACTCTTACTCATATTTGGTCCTCATAGTTCAAAAGTCTGACTCTGTTCCAGCTGTCTCATAGACAATGGAGTGACAAAAAAAATGTAAAAAGTTTGAGAAATGAGAATAACAAAACATGAAAATAAAGTAAAAGTAATATAAAAACAATATGTAGCACAATCAATATGTTTGTGTCCAGTTTAAAGAGCCGTAAAAAAGAAATTCATTACTTATTTCATCCCCATCATTGATTTTATGGTCTTATCCGACACTGATATATCTCTCTAATCCGATTAAAATGTATTCCTCAACAGTCCCAATAATGGAAAGGAAAACAAAAAATTAATGAAGGTCATACTCATACGTGCCACTAAGCAGAGATGTTACGCAAAAAAAGACCGTTGCAATTAGTAAATTATAATCATTTGTTAATGCTGACAGGTCAAGGGACAATTAATCAAATTATGTCTTATTATCGATGGTGCTAATAAAACTAAACTAAACTTGCACATTTTTGGACTTATCTCCTGTCGCTATTAGGCGCAGCGCTTCAATCGGTCGCATGTTTTATGTTTTTCTTCTTTTTTTGTGTTTTAAAAACAATAATTATTCCATGAGGTGAGGTCGCATGTTATCATCTTTGAATTTCCCAAGTAATAACTTGGATTATTATATATTTTTTGTATTATTGAGACGGCTCAGCTACTCTTTTATCGTTTGTTTGTTTTTTCTCTGAGTTATTTTGGCTTCTTGCGGGGCGATAAGTAAGTAAGGGTGGCTAAGCTATCTCTATGATTTTAAAATTTTAATTATACATATAGAAATTTAATTAAATTTTAACTTTTTTAATTTTTTATATAGTCCAGCCACCCTCAATAGATAACAAATGTTTAGTTGTAGCATATTGGTTAAGACTCTATTTTGTAGTTGAGAGGTCTTGGGTTCAAATTCCACAATTATACATTTTAATTTTCAGCCATCCCTAATAAAATTTTCTAGTTCCGCCTCTGTTCTTGTTCTCATTTTAAAAAAAAAAAAATCGAAATAAGATTAATTGTTTTTCTATTTATAAATAGATGAAACCGAATTATTGGTTCGATCCTAGCGAGAGTTAGCTAACGAGACTGGATGAATAGTTCGGTATCATTGATTTCTATAGATACCATACCAACAATCACACAGTGTGAAAAATCAATAGAACTGAATCAGGGGCGGAGCCAGACTTTCGAACTATGGAGTTAAATGTGAATGGGATTAATCATATAAAGTTTTCATGTTTCGAATGAGGTCAATTTTACAGTATTCATAGCATTTTGCTATAAAATATTTAATAAAAACATGTCTAATAATCAGATTTTGAAAATAAATAGAGTAAATTGACCCCATTGGTTCCAAATGTATCCGTCTTTGGACTGAATCATTTATTTGGTCTCATTATGTTGCTGTGTTGGGACCAAACCAATAATCGGTCCCACTGAGGAGAAGAAAAAATTAGAAAAAGAGAAAAGATGGAATGGAGTTTTCACAGCATCTTATTGGAACTGGATCAATAATTCAATCTCATTATTTTTCAGATTTATTTTATGGGATACTGATTCTTGAATCAGTCCAAAAAATTATCCTACTAAGACCGAACTAATTATTAGGCCCCATCTGTGAGATAAAAATATCAATATCTCACCCCAATACATTAGCCACCCAGTACCCCGAACTATTTGCTATTTGTAGAGAGTCTAATATTACAATTAGGGCCTGTTCGGATGTATGGTTTTGTGTAGGAATTCATTATCAATGGGAGTTGTTTTCCTAGAGCTGTTCGGAGGTATAGTAATTTCCCAGTTTGTTCCCAATTTTATTCCTATGATGTACCCATCCACAGCCAAATTCATGGGGAAAAAAAAATATTGTCCAGGTGAATTATTTCTTTCCCAACTCCCACTTTCTTCTTCCACGTGGGTGGGTCCCATCTTCTCTCCCTCTCTCTTTCCTCAAACACAAACATGTGACACATTCTATATATATAGAACTATATTTTATATAACTTCTCATTGTGGGACTAATGTTTCTTATTCAAAGATCCGGACCGAAATGCATGTATGTGCGTGTGTATATATATATTTTTATAGCATATTAGTCTAATAAATAGGTGAAAAAAAAATTCTACACATTTTTGTGTACAACATTTAATTTTTTTTACAATCTTTTTTTAGAACATTTAATTATTTTTGGTACAATTTGTTTTGTACAACATTTAATTATTTTGTGTACATATTTTTTGTGCAACATTTAATATTTTTGTACAATTTTTAAATTTTAAATATGTGAGAAATTTAAATAGAAATATTTATTTTTAAAATACATTAAGATTTTTCACAACTAATTTTAAATATGTGTACACATTTTTTCACAACTAATTTTATTAATAAAGAAAATTGTGTAATATCAAAACATTTTAGAAAAAAAAAATGATTTTCCACAATTAATCCCATTGTTCAACCGAACACTCATTTCAACACATTCCCATAATTAATTCTATGCGTACCTACACCCATGGGTTCCTGCTTTTTCAAAAGTGGGTTCCCATCCCCGTCAAATACTATCCCGTGTAATTCCTTGACATCCGAACACGCCCTAGTGAGGTCATTCAGACCCAAGGGTCAGCTGTCCATTTTAAAAGACAAATGGATCCTATCATGATTGATGAGTGGTCCCAAATACTACACAAATTAGTACCATTTCCTTTACCCATCAGTTGGATACAATCTCTTGGAAATGGGAACCATCAGGTCATTTTTCTGTCAAATCCTTGTATAAATTTCTTAATTTTGATGGCATCCTATTTCCTAGACCTATGTTATGGTGGCAATTACCTCTCCCACACAAGATTAAAATTTTCATGTGATTGGTTAATAATAACATAATTCTCACTAAAGATAACCTTAGCAAATGGGGTTGGGTAGGATGTGAAACATGTCCATTTTGTAAGGAAGATGAAACGATTAATCAATTGTTTCTAACTTGCAAGTTATCTCAACACATTTGGTTTTTGATGGGCCTTAGTCAGAACCATTTTAAGCGATGGCACAACATCACAGATATTATTGATTTTTCATTTACCTTAGATAGAAAAAATCAGAGTGCTTTCCTAGTAGTCTTTAGTGCTATATGTTGGTCTATTTGGAAATTGCGAAATGAGGCTTGTTTTCAGAATACCAACAAAAAAACGTTTCGAACTATAGTTCTTATGATAGTTGCTTTGATTAATTATTGGGCAGGTGTTATCAACAAACAATCTTGGGAGATGGTTCTACGCTGGATGCCGGACAACATTGATGAAATTCCTCTGCAAATCTTGGAACCAGAGGACACACAAATGTTAGGACTCACCTCACCAGGAGCAGACAGTGAAGAAGCCCCTAGCAGCTCTAGCTAAATGCAGACAATTTAGTTATTTGTTTTAATGATTAAGATCAACTTGTTTAGTTGTTATCTCTGGATGATTTCTCTTTTGGTCATTTGTTTTGCTTTTAAATACTGTTGGTTTTGTATGTTCTGGATTCTGGTTTCTTGATTCTTTTAAATACTGTTGGCTTCATGCCTTTTTATCAAAAAAAATATCAATATCTTTTTGATAATTTAATTTAATTAATTTCTAAAAATAAAAAAATGTTGTCCTGTTCAGTGTGAAGTGCAGCACCAGTATTGCGACTCTGAAGGCTAAAGCTGGTAGAGGGCGCACGCATAATGACTAAAAATAAAATAAATCATGAGTCATCTGAGAATAAGATTGAGGGATTTATATTTGACCAGTAAAACATGGAAAAAACAAGAACATAGACCGGAGGGTGAGAGAAGAAAGAGGTGGGATGTGGTATGAGCAGCAAGAACATGAGCTCTGTGGAAGGAAGGAAACCATCGGACCTTAACACAGATATAAAAGTTAGAGCATATTCTAATAAATGCTGCGACAATTGATATGCACAATTGGACGGTATTTATATAGGGCAACGGTCTCAGTGATTAGAGCAAGAAACGAGGAGCAGACCTAGACAGGGTTTTAGTCTTTTTAATTTTCATAGTGGGCCATCTTAATAAGTAAGTTGTAATTATTTATAGGAAAATGACCACTGTGGATGGTTGGATTTTTGTAAATATTTTTTCTTATCAGTATATTTTTAGTAAAAATTTCCCACTAAACCTCAAAAAAAAAAAAAATGGAAAAGAAAACGATTGTTCTTGCACGCACGGTTCTTTCTTCCTTGATATAATAACAAGTTCGAGTTGCCAGCAAGCAAGGCGCAGAAATAGATTAGGGTCGGTTGTTGATTTGACCATTTGTACTATCTAATGCATTATTGATGTATATCAGGAGCGTTCACTGTCTTTCCTTTCAAATTAATCAAATACAAAATAACGACTTCCTTATTTAATATTTTGAGTTTGACTATGGTGATTACCAATGTAAATATATACTCAAAAGTAATGATTTTTTTATCTATCTAATAATAGTAAAAAAATATAAAAAACATAAAATTTGATCTCCAAATACATTTTTATTTGGAAATCATGTTTAACGATTCAGGATGACAGTTTCAATTTAACATATAGATATACAAATCAATAGCACAGATTGATACGTAATATGCATATTGACATAGCCTCAAATTTTTTAAACATATGATGCCCAAAGTGTTTTAACATTATTGACAATAAGACTTGAATAATGCCTCATCCATTATTAGTATTGTTTTAAGCAAGAGATGATATAAATATATACTAATATAAACAGATAATTATTTAAAGGTAAATCAAAAGTCTGGTGCTGCTTAAGCTATTAGTTAGTTAATTTGTGTTTAACATATTTCATAGATAATGATTTTAAAATTAAAAAAAAAAAATTGGCAGTAAGATATGAAGTATGTATGCATCTTTTCTATTATTTTTCAATTTTATTAGAAAATTTCCGTATCTTTGGATTTAACAAAGAAAATCACTAAAATTAGGCTATGAAATATATTAACATTATTAGGCTCATTTTTCTCGTGATGATTATGCTGACAATCTCAAAATGTATACAAATCTGATATTGTGATACAGTGATATTACAATCAAACTTTTTTGAGAATTTTTTTTATACCACTTCAAAATATGAAAATTAGAAAATTGCCACTCTAAAATATGAAATTAGTTATTTTCCAGTCTAAAATCATTAAATTTATGAAATTGTTACCCCATTTGTATTTGTTCTTCTGCTTAGGAACCTTATTTGCCCTAGTTCGTGTGCTTAACAACCTCAACTGCCGTTGTTCGTATGCTTCTTAACATTTTTCGCCCTTGTTCTTGTGCTTAGCAACATCATTTACACTTGTTCTTGTGCTTAATAACCTCATTTGTCGTTGTTCTTGCGCTTTGCAACATAATTTGTCCGTCATCATGTGCTTATGAACCTCATTTTCATTTGTTCTTGTGCTTAGGAACCTCATTTACCCTTGTTCGTATGCTTAACAATCTTAATTGTCGTTGTTCATATGCTTCTTAACCTCTTTTGCCCTTGTTCTTGAGCTTAGCAACATCATTTACACTTGTTCTTGAGCTTAACAGCATCGTTTGTCGTTGTTCTTCTCTTTTGCAACATAATTTGCCCTTGATCTTGTGCTTATGAACCTCATTTGCATTTGTTATTGTGCTTAGGAACCTCATTTTCCTTTGTTTGTGTGCTTAACAACCTCAATTAGCGTTGTTCGTATGCTTAACAATCTCTTTTGCTCTTGATATTGTGCTTATGAACCTCATTTGCATTCGTTCTTGTGCTTAGGAACCTCATTTTTCCTTGTTTGTGTGCTTAACAACCTCATTTGTAGTTGTTCTTGCGCTTTGCAACATAATTTGCCCTTGATCTTGTGTTTATTAACCACATTTACATCTGTTCTTGTGATTAGGAACCTCATTTGCCCTTGTTTGTGTGCTTAACAACCTCTTTTGCCCTTGATCTTGTGCTTATGAACCTCATTTGCATTTGTTCTTGTGCTTAGGAACCTCATTTGCCCTTTTTCGTGTGCTTAACAACCTCAATTGTCGTTGTTCGTATGCTTCAACCTCTTTTATCCTTGTTCTTGTGCTCAGCAACATCATTTACACTTATTCTTGTGCTACACAACCTCATTTGTCATTGCTCTTGCGCTTTGCAACAAAATTTATCCTTAATCTTGTGCTACTGAACCTCATTTGCATTTGTTATTATACTTAGGAACCTCATTTTCCCTTGTTTGTGTGCTTAACAACCTCATTTGTTATTGTTCTTGCCCTTTTCAACATAATTTGCCCTTGATCTTGTGTTATGAACCTCATTTGCATTTGTTGTTGTGCTTAAGAACCTCATTTGCCCTATTTTGTGTGCTTAACAACCACAATTGGTGTTGTTCGTGTTCTTAACAGCCTCCTTTGCCCTTGGTATTGTGCTTATGAACCTCATTTGTACTTATTCTTGTGCTTATGAACCTTATTTGCCCTTGTTTGTGTGCTTAGCAACACAAACATTGTCGTTGTGCCTAGGAACCTCAATTGCCCTTGTTTGTACTTAAGAACTTCAATTGTCATTGTTTTTATGCTTCTTAATCTCTTTTGCCCTTGTTCTTGTGCTTTACAACATCCATTACACTTATTCTTGTGCTTAACAACCACATTTGTCGTTGTTCTTGCACTTTGCAACATAATTTGCCCTTCATCTTGTGCTTATGAACCTAATTTGCATTTGTTCTTGTGCTTAGGAACCACATTTGCCCTTGTTTGTGTGCTTAACAACCTCAATTAGCGTTGTTTGTGTGCTTAACAACCTCTTGTTCTTGTTCTTGTGTTTAGCAACATCATTTACACTTGTTCTTGTGCTTACAAACCTCATTTGTATTTGTTCTTGTGCTTAGGAACCACATTTGCCCTTGTTTGTGTGCTTAACAACCTCAATTGTCGTTGTCAATATGCTTCTTAACCTCTTTTGTCCATGTTCTTGTGCTTAGCAACATCATTTACACTTGTTCAAGTGCTTAACATCGTCATTTGTCGTTGTTCTTGTGCTTTGCAACATAATTTGTCCTTGATATTATGCTTATGAACCTCATTTATATTTGTTCTTGTGCTTAGGAACCCCATTTTCTCTTATTTGTGTGCTTAAAAACCTCATTTGTCATTGTTCTTGCGCTTTGCAACATAATTTACCCTTGATCTTGTTCTTATGAACCTCATTTGCATTTGTTCTTATGCTTAGGAGCCTCATTTACCCTTGTTTGTGTGCTTAACAACCTTTATTGTCGTTGTCAATATGCTTCTTAACCTCTTTTGTCCTTGTTCTTGTGCTTAGCAACATCATTTACAATTGTTCATGTGTTAACAACCATATTTGTCGTTGTTCTTGTGCTTTACAACATAATTTGCCCTTGATCTAGTGGTTATGAACCTCATTTGTATTTGTTCTTGTGCTTAGAAACCACATTTTCCTTGTTCGTCTGCTTAACAACCTCTTTTGCCCTTGATCTTGTGCTTATCAAACTCATTTGCATTTGTTCTTATGCTTAGGAATCTCAATTGCCCTTGTTCGAGTGCTTAACAACCTCAAATGTCATTGTTCATATGCTTCTTAACCTCTTTTGTCCTTGTTATTGTGCTTAACAGCCACATTTGTCGTTGTTCTTGCCCTTGACAACATAATTTGCCCTTGATCTTGTGTTTATGAACCTCATTTGTATTTGTTCTTGTGCTTAGAAACCTCATTTTTCCCTTGTTTGTGTGCTTAACAACCTCAATTGTCATTGTTTGTGTGCTTAACAACCTCTTTTGCCCTTGCTCTTGTGCTTATGAACCCCATTTGCATTTGTTCTTATACTTAGGAACCTCATTCGCCCTTGTTTGTGTGCTTAACAACCTCTTTTGCCCTTGATCTCGTGCTTATGAACTTCATTTGCATTTGTTCTTGTGCCTAGGAACCTCATTTTCCCTTGTTCGTGTGCTTAACAAGCTCAATTGGTGTTGTTGGTATGCTTAACAACCTCTTTTGCCCCTGATTTTGTGCTTATGAACCTCATTTGCATTTGTTCTTGTACTTAGGAACTGTATCTGCCCTTGTTCGTGTGCTTAACAACCTCAATTATCGTTGTTCGTGTTCTTAACAACCTCCTTTGCCCTTCATCTTGTGCTTATGAACCTCATTTGCATTTGTTCTTGTGTTTAGGAGGATCATTTGCCCTTTTTCATGTGCTTAACAACCTCAATTGTCGTTGTTGATATGCTTCTTAACCTGTTTTGTCCTTGTTCTTGTGCTTAGCAATATCATTTACACTTGTTATTGTGCTTAACAACCACATTTGTCGTTCTTCTGGCGCTTTGCAACATAATTTTCCCTTGATCTTGTGCATACGAACCTCATTTGCATTTGTTCTGGTACTTGGGAACCTAATTTGCCCTTGTTTGTGTGCTTAGCAACCTCAATTGGCGTTGTTTGTGTGCTTAACAACCTCTTTTGCCCTTGATCTTGTACTTATGAACCTTATTTGCATTAGTTCTTGTGCTTACCAACCTCATTTTCCCTTGTTCTTGTGCTTAACAACCTCAATTGGCGTTGTTTGTGTGCTTAACAACCTCTTTTGCACCTGATCTTGTGCTTATGAACCTCATTTGCATTTGTTCTTGTGCTTAGGAACCTTATTTGCCCTTGTTCGTGTGTTTAACAACCTCAATTGTGGTTGTTCGTGTTCTTAACAACCTCTTTTGCCCTTCATCTTATGCTAATGAACCTCATTTGCATTTGTTCTTGTGTTTAGGAGCCTCATTTGCCCTTTTTCGTGTGCTTAACAACCTCAATTGTCATTGTTCATATGCTTCTTAACCTGTTTTGTCCTTGTTCTTGTGCTTAGCAATAGCATTTACACTTGTTCTTATGCGTAACAACCACATTTGTCGTTGTTCTTGCGCTTTTGAGACATAATTTGTCCTTAATCTTGTGCTTATGAATCTCATTTGCATTTGTTCTTGTGCTTAGGAACCTCATTTGCCCTTGTTTGTGTGCTTAACAACCTCAATTGTCGTTATCAATATGTTTCTTAACCTCATTTGCCCTTGTTCTTGTGTTTAGCAACAACACTTGTTCTTGTGCATAGCAACCTCATTTGTCGTTGTTCTTGCGCTTTGCAACATAATTTGCCATTGATCTTGTGCTTACGAACATCATTTGCATTTTTCTTGTGCTTAGGAACCTCATTTTCTCTTGTTTGGGTGCTTAACAACCTGAATTGGCGTTGTTCGTATGCTTAACAACCTATTTTACCCTTGATCTTGTTCTTATGAACTTTATTTGCATTTGTTCTTGTGCTTAGGAACCTCAGTAGCCCTTATTATTATGCTTAACAATCTCAATTGTCGTTGTTCATATGCTTCTTAACCTCTTTTTCGATTGTTCTTGTGCTTAGCAACATTATTTACAGTTGTTCTTGTGCTTAACAACCTCATTTGTCATTGTTCTTGCGCTTTGCAACATAATTTACCCTTGCTCTTGTGCTTATGAACCTCATTTGCATTTGTTCTTGTGCTTAGGAACCTCATTTGCCCTTGTTCGTGTGCTTAACAACCTCAATTGGCGCTGTTTGTGTTCTTAACGACCTCTTTTGCCCTTCATCTTGTGCTTATGTACCTCATTTGCATTTGTTCTTGTGTTTAGGAGACTCATTTGCCCCTTTTCGTGTGCTTAACAACCCCAATTGTCGTTGTTCATATGCTTCTTAACCTGTTCAGTCCTTGTTCTTGCGCTTAGCAATATCATTTACACTTGTTATTGTGCTTAACAACCTCATTTGTCATTGTTCTTGCGCTTTGCAACATAATTTGCCCTTGATCTTGTGCTTATGAACCTCTTTTGCATTTGTTCTTGTTCTTAGCAACCTCAGGTGGCCTTATTTTTTTTTGCTTAACAACCTCAATTGTCATTGTTTATATGTTTCTTAACCTCTTTTCAATTGTTCATGTGCTTAGCAACATTATTTACACTTGTTCTTGTGCTTAATAACCTCATTTGTCATTTTTCTTGCGCTTTGCAACATAATTTGCCCTTGATCCTGTGCTTATGAACCTCATTTGCAATTGTTCTTGTGGTTCAAGACCTCATTTGCCCTTGTTTGTGTGCTAAACAACCTCAATTGGTATTGTTTGTGTGCTTAACAACCTCTTTTGCTCTTGATCTTGTGCTTATGCACGTCATTTGCATTTGTTCTTGTGGTTACGAACCTCATTTGCCCTTGTTCGTGTGCTTAACAACCTCAATTGGTGTTGTTTGTGTGCTTAACAACCACTTTTGCCCCTGATCTTGTGCTTATGAACCTCATTTGCATTTGTTCTTGTGCTTAACAACCTCAATTGTCGTTGTTCGTGTTCTTAACAACCTCTTTTGCCCTTCGTCTTGTGCCTATGAACCTCATTTGCATTTGTTCTCGAGTTTAGGAGCCTCATTTGCCCTTTTTTGTGTGCTTAACAACCTCAATTGTCGTTGTTCATATGCTTCTTAACCTGTTCAGTCCTTGTTCCTGTGCTTAGCAATATCATTTACACTTGTTCTTGTGCTTAACAACCTAATTTGTTGTTGTTATTGTACTTTGCAACATAATTTGCCCTTAATCTTGTGCTTATGAACCTCATTTGCATTTGTTCTTGCGCTTAGGAACGTCATTTGCCCTTGTTTGTTTGCTTAACAACCTCAATTGTCGTTATTAATATGTTTCTTAACCTCTTTTTCGTTTGTTCTTGTACTTAGCAACATTATTTACACTTGTTCTTGTGCTTAACAACCTTATTTGTCATTGTTCTTGCGCTTTGCAACATAATTTGCCCTTGATTTTGTGCATATGAACCTCATTTGCATTTTTCTTGTAATTAGGAACTTCATTTTCCCTTGTTTGTGTGCTTAACAACCTTAATTGTCGTTGTTCGTGAGCTTAACAAGCTCTTTTTCCCATGATATTGTTCTTATGAACCTTATTTGCATTTGTTCTTATGCTTAGGAACGTCATTTCCCCTTGATCTTGCGCTTATGAGCCTCATTTGTATTTGTTCTTGTGCTTAGAAACCTCATTTTTCATTGTTCGTCTGCTTAACAACCTCTTTTGCCCTTGATCTTGTGCTTATCAAACTCATTTGCATTTGTTCTTCTGCTTAGGAACCTCAATTGCCCTTGTTCGTGTGCTTAACAACCTCAAATGTCGTTGTTCATATGCTTCTTAACCTCTTTTGTCCTTGTTCTTGTGCTTAACAACCTCATTTGCCGTTGTTCTTGCGCTTGACAACATAATTTGCCCTTGATCTTGTGCTTATGAACCTCATTTGTATTTGTTCTTATGCTTAGAAACCTCAGTTTCCCTTGTTTGTGTGCTTAATAACCTCAACTGTCGTTGTTTGTGTGCTTAACAACCTCTTTTGCCATTGATCTTGAGCTTATGAACCTCATTCGTCCTTGTTTGTGTGCTTAACCACCTCTTTTGCCCTTGATCTTGTGGTTATCAACCTCATTTGCATTTGTTCTTGTGCCTAGGAGCCTCATTTTCCCTTGTTCGTGTGCTTAACAAGCTCAATTGGCGATGTTTGTGTGCTTAACAACCTCTTTTGCCCCTGATTTTGTGCTTATGAACCTCATTTGCATTTGTTCTTGTACTTAGGAAACCCTATTTGCCCTTGTTCGTGTGCTTAACAACCTCAATTGTCGTTGTTCGTGTTGTTAACAACCTCTTTTGCCCTTCATATTGTGATTATGAACCTCATTTGCATTTGTTCTTGTGCTTAGGAACTTAATTTGCCATTTTTCGTGTGCTGAACAACCTCAATTGTCATTGTTGATATGCTTCTTAACCTGTTTTGTCCTTGTTCTTGTGCCTAGTAGCATTTACACTTGTTCTTGTGCTTAACAACCACATTTGTCGTTGTTCTTGCGCTTTGCAACATAATTTGCCCTTAATCTAGTGCTTATGAATCTCATTTGCATTTGTTCTTTTGCTTAGGAACCTTAGTTTCCCTTATTTTTTTGCTTAACAACCTAAATTGTCGTTGTTTATATGCTTCTTAACCTCTTTTTCGATTGTTCTTGTGCTTAGCAACATTATTTACACTTGTTCTTGTGCTTAACAACCTCATTTGTCATTGTTCTTGCGCTTTGCAACAAAATTTGCCCTTGATCTTGTGCTTATGAACCTCATTTGCATTTGTTATTGTGCTTCGGAACCTCATTTGCCCTTGTTTGTGTTCTTAACAACCTCAATTTGCGTTGTTTGTGTAGTTAACAGCCTCTTTTGCCCTTGATCTTGTGCTTGTGAACCTCATTAGCATTTTGTTCTTATGCTTAGGAACCCCATTCGCCCTTGTGTGTGTGGTTAGCAACCTCTTTTGCCCTTGATCTTGTGCGTATGAACCTCATTTACATTTGTTCTTGTGACTAGGAACCTCATTTGCCCTTGTTTGTGTGCTTAACAACCTCAATTGGCGTTGTTTGTGTGCTTAACATTCTTTTTTCCCCTGATTTGCCCTTGTTTGTGTTCATAAGAACCTCAATTTGCCCTTGTTTGTGTTCATAAGAACCTCATTTGCCCTTGTTTGTGTTCATAAGAACCTCAATTTGCGTTGTTTGTGTGCTTAACAACCTCTTTTGCACTTGATCTAGCGCTTATGTACCTCATTTTTCCTTGTTCGTCTGCTTAACAACCTCTTTTGTCCTTCATCTTGTGCTTATGAAACTCATTTGCATTTGTTCTTATTAGGAACCTCAATTGTCCTTGTTCGTGTGCTTAACAACCTCAATTGGCGTTGTTTGTGTGCTTAACAACCCTTTTTGCCCCTGATCTTGTGCTTATGAACCTCATTTGCATTTGTTCTTGTGCTTAGCAACCTCAATTGTCGTTGGTCGTGTTGTTAACAATCTCTTTTGCCCTTCATTTTGTGCCTATGAACCTCATTTGCATTTGTTCTTGTGTTTAGGAGCCTCATTTGCCCTTTTTCGTGTGCTTAACAACCTCAATTGTCGCTATTCATATGCTTCTTAACCTGTTTTGTCCTTGTTCTTGTGCTTAGCAATATCATTTACACTTGTTCTTGTGCTTAACAACCTCATTTGTCATTGTTCTTGCGCTTTGCAACATAATTTGCTCTTGATCTTGTGCTTATGAACATCTTTTGCATTTTTCTTGTGCTTAGGATCCTCATTTTCCCTTGTTTGTGTGCTTAACAACCTTAATTGGTGTTGTTCGTGTGCTTAACAACCTCTTTTGCCCTTGATCTTGTTCTGATGAACCTTATTTGCATTTATTCTTATGCTTAGGAACCTCATTTGCCCTTATTTGTGTGCTTAATGACCTAAAATGTCGTTGTTCATATGCTTCTTAACTTCTTTTGTCCTTGTTCTTGTTCTTAGCAACATCATTACACTTGTTCTTGTGCTTCACAATCTCATTTGTCGTTGTTCTTGCGCTGCAACATAATTTCCCCTTGATCTTGTGCTTATGGAACTCATTTGCATTCGTTCATGTGCTTAGGAACCTCATTTGCCCTTGTTTGTATGCTTAACAACCTCAATTGGAGTTGTTTGTGTGCTTAACAACCTCTTTTACCCCTGATCTAGTGCTTATGAACCTCATTTGCATTTGTTCTTGTGCTGAGGAACCTCATTTGCCCTTGTTCGTGTCTTTAACAACCTCATTCGCCCTTGTTTGTCTGCTTAACAACCTCTTTTGCCCTTGATCTTGTGCTTATGAACCTCATTTGCATTTGTTCTTGTGCCTAGGAACCTCATTTGCCCTTGTCCGTGTGCTTCACAACCTCAATTGGCGTTGTTTGTGTGCTTAACAATATCTTTTGCCCCCGATTTTGTGCTTATGAACCTCATTTGCATTTGTTCTTGTACTTAGGAACCTTATTTGCCCTTCTTCGTGTGCTTAACAATCTCAATTGTCGTTCTTCGTGTTCTTAACACCCTCTTTTGCCCTTCATCTTGTGCTTATGAACCTCATTTGCATTTGTTATTGTTTCAGAGCCTCATTTGCCCTTTTTCGTGTGCTTAACAACCTCCATTGTCGTTGTTCATATGCATCTTAACCTGTTTTCTCCTTGTTCTTGTGCTTAGCAATAGCATTTACACTTGTCCTTGATCTTGTGCTTATGAACCTCATTAGCATTTGTTCTTGTGCTTGAGAACCTCATTTGCCCTTATTTGTGTGCTCAACAACCTGTATTGTCGTTGTCAATATGCTTCTTAACATCTTTTGTCCTTGTTCTTTTGTTTAGCAACATCATTTACACTTGTTCATGTGTTCACAACCTTATTTGTTGTTGTTTTTCCTCTTTGCAACATAATTTTCCCTTGATCTTGTGTTTATGAACCTCATTTGTATTTGTTCTTGTGCTTAGAAACCTCATTTTCCATTGTTTGTGTGCTTAACAACCTCAATTGTCGTTGTTTGTGTTCTTAACAACCTCTTTTACCCTTGATCTTGTGCTTATGAACCTCATTTGCATTTGTTCTTATGCTTAGGAACCTCATTCGCCCTTGTTTGTGTGCTTAACAACCTCTTTTGCCCTTGATCTTGGGCTTATGAACCTCATTTGCATTTGTTCTAGTGCCTAGGAACCTCATTTTCCTTTGTTCGTGTGCTTAACAAGCTCAATTGGCGTTGTTTGTGTGCTTAACAACCTCTTTTGCCCCTGATTTTGTGCTTATGAACCTCATTTGCATTTGTTCTTGTACTTAGGAACCTTATTTGTCCTTGTTCGTGTGCTTAACAACCTCAATTGGCATTGTTCATATGCTTCTTAACCTGTTTTGTCCTTGTTCTTGTGCTTAGAAATAGCATTTACACTTGTTCTTGTGCTTAACAACCTCATTTGTCGTTGTTCTTGCGGTTTGCAACATAATTTGCCCTTAATCTTGTGCTTATGAACCTCATTTGCATTTGTTCTTGTGCTTAGGAACCTCAGTTGCCCTTATTTTTTTGTTTAACAACCTCAATTGTCGTTGTTTGTATGCTTCTTAACCTCTTTTTCGATTGTTCTTGTGCTTAGAAACATTATGTACACTTGTTCTTGTGCTTAACAACCTGATTTGTCATTGTTCTTGCGCTTTGCAACATAATTTGCCCTTGATCTTGTGCTTATGAACCTCATTTGCATCTCGTGCTTAGGAACCTCATTTGTCCTTGTTCGTGTGCTTAACAACCTCAATTGGTGTTATTTGTGTGCTTAACAACCCCTTTTGCCCCTGAACTTGTGCTTATGTTATTTGCATTTGTTCTTGTCCTTAACAATCTAAATTGTTGTTGTTCGTGTTCTTAACAATCTCTTTTGCCCTTCGTCTTATGCCTATGAACCTCATTTGTATTTGTTCTTGAGTTTAGGAGCCTCATTTGCCATTTTTCGTGTACTTAAGAACCTCAATTGTCGTTGTTCATATGCTTCTTAACCTGTTTTGTCGTTGTTCTTGTGCTTAGCAATATCATTTACGCTTGTTCTTGTGCTTAACAACCTCAATTGTCGTCGTTCTTGCACTTTGCAACATAATTTGCTCTTGATCTTGTTCTTATGAACCTCATTTGCATTTTTCTTGTGCTTAGGAACCTCATTTTCCCTTGTTTGTGTGCTTAACAACCTTAATTGGCGTTGTTCGTGTACTTAACAACCTCGTTTTCCCTTGATCTTGTTCTTATGAACCTTATTTGCATTTGTTCTTATGCTTAGGAACCTCATTTTCCCTTATTTGTGTGCTTCTTAACCTAAAATGTCGTTGTTCATATGCTTCTTAGCCTCTTTTGTCCTTGTTCTTGTGCTTAGCAACATCATTTACACTTGTTCTTGTGCTTTAGAACCTTAGTTGTCGTTGTTCTTGCGCTTTGCAACATAATTTGCCCTTGATCTTGTGCTTATGAAACTCATTTGCATTCATTATTGTGCTTAGGAACATCGTTTGCCCTTGTTTGTGTGCTTAACAACCTCAATTGTCGTTGTCAATATGCTTCTTAACCTCTTTTGTCCTTGTTCTTGTGTTTAGCAACATCATTTACACTTGTTCATGTGCTTAACAACGTCATTTGTCGTTGTTCTTGTGCTTTGCAACATAATTTGCCATTCATCTTGTGCCTATGAACCTCATTTGTATTTGTTCTTGTGCTTACGAACCACATTTTCTTTTGTTTGTCTGCTTAACAACCTCATTTGTTGTTGTTCTTGTGTTTTGCAACATAATTTGCTTTTGATCTTGTGCTTATGAACCTCATTTGCATTTGTTCTTGTGCTTAGGAACCTCATTTGCCCTTGTTTGTGTGCTTAACAACCTCAATTGTCGTTGTCAATATGGTTCTTAACCTTTTTTTGTCCTTGTTCTTGTACTTAGCGACATCATTTACACCGGTTCATTTGTTAACAACCTTATATGTCGTTGTTCTTGCGCTTTGCAACATAATTTGCCCTTGATCTTGTACTTTTGGACCTCATTTGCATTTGTTCTTGTGCTTAGGAACCTCATTTGCCCTTGTTTTTGTGCTTAACAACCTTAATTGGCGTTGTTAGTGTGCTTAACAACCTTAATTGGCGTTGTTAGTGTGCTTAACAACCTCTTGTGCCCTTGATCTTGTTCTTATGAACTCTATTTGTATTTGTTTTTGTGCTTAGGAACCTCAGTTGCCCTTCTTTTTTTGCTTAACAACCTCAATTGTCGTTGTTCATATGCTTCTTAACCTCTTTTTCGATTGTTCTTGTGCTTAGCAACATTATTTACACATTTTCTTGTGCTTAACAACCACATTTGTCATTGTTCTTGCGCTTTGCAACATAATTTGCCCTTGATCTTGTGCATATGAACCTCATTTGCATTTGTTCTTATGCTTAACAACCTCAATTGGCGTTGTTTGTGTGCTTAACAACTTCTTTTGCCCTTGATGTTGTGCTTATGAACCTTGTTTGCATTTGTTCTTGTGCTTAGGAACCTCATTCGTCCTTGTTCGTGTGCTTACCTAACTCAATTGGCGTTGTTTGCGTGCATAACAACATCTTTTCCCCCTGATCTTGTGCTTATGAACCTCATTTGCATTTGTTCTTGAGCTTAGAAACCTCATTTGCCCTTGTTCGTGTGCTTAGCAACCTCAATTATCGTTGTTCGTGTTCTTAACAACCTCTTTTGCCCTTCCTCTTGTGCTTGTGAACCTCATTTCCATTTGTTCTTATGCTTGGGAACCTCATTTGCCCTTATTCGTGTACTTAATAAC
Organism: Carex arenaria; assembly: GCA_964058825.1. Lineage (NCBI taxonomy): Eukaryota > Viridiplantae > Streptophyta > Magnoliopsida > Poales > Cyperaceae > Carex > Carex arenaria. The sequence goes on from CAXKVW010000679.1 coordinate 296,627, forward strand.
CTAAAATGTCATTGTTCATATGCTTCTTAACGTCTTTTGTCCTTGTTCTTGTGCTTAGCAACATCATTTACACTTGTTCTTGTGCTTCACAACCTCATTTGTTGTTGTTCTTGCGCTTTGCAACATAATTTTCCCTTGATCTTGTGCTTATGAACCTCATTTGTATTTGTTCTTGTGCTTAGGAACCTCATTTTCTTTTGTTTGTCTGCTTAACAACCTCATTTGTCGTTGTTCTTGCGCTTTGCAACATAATTTGGTCTTGATCTTGTGCTTATCAACATCATTTGCATTTTTCTTGTGCTTAGGAACCTAATTTCCCCTCTTTTGTGTGCTTAACAACCTTAATTGGCATTGTTGGTGTGCTTAACAATCTCTTTTGCCCTTGATCTTGTTCTTATGAACCTTATTTGCATTTGTTCTTATGCTTAGGAACCTCATTTGCCCTTATTCGTGTGCTTAATAACCTAAAATGTCGTTGTTCATATGTTTCTTAACCTCTTTTGTCCTTGTTCTTGTGCTTAGCAACATCATTTACACTTGTTATTGTGCTTCACAACCTCATTTTTCGTTGTTCTTGCGCTTTGCAACATAATTTGCCCTTGATTGTGTGCTTATGAAACTCATTTGCATTCGTTCTTGTCCTTAGGAACCTCGTTTGCCCTTGTTTGTGTGCTTAACAACCTCAATTGTCGTTGTCAATATGTTTTTTAAATTATTTTGTCCTTGTTCTTGTGCTTAGCAACATCATTTATACTTGTTCATGTGCTTAACAATGTCATTTGTCGTTGTTCTTGTGTTTTGCAACATAATTTGCCATAGATCTTGTGCTTATGAACCTCATTTGTATTTGTTCTTTTGCTTAGGAGCCTCATTTTCTATTGTTTGCGTGCTTAACAACCTCATTTGTCATTGTTCTTGCGCTTTACAACATAATTTGCCCTTGATCTTGTACTTATGAACCTCATTTGCATTTGTTATTGTGCTTAGGAACCTCATTTGCCATTGTTTGTGTGCTTAACAACCTCAATTGGCGCTGTTCGTGTTCTTAACAACCTCTTTTGCCCTTCATCTTGTGCTTATGAACCTCATTTGTATTAATTCTTGTGTTTAGGAGCCTCATTTGCCTTTTTTCGTGTGCTTAACAACCTCAATTGTCGTTGTTCATTTGCTTCTTAACATGTTTTGTCCTTGTTCTTGTGCTTAGCAATAGCATTTACACTTGTTCTTGTACTTAACAACCTCTTTTGTCGTTGTTCTAGTGCTTTGCAACATAATTTGCCCTTAATCTTGTGCTTATGAACCTCATTTGCATTTGTTCTTGTGCTTAGGAACCTCAGTTGCCATTATTTTTTTTCTTAACAACCTTAATTGTGGTTGTTCATATACTTCTCAACCTCTTTTTCGATTGTGCTTGGGCTTGGCAACATTATTTACACACGTTCTTATGCTTAACAACCTCATTTGTCATTGTTCTTGCACTTTGCAACATAATTTGCCCTTGATCTTGTGCTTATGAACCTCATTTGCATTTGTTCTTGTGCTTAAAAACTTGAATTGGCGTTGTTTGTGTGCTTAACAACCTCTTTTGCCCTTGATCTTGTGCTTATGAACCTCATTTCCATTTGTTCTTGTGCTTAGGAACCTCATTTGCCCTTGTTTGTGTGCTTAACTACCTCAATTGGCGTTGTTTGCGTGCTTAACAACATCTTTTGCCCCTAATCTTGTGCTTATGAACCTCATTTGCATTTGTTCTTAAGCTTAGAAATCTTATTTGCCCTTGATCTTGTGCTTATGAACCTCATTTACATTTTTCTTGTGCTTAGAAATCTCATTTTCTCTTGTTTGTGTGCTTAAGAACCTTAATTGGCGTTATTCGTGTGCTTAACAACCTCGTTTGCCCTTGATCTTGTTCTTACGAACCTTATTTGCATTTGTTCTTTTGCTTAGGAATCTCATTTGCCCTTATTCCTGTGCTTAATAACCTAAAATGTCGTTGTTCATATACTTCTTAAGCCCTTTTGTCCTTGTTCTTGTGCTTAGCAACATCATTTACACTTGTTCTTGTGCTTCACAACCTCATTTGTCGTTGTTATTGCGCTTTGCAACATAATTTGCCCTTGATCTTGTGCTTATTAAACTCATTTGCATTCGTTTTTCTACTTAGGAACCTCATTTGCCCTTGTTTGTGTGCTTAACAACCTCAACTGTCTTTGTTAATATGCTTCTTAACCTCTTTTGTCCTTGTTCTTGTGCATAGCAACATAATTTACACTTGTTCAGGTGTTAACAACCTTATTTGTCGTTTTTCTTGCGCTTTGCAACATAATTTTCCCTTGATCTTGTGCATATGAACCTCATTTGTATTTGTTCTGTGCTTAGAAACCTCATTTTTCATTGTTCGTCTGCTTAACAACCTCTTTTGCCCTTGATATTGTGCTTATGAAACTCATTTGCATTTGTTCTTATGCTTAGGAACCTCAATTGCCATTGTTTGTGTGCTTAACAACCTCAAATATCATTGTTCATATGCTTCTTAACCTCTTTTGTCCTTCTTCTTGTGCTTAACAACCTCATTTGTCATTGTTCTTGTGCTTGACAACATAATTTGCGCTTGATCTTGTGCTTATGAACCTCATTTGCATTTGCTTAGGAACCAAATTTGCCATTGTTTGTGTGCTTAACAACCTCAATTGGCGTTGTTTGTGTTCTTAACAGCCTCTTTTGCCCTTCATCTTGTGCTTATGAACCTCATTTGTATTTGTTCTTGTGTTTAGGAACCTCATTTGCCCTTTTTCGTGTGCTTAACAACATCAATTGTCGTTGTTCATATGCTTCTTAACCTGTTTTGTCCTTGTTCTTGAGCTTAGCAATAGCATTTACACTTGTTTTTGTGCTTAACAATCTCATTTGTCGTTGTTCTTGTGCTTTGCAACATAATTTGCCCTAAATCTTGTGCTTATGAACCTCATTTGCATTTGTTCTTGTGCTTAGAAACCTCAGTTGCCCATATTTTTTTTCTTAACAACCTCGATGTCGTTGTTCATATGCTTCTTAACCTCTTTTTCGATTGTTCTTGTGCTTAGCAACATTATTTACACTTGTTCTTGTGCTTAACTACATCATTTGTCATTGTTCTTGCGCTTTGCAACATAACTTTTCCTTGATCTTATGCTTATGAACCACATTTGCATTTGTTCTTGTGCTGCGGAACCTCATTTGCCCTTGTTTGTGTGCTTAACAACCTCAATTGGTGTTGTTTGTGTGCTTAACAACTTCTTTTGCCCTTGATCTTGTACTTATGAACCTCATTTGCATTTGTTCTTATGCTTAGGAACCTCATTTGCCCTTGTTCGTGTGCTTAACAAACTCAATTGGCATTGTTTCTGTGCTTAACAACCTCTTTTGCCCCTGATCTTGTGCTTATGAACCTCATTTGCATTTGTTCTTGTGCTTAGGAACCTTATTTGCCCTTGTTCGTGTGCTTAACAACCTCAATTGTCGTTGTTCATATGCTTCTTGTGCTTAACAACCTCAATTGTCGTTGTTCATATGCTTCTTGTGCTTAGGAACCTTATTTGCCCTTGTTCGTGTGCTTAACAACCTCAACTGTTTTGTCTTTGTTCTTGTGCTTAGCAATATCATTTACACTTCTTCTTGTGCTTAACAACCTCAATTGGCATTGTCTGTGTGCTTAACAACCTCTTTTGCCCCAGATCTAGTGCTTATGAACCACATTTGCATTTGTTCTTGGACTTAGGAACCTAATTGGCCAATGCTCGTGTCCTTAACAACCTCAATTGGCGTTGTTTGTGTATTTAACAACCTCTTTTGCCCCTGATCTTGTGCTTATGAACCTCATTTGCATTTGTTCTTGTGCTCAGGAACCTTATTTGCCCGTGTTCGTGGGCTTAACAACCTCAATTGTCGTTGTTCATATGCTTTTTAACCTCTTTTCCCCTTGTTCTTGAACTTAGCAACAACATTTACACTTGTTTTTGTGCTTAACAACCTCATTTGTCATTGGTCTTGCGCTTTGCAACATAATTTGCCCTTGATCTTGTGCTTATGAACCTCATTTGCATTTTTCTTGTGCTTAGGAACCTAATTTTTCCTTGTTTGTGTGCTTAACAACCTTAATTGGCGTTGTTGGTGTGCTTAACAATCTCTTTTGCCCTTGGTCTTGTTCTTATGAACCTTATTTGCATTTGTTCTTATGCTTAGGAACCTCATTTGCCCTTATTCGTGTGCTTAATAACCTAAAATGTCATTGTTCATATGCTTCTTAACTTTTTTTGTCCTTGTTCTTGTGCTTAGCAACATCATTTACATTTCTTGTGTTTCACAACCTCATTTGTCGCTATTCTTGCGCTCTGCAAAATAATTTTCCCTTGATCTTGCTCTTATGAAACTCATTTGCATTCGTTCTTGTGCTTAGGAACCTCGTTTGCCCTTGTTTGTATGCTTAATAACACCAATTGGCGTTGTTTGTGAGCTTAACAACCTCTTTTGCCCCTGATCTAGTGCTTATGAACCTCATTTGGTTTTGTTCTTGTGCTAAGGAACCCCATTGGCCCTTGTTCGTGTCCTTAACAACCTCAATTGGCGTTGTTTGTGTACTTAACAATCTCTTTTGCCCCTGATCTTGTGCTTATGAACCTCATTTGCATTTGTTCTAGTGCTTAGGAACCTGATAACCTCATTTGCCCTTGTTCTTGTACTTAGCAACATCATTTACACTAGTTCTTGTGCTTAACAACCTCATTTGTTGTTCTTCTTGCGCTTTGTAACATAATTTGCACTTGATGTTGTGCTTATAACCTCATTTGCATTTGTTCTTGTACTTAGGAACCACATTTGCCATTGTTTGACAACCTCAATTGGCGTTGTTCGTGTTCTTAACAACCTGTTTTGCCCTTCATCTTGTGCTTATGAACCTCATTTGCATTTGTTCTTGTGTTCAGGAATCTTATTTGCCCTTTTCGTGTGCTTAACAACCTCAATTGTCATTGTTCATATGCTTCTTAACATGTTTTGCCCTTGTTCTTGTACTTAGCAACATCATTTACACTTGTTTTGTGCTTAACAACCTCATTTGTCGTTGTTCTTGCGCTTTGCAACATAATTTGCCCTTGATCTTGTGCTGATGAACCTCATTTGCATTTGTTCATGTGCTTAGGAACCACAGTTGCTCTTGTTTGTGTGCAAAATAGCCTCAATAAGCGTTGTTTGTGTGCTTCCCAACCTCTTTTGCCCTTGATCTTGTGCTTATGAACCTCATTTGTATTTGTTTTTGTGCTTAGGAACCTCAGTTGCCATTGTTTGCCTGCTTAACAACCTCAATTGTCGTTGTTCATATGCTTATTAACCACTTTTTTCATTGTTCTTGTGCTTAGCTACATTATTTACACTTGTTATTGTACTTAAGAACCTCATTTATCATTGTTCTTGTGCTTTGCAACATAATATGCCCTTGATCTTGTGCTTATAAACCTCATTTGCATTTGTACTTGTGCTTAGAATCCTCTTTGCCCTTGTTTGTTTGCTTAACAACCTCAATTGGCGTTGTTCGTGTTCTTAACAACCTCTTTTACCCTTCATCTTGTGCTTATGAATCTCATTTACAGTTGCTTTTGTGCTTAGAAACCTCATTTACCCTTGTTTGTGTGCTTAACAACCTCAATTGTCGTTGTTCATATGCTTCTTAACCTCTTTTGCCCTTGTTCTTGTGCTTAGCAACATCATTTATACTTGTTCTTGTGCTTAACAAACTCATTTGTCGTTGTTCTTGTGCTCTGCAACATAATTTGCCCTTGATCTTGTGCTTATGAACCTCATTTGCATTTGTTATTGTGCTTAGGAACCTCATTTTTCGTTGTTTGTGTGCTTAACAACCTCTTTTGCCCTTGATCTTGTGCTTATGAACCTAATTTGCATTTGTTCTTCTTTTTAGGAACCTCATTTTCCCTTGTTTGTTTGCTTAACAACCTCAATTATCATTTTTCATATGCTTCTTAACCTCATTTGCATTTGTTCTTGTGTTTAGGACCCTCATTTGCCCTTTTTCGTGTGCTTAACAACCTCAATTGTCGTTGTTCATATGCTTCTTAACCTGTTTTGTCCTTGTTCTTGTGCTTAGCAATAGCATTTACACTTGTTCTTGTGCTTAACAACTTCAATTGGCGTTGTCCGTGTGTTTAACAACCTCTTTTGCATTTGATATTGTGCTTATAAACCTCATTTGTATTTGTTCTTGTTCTTAGGAACCTCATTTGCCCTTGCTCGTGTGCTTAACAACCTCAATTATCGTTGTTCATATACTTCCTAACCTCTTTTGCCCTTGTTCTTGTGCTTAGCAACATAATTTACACTTGTTCATGTGCTTAACAACCTCGTTTGTCCTTGTTATTGCGCTTTGCAACATAATTTGCCCGTGATCTTTTGCTTATGAACCTCATTTGCATTTGTTCTTATGCTTACGGACCTTATTTGCCTTTGTTCGTGTGCGTAACAACCTCCATTGTCGTTGTTCATATGCTTCTTGACATCTTTTGCCATTATTCTTATGCTTAGCAACATGATTTACACTAGTTCTTGCGCTTAACAATCTCATTTGTCGTTGTTCTTGCGCTTTGCAACATAATTTGCCCTTGATCTTGTTCTTATGAACCTCATTTGCATTTGTTCTTGTGCTTGGGAACCTCAATTTTCCTTGTTTGTGAGCATAACAACCTAAATTGGCGTTGTTCGTGTGCTTAACAACCTCTTTTGCCCTTGATATTGTGCTTATGAACCTCATTTGCATTTGTTATTGTGCTTAGGAACCTCATTTGCCCTTTTTTGTGTGCTTAACAACCTCAATTATCATTGTTCATATGCTTCTTAACATCTTTTGCCATTGTTCTTGTGCTTAGCAATATCATTTACACTTGTTCTTGTGCTTAACACCCTCTTTGTAGTCGTTCTTGCGCTTTTCAAGATAATTTTCCCTTGATCTTGTGCTTATGAACCCCATGTGCATTTGTCCATGTGCTTAGGAACCTCAATTGCCCTTGTTTGTCTGCTTAACAACTTCAATTGGCATTGTTCGTGTGCTTAACAACATCTTTTGCCCTTGATCTTGTGCTTATGAACCTCATTTGCATTTGTTCTTGTGCTTAGGAACCTCATTTGCCCTTGTTCGTGTGTTAACAACCTAAATTGTCGTTGTTCATATGTTTCTTAACATCTTTTGCTCTTGTTCTTGTGCTTAGCAACAATATCATTTACACTTGTTCTTGTGCTTAACAACCTCATTTGTCGTTGTTCTTGTTCTTTGCAACATAATTTTCCATTGATATTATGCTTATGAACCTCATTTATATTTGTTGTTGTGCTTAGGAACCTTATTTGCCCTTGTTCGCGTGCATAACAACCTCAATTGTCGTTGTTCATATGCTTCTTAACTTTTTTTGCCCTTATTCTTGTGCTTAGCAACATCATTTATACTTGTGCTTGTGCTTCACAACTTCATTTGTCGTTGTTCTTGTGCTTTACAACACAATTTGCCCTTGATCTTGTGCTTATGAACCTTATTTGTATTTGTTCTGGTGCTTGGGAATCTCATCTTTCCTTATTTGTGTGCTTAAAAACCTCAATTGGTGTTGTTCGTGTGTTTGACAACCTCTTTTGCCCTTGATTTGTACTTATGAATCTCATTTATATTTGTTCTTGTGCTTAGGAACCTCATTTGCCCTTGTTCGTGTGCTTAATAACCTTAATTGTCTTTGTTTATATGCTTCTTGACCTCTTTTGCCCTTGTTCTTGTGCTTAGCAACATGATTTACACTTGTTCTTGTGCTTAACAATCTCATTTATCGTTGTTCTTGCGCTTTGCAACATAATTTGTCCTTGATCTTGTTCTTATGAACCTCATTTGCATTTGTTCTTGTGCTTGGGAACCTCAATTTTCCTTGTTTGTGAGCATAACAACCTAAATTGGCGTTGTTCGTGTGCTTAACAACCTCTTTTGCCCTTGATATTGTGCTTATAAACTTCATTTGCATTTGTTCTTGTGCTTAGGAACCTCATTTGCCCTTTTTCGTATGCTTGACAACCTCAATTATCTTTGTTCATATGGTTCTTAACTTGTTTCGCCATTGTTCTTGTACTTAGCAATATCATTTACACTTGTTCTTGTGCTTAACACCCTCTTTGTCGTCGTTCTTGCGTTTTTCAACATAATTTGCCCTTGATCTTGTGCTTATGAACCTCATTTGAATTTGTTCATGTGCTTAGGGACCTCAGTTGCCCTTGTTTGTGTGCTTAACAGCCTCAATTGGCATTGTTCGTGTGCTTAACAACCTCTTTTGCCATTGATCTTGTGCTTATGAACCTCATTTGCATTTGTTATTGTGCTTAGGAACCTTATTTGCACTTGTTCGTGTGTTAACAACCTAAATTGTCATTGTTGATATGCTTCTTAACATCTTTTGCTCTTGTCCTTGTGCTTAGCAACAACATCATTTACACTTGTTCTTGTGCTTAACAACCTCATTTGTCATTGTTCTTGCGTTTTGCAACATAATTTTCCATTGATATTATGCTTATGAACCTCATTTATATTTGTTCTTGTGCTTAGGAACCTCATTTGCCCTTGTTCGTGTGCTTACCAACCTCAATTGTCGTTGTTCATATGCTTCTTAACTTCTTTTTCTCTTATTCCTGTGCTTAGCAACATCATTTACACTTGTTCTTGTGCTTAACAACCTCATTTGTCGTTATTCTTACGCTTTGCAACATAATTTGCCCTTGATCTTGTGCTTATGAACATCATTTGTATTTGTTCTTGTGCTTAGGAACCTCATTTTTCGTTGTTTGTGTGCTTAACAACCTCTATTGGTGTTGTTCGTGTGTTTGACAACCTCTTTTGCCCTTGATTTGTACTTATGAACCTCATTTATATTTGTTCTTGTGCTTAGGAACCTCATTTGCCCTTCTTCGTGTGCTTAACCTCTTTTGTCCTTGTTCTTGTGCTTACCAATATCATTTACACTTGTTCTTTTGCTTAACAACCTCATTTGTCGTTGTTATTGCGCTTTGCAACATAATTTGCCCTTGATCTTGTGCTTATGAACCTCATTTGTGTTTCATCTTGTGTTTTGGAACCTCATTTGCCCTTGTTTGTGTGCTTAGCAACCACAATTGTCGTTGTTCGTGTGCTTAACAACTTTTTTTGCCTTTGATCTTGTGCTTATGAACCTCATTTGTATTTGTTCTAGTACTTAGGAACCTCATTTTTCCTTGTTTGTGTGCTTAACAACCTAAATTGACATTGTTCGTGTGCTTAACAACCTCTTTTGTCCTTGATCTTGTGCTTATGTATCTCATTTGCATTTGTTCTTGTGCTTGGGAACCTTATTTGCCCTTATTTGTGTACTTAACAACCTCTTCTTTAGTCTTTGTTTTTGCTCTTAGAGAACTAATTTGCCCTTGTTGTTGTACTTAGCAACCTCATTTGCCCATGTTCTTGTACTTAATCACCTCATTTATCTTTGTTTTTGTGTTTTGCAACATTATTTGCCCTTGATATTGTGTTTATCAACCTTATTTGTAGTTGTTCTTGTTCTTAGGAACCTCATTTGTCATTCTTCTTGTGCTTAACAACCTCAATTGCATCCCCATGCATATATTAATATGAATATTATATTGAGCAGTTCTGATCAACAATTTGAATTTTGAAAATGAATAAATAAAATATAAGATATTATAAGGTATGAAAAATATGTGGTATTGTAACCCCCCTCTTAATAAATATTCCGAACTTTAGTATTTTTTAATAATTTTTATATTATATTAATAAATATACAATCTGATCCGAACCCGTATTCGTATATGTCTGATATTCACTCCGTATTCGTATCCGAAAAATAAAAAAAATAATATAAATATAGTTTTACCACTATCTGCTCCATTTTCATCCCTAAATTTATGTGAATAAAAGTTATTATTTTTCATTTAACTATACCTATAATAATGAACTAACATTGTTTAATATAAATTTAGCATTACGACATTTGATGGCGGTGTAAATATCTCACTCCACTCTTAAATGATCAAATGAGGTGTAAAACTTGAGAAGTAAAGTAAAGTTTTTGTAGGATATTATTAAATCATTTTTTTAGACCGATTAACTTACTACACGTCACTTCGTTTGTTGAACCCACTATCATAGATAAAAACTTATTTTTTTTATTTTTCTCTCCTCTAGACAGATTGATTTTAAATTAATCGAAATTTAAATTGTCAAATGAAAGGTAAGTTATTGTAAACATTTTGGAAAGAATAAGACGTTTCGTTATCGAGAAAGGGCTTCCTATGGCGTTGTCCGTCAAACATGCAATTCGAATAATTACTTCTATGTTTACATTTCTAAATAAGAAATCCGAAGGTCACCTCTTGCTAATTGAGCACGAATAGACCAATTCATTTTTTCTGGCTTCACATATTTGTTATTTGTTAACCCAACAAATTAGATGATTTCAAGTAGCTGCTCAATGTATAGGTGTTTATGTTTCTTAATATAATCAAAGAAAATCTGTATAATAGCTATTTTGTAAATCATTGGATCAATGCAATTGCCTATGAACTTTTAATAATAAAAAAAAAAGTTATTGTGAACAACTTAATTCCTCTTAAATTTAAATAAAAACTAAATGTGACCAATATGCATGAAGGAGCCCAACAAATAGACAGTGGGCAACGAATAGATAATGGAAGACTTAGTGCTTAATTGTGGTTTGAGGTATAGTGTGTTGTTATTTATCTAGTAACATAATATAATATGCCGAATTATGGTACAAATATGAAATATCCGTTGCATATGAAATAAAATTTAAAAGATGTTCCGAATGTCCATTTGCAAATGAGATACCAATAAGCGCACAAAAAAATATATAGGACATATTGAGATGTAAAAATACTATTTTGTATGGTTAAAAAGTACAAACAATCCAAAATAAAAATAAAAACGGTAGAGCTGTCCAGCTCGGTTTGAAGGATTAAAAAATAGAAAAATGTATGATAGGCCCAAGTTCCTTTCTCGTTCTTTATGGCAAGTTGGCATCGAGAGCTTAAATTAATTACAGAACAGGCCACACGGACCAATAAAGACCCATGAGGAGCACAATTCCTAGAGATCGATTTGTTTTGGACCAGACAGCGGTCCGTGCTGCTCTGTACATAGATTAGCAACCCAAAATCTTAAACCCTCCTCTCTTTTCTTCGATTATTGAACTGAATCTCAAACTATGCAGCCTATGAAATAGTCAATCTCGTCCTGCACTAGTTTCATCGTGATGATTATACTGAAGTAGTGGCACAATTCCTAGAGATCTCTAGGAGCACAATTTCATCGTGATGATTATACCGATGATTATACTGAAGTAGTGGCACAAAACAAATCGATCTCTAGGAGCACAATTCCTAGAGATCGATTTGTTTTGGACCAGACAGCGGTCCGTGCTGCTCTGTACATAGATTAGCAACCCAAAATCTTAAACCCTCCTCTCTTTTCTTTGATTATTGAACTGAATCTCAAACTATGCAGCCTATGAAATAGTCAATCTCGTCCTGCACTAGTTTCATCGTAATGATTATACTGAAGTAGTGGCTCGGTCATGGGTGCCTTCTCTTTTTCGGGGACAGGAGCGAATGGTCTCCAATTTATGTATACCTTCCGTTTTTGATATATTGTTTGTGTTATTGTTCGTTGATGTGTTTGATTTGTTTGTGTTTTTTTTTTGGTATTTCGTGCTCTCTCTTTTGTTTCTTATCTTCTCCTCTTGCTCTAATTAATTTTTTTTTTTGCTCCAATCATGTGGGATCTCTCTGAGAGGCAACTGTTTTGATCTGGTTTGATTCGATGTCATTTTAGCTGCACACTTCTCTAAGCGGTGACTGTCCTGATTCGGTTGATTCAGTTTCTAGTATGATTTGATTCAGTGTCTTCTCGATTGTGCACAAGAAAAAGTTCGATACGGTATAGTCCACTAGAAAGACCAAGATAAATATACACATAGGCCTGATAATGAGCGGGTTTCGACTCAAACTCGGCTCAGCTCGATTTTAAAACAATAAAAGCCCAAAGAGAACTCAGCTCGGTTTTGAAGGAAAGGATCCAGATCGGCTCGGATCATTCGAACATCTTAGCTCGGCTCGAGCTCAGTTCGGCTCAAAACTCAGCGAGTCCAGTTTGTAGTCAAAGCTCTATGAGTTAGTCAAAATAATATAAAGTACTATTCAGAGTTCTCTCAAAAGAGAAGTGGGACCCATCATTTCTCTCTCTGCGATGTTGATTGGATCTCAGTGCGGCAATGGGACCCACTATATCTCTCTCCCCGTTTTCATTTGAAAAATGATTACAGTGCGATGGGACCCACCATTTACTTTTACTCTCTCTCTCTCTCTCTCTCTTCTTGCCTCGGAAAGGAGAAATGATGGGACCCACCAAATTAGCGAAACTCAATGGACGACTCAGATCGGATCGGATCAGATCGATTTGGTTAGAGACGTATTATTTCGAGCTCGAGCCGAGTTTGGACTCAACTCGAATTGAGCTCAGCTCAATTTGACTCAATCAAAAGTCCGACTCAAAGTCCACGAGTCGGCCCGACTCGTTTAGCAGGCCTATATACACATAGTGAAAACAATCACTAGATTTCTATCATTACAATCAAGCAAAAATGATCAAATTTGTATCCACGTGATACATATACATTTTGTGTGTTTTATTTGTTTACAAATGAATGTTTTTAAAGACACTCGTTGTTTAATATTATGTAACAGCTAGCTCGTAACTTTTTCAAATCAATGCAATTGTCTATGGATTTTCAACCAAAAAGATTCGGTTGGTGAATCACTAATTAATTTTTTAAATTAAATCAAATTTAATCTATGAGCGTTCTAAATTGTGGGTCCAACTTGATAGATGATTATCCAAAAATTGTAGAAAGACTACATTATTAAAATTGAGGTGATATTCAATTCATTCACGTAATGCCTAATAACACAATAATTATAAATACATAAAATTGCTTTTTACACTTAAATTAATGTGATACCATACAATCACATTTTCCAATTTTATTTTGATAGGTTAGCTTTTGTATTTTCATATTCTTCTTCTTCTTCTTCTTATTTTAAAGGATAAACTAATTATGGAAATACTCTTAAGATGACACAACTTGTGTATACCTGTATAGTAGTGTTGTAAAAAAACGATAATTTAGTCTGACTAATCAGCTGCTAAATTATTGACGGTGACCAAACCGTTATGAATCGCCCGTTTCTGTTTATACGGTTAATTAGTTAGCCATTTTTATTTTTATTATTTCTGTATTTATCCGTTTTATATATTATACTTTGCTTTATCTTATCTGAATTTTTTTAAATAACAATTTCAAATTTTTTTATTAATTAACATTGAAACTAAGTTAAAATAACTATTTTTTGTTATACTTATGATGAGTTAATTAATCATTTTTAATACTTACAAGTATATGAACATAACTTTAATTAAAACACAAAATTATTCATAAAATTACGTCTAATAGGCCACATACCTATTAATTGCTTAACGGTATTCCGTCCGTCCGACGATCACATACCGTTACTTACAACACTGTTGTACACTATCCCCACGAGAATTATCATGTTATTTGTGCCCTAATTTGTTAAAAACAAAATTTTACATACAAATTATCTTATTTTATAAAATATTTTTTTCAATCTACAATAAATATTTTTTGAAGCGAAATAAAAACCTAATATTAGTAAAAATTATAACCTCTACGCAAGCTCTTGATTAAAGTTTGATTTATTGCTATGCTAAAATTTGGTCCAAAGAATAATTTCAAAATTAAATTCTACATTGCTCGGATCCCAACCGAAATAACTGTGCTGTCAATTTTTTTGGAAACTACTCAACTAATTATTTAGACCACGAAAATAAATAAATTATAATAGTCAATATTTCAATCCACTCGAATTTCGTGCCATGATGAGATCCAACGGTGAAAGATATTTACAAATCAATTTGTGCTTCATGCAGCGCACGAAGCATATCCGGTGATGTTTTGATTCTTTAGTCGGTGCGCTGTTTTAAGCTAGAACTACTCTGTTAAAGTATTTACCCGATCCAACGGCTTCAGTTCAATGCGGCACGAGCCAGGTCCACTGGGCCAATTCTACCTCCACGTACGCTGTTTTTGCTTAGTTGGAAACCGACGTGTCAGACACGTGACAACTTTCATTCCAAGTGTCGAGACACTAACCGCTCGTTCGAAATTTGCTCACATGGGCATTTTTATCCTAATTGCGTCGCATCACGAGCTGCATATCACAACAGATCTATTGTTCATTTGGACCCACATCAGGCCGTTGGATCTTTACCACGCGCCCTTGCGCCCATGCCGAATGATTATTTTTCTACATCCCCTCGGCCTTTCGAACAGCAAACAGCTAAATCAATCCATTCAAGTACTCCACGCAGAGTAATTTGGCTAAAAATTTTAACAGAGTAATTTTGGCTCCATGCAGCGCACGAATCATATGCAGCACTGTTTTGATTCAATTGTCCATGTGCTGCATGGGACTCTTATCTTCTGCGGAGATTTTTCCTGCTGCGCTGTGCAATTTTTTTAATCTGGACCGTTCGTTTTGATCGGACGGTCCAAATTTAATCTCCAGCCGATGAGTGGGTGATTTGATGGAGGAGGCAGTATTAATTTTGCTTTGAAATTCGTGCTATGATCATATTTGATCCGTCCGATCAAAACAAACGGTCCAGATTAAAAGAACCGCACAGCTCCGCAGGTAAAATTTCCGCAGAGGATGCCATTTCGTGCTGCATGAAGTCAAAAATTCTCTGTTAAAATCTCTACCCTCTAATTTTCTCATCATTTGCCCTCGGATTGATGGGTGTCAGATCCCTAAAGTAACCCAAATTTTGATTTTAGATCTGGACCGTTCGATCAGAATTCGAGCCAATGGAAGAATATACGGGACCTTTAATATTCGTGCAAGAGCAGATTGAACGGTCCGAATACAATCTCAAAATCTGGGTTACCTTATTGGAAACAACAGAGGAAAGAACAAAAGTTCCCCAAATTGGATGGATCCGACTCCGGTGTTTTTCTCTAAGAAAAGCACGGAGCTGCTTTTCCGATCCCAACCATTAAAATTCGTCGAGATTTGTGCATAGAAAAGTTTCTTTATCGAGATACGCAAATTTAAAAATTTGAATGGTTGCGATCGGAAAAGCAGCTCCGTGCTTTTCTCTAAGAAAAGCACCGGAGTCGGATCCAAATTGGATAGATGGGGAAATGTCGACAGAGAGAAATCCAAAATTTGAAACCTCATTGGAGGAGGGGATGTCTAAGTGGCAATGTGGGGTCAGTAGCTATCCGAATTGCCTGGCCACCGTTGCTCCTGGAACTTGGTATAAATAACCCCCCTTGAGTGCTTTGTTTCTCCACCACTCAAATTCATTTAATAGTCTAATTTTGAAATATTTGTGCTCTTTTCAGTAGATACTTTTTGTGATATTTTCTTATAAAAGCTAGAGATGGCACTACAGACTACTTTTCTTCCTTCGACTCTCACTGTACGCAAGGAGGTAAATTTGAATGCATGTGTTCTATCAAGATTTAATTTTTATGCTTATTTAGTAGTAATTACTATGTAAGTGCACTTTGGCACTGTGAACTATTATGCAACTTTTGTCATTTTATACTGTGCTTGAATTAAATTGTTAAAATGTAATTGTACTTAGTTGTATAAATTGATATAATGTAGGCCAAATTGGGCATCAAGGATTCTTCTTTTGTTGGCATTTCTCTGGCCGGCCATGCCAAGGCCGACTTTGTCGCTCCCCTCCGTTCAAAGGTAAATCGAGGAGAAATTATTATGAATATGAAAAAAATTATTCAAAAATTGCATTCCATAAAATAAATATGATCAAATTAACCAACCATTGATCGACATATCCTTTTGCAGAAGCTAAGCACGCCGGTCGTAATCAAAGCCCAATCAACTGCAGTTGCGGCCCCAGGGCTGACCAAATCTTCTGTAGATGGCAAAAAGGTACTAAGAAAAGGTGTCGTGGTAGTAACCGGCGCCTCATCTGGCCTAGGACTTGCCGCTGCCAAGGCTCTAGCCGAGACCGGCAAATGGCACGTGATCATGGCATGCCGTGATTTCTTGAAGGCCGAAAAGGCGGCCAAGTCAGCCGGCATTCCGAAGGAGAACTACTCCATCATGCACTTGGACTTGGCATCTCTTGACAGCGTGAGGCAATTTGTTGAGAATTTCAGACGATCGGGTATGGCGCTTGACGTGTTAGTGTGCAATGCAGCTATTTATCGGCCAACTGCAAACACGCCAACCTACACAGCAGATGGGATCGAGATGAGTGTTGGGGTGAATCATTTGGGTCATTTTCTCCTTGCAAGGTTGATGCTTGAGGATTTGGAGAAGTCCGATTATCCGTCAAAACGCCTCATCATTGTCGGATCCATTACTGGTATGAAAACTGTTTATCTGCTTTATGCCTCATGCATTTAGTTGCAATTTTTTTTAACTAACTCATCATCCATTTATAGGAAACGATAACACCTTGGCCGGAAACATACCACCAAAGGCCGGTTTGGGCGACCTACGCGGCCTGGCAGCCGGGCTAAATTCACACCATTCTAGCATGATCGATGGAGGCAGTTTTGATGGTGCGAAAGCATACAAGGACAGCAAGATTTGTAACATGCTGACAATGCAGGAGTTCCACCGCCGGTTCCATGAGGAGACGGGAATAACCTTCGCCTCGTTGTACCCGGGATGCATTGCCACCACCGGTCTATTCCGGGAACATATTCCACTATTTAAAGCGCTATTCCCGCCCTTCCAGAAGTTCATCACCAAAGGTTTTGTGTCTGAAGCAGAGTCCGGGAAGAGACTTGCACAGGTACGCAACAAGTCAAACAATCTAAATTAATTGAAATCGATATAATGTCATTTTTCATAATATGCGATTTTTAAAATTCAGGTTGTTAGTGATCCGAGTCTGACGAAGTCGGGTGTGTACTGGAGCTGGAACAAGGATTCAGCCTCGTTTGAGAACCAACTGTCGCAGGAAGCGAGTGATGCCGAGAAGGCGCGCAAGCTGTGGGAAGTTAGTGAGAAGCTGGTCGGATTGGCCTGAATCTGAATCAATGCGGAAATAATCCTCGTTTTGTTTTCGAAATTGGCATTGGAATAATGGGATTGAGTTGCATCAGGGCTGTTCCTGTTAGGTTGCTTTGTATTTGAGGTTCTAGTAGTAGGAGAATTTGTACAATTTTTGGCTAGCAAGCAATGGAATAAAATCGCAAGCTTTCTTACTTCTCACTCATGTGTGATACTGTGATAGTGTGATGGCTATAAAAACACTTTACCTAACAATTAGTTTTCAATGATCGCATTGAACACACACACACGCGCGCTAAACTAAAACAAACAAAAAGAACAAAAAAGTTGTTAGAATTTTTAAATGCCGCACAAGGATCAAACCTTGGTTAGTGGCTATGAATTGGGCAGAAATTTGGATCCGACATCCTTAGAACTCAAAGTCCATCCGATTTACTTTAAGATATGTGCGTGTCCACTTTATTATTTATACAGATCTAGCATATACGGATCTTGAAGAGGATCAGACAAATTATGGGTTGAAATGAATTGGCCCAAAAAAAAAACGAAGTGAAAGTGATACAGACAAATTTTGTGAAGAATGAACTGAAAATAAAAAATTGCAAATAAAAATTTAGAAAGAATGCATGGCGCAAGATATTAAAACAGGCCCCTCACATATGGGCCTATTAAGTAGTTCTACTAGAATAAAATGTGTATACTGCACAATGCACACATTTTTTTTCTTTGTTTCTTTTTGTTTTTTGAGAAAACATTTACTTTTTGTTGGAAACACAGGCACCATGCTAAATTTATGGTCAGTGTTGTAAATAACGGTATGTCTTTGTAGGACGAACAAGATAATGTCAAGATATTAATTAGTCTTAATCAATAATAGATCAATTAATCGAAAAAATCTATGATAATTTAATTGCCGTTAACGATTAATCAGCTTAAATAGCCATTTTTTACAACATTATTCATAGTCTAACACAATTTTGTGATCATTGTAGTATTGTGAGATAGAATATATTGCACCCATAACCTACAAGTGCTTGTTTTCTATTTTTCTTTGTTTTTGTTGTTTATTGATTGGAAAGGCTTGTAATTTCGGCCAGTGTTGTAAAAAATGTCTGTTTAGGCTGATTAATTAGCTGATTAGTCGTTGGCGGTGATCAAACTATAGCAAATTTTTCTGACTAAGTGACTGATTATTTCCGACTATGGCCAATTTTTTTTCGATTAATCGCTTGACGGTGCCTTATCCGTCCGACGAGCACATACTGTTATTTACAACACTGATTTTCGGCAACTATATTTTTATCATAATTTTTTTTATTGTTAATTTGTTATATATTTTCTTAGTCGAGATATAAACAGACTGCACGACTGAGATCAATAGATAACTGCTCATATATAATCCAATAAACTATTAAATTAACATATTAATTTTCTTTAATTGGTTGAAAAGGAGATGATGAATGCTACATGGCAACTTAACATGACGAGGACGGTTGTGCTCGGATTAGAACTGAACAGTCTGAACTCAAACTCCGTTTAAAAAAAAAAAGTATAATACGTTTTTATTCGCAAATAAAATGCAAATTACGAATTATTTGTGAGAAAACACAAAAAAAAACTCGATTTTTTTTTTGCTTCGTTGTTATATCGAATTATTCTCGAATTACATCAAAATTATAAATTTTTGACCGACCGGACTGAACTCAAACTATTCATAAATCACAACCATGTGGCGGGTTACACGGGGAAATAAAACGCGTCGTCTTAACCCAGATTAATACTCGTTATTTGTCGTACAACTGTCCAAGTTATGTATGTTTATGTTATGAGATATTTTATTATGGATGGCTCCCCGTGGAATGACGTAGACTTATTAGACTGATTCCATTTAATCATATTTCAACAGTTGTCCAAAAAATAGGATGAAAGAGAAAAGAATTGACATTTTCACCTTCCATTCGATATTCATTAATATATTGCACATCCCATTAATGTGTGATGTGATAGCAGCATCTCTATTGTCTATTGGTCGTTTGTGCTCCAATTATATTTTATATTTTTTTCGTTTTTAAAATCGGAGCAGTTGATTTGAACTATTCAACATGATATTTATATTAAAAAGCATTTGAAGACCAAATTTTATATTTTTAGAAACTATTTACTATTTTTTTTGTACAGGTACAAAATTTCTATTTTGAATGGTTTAGAATTTTCTAAAAATAATGATTTTATATTTATTTATAAAATTAGTAAAAATATTTCAAAAAATATAAAATTTAATCTACCAGCAAATTTAATACGAAGATAATGACTCCGGTACCAAATTGCACCTCTGACAGGTGGTCAGTACCGAATTAATTCCAGCTCCTATAATTCCCCTGACCGGTAATGCATTAGAAACACACTTCCAAATAAAGAGCTTTAATTTGGAGGTCGTCCTCTTCATACAAATATTTGAAACTACAAATATTTTACATTAAAAATGATTTAAAATTTTTAAATGTAAATGTCTTTCATTGTAAGATTTGAGTTTATTTGTTTTTTAAAAAAGCTGTCACGTCCTTAAATACAACATAAATCCTATATTAATTATGTTCTACACACATGCTCATAATTATGTGAAACTTTTCAATGGAGAAAACCAAATTATACACTAGCAAGTATAGGAACACAACAGCCACTGTCAGCATTTAAAAAAAAGGGGGAATTTCACGTATACCCCTCAAAAATATCAAAATTTCGTATTTCTTCCTCTAAAGTTTGAAATTACATATTTTCCCCTCTAAACTTTAAAAACTTACAAATTTACCAATTTTATTGTCTTTTATATTAAAACTCATTCTAAATTTATAAAATACCAATTTTACCCTTTATTAAAAATATATAAATCTCATCAGACTCAAATTATTTGAATCTGAAGGGTTCCTCTACCATCCGATTTGTGCACATCGCATTAAGATTTGTGCACGTCGCTTCAATATTTGTGCTAATCTAATGCGCACGAAACTTAAAGCAATTTCGATTAGCGCATATCGCATTAAGATTTGTGCATGTTGCTTCAGTATGTGTGCATTTTTGCATCAAGATTCTTGCTGATCTTGTGTGCACAAATCTAAAAGCAGTTCAGACGGTAGAGGAACCGTTCATATTCAAATTTGAGTATGATAAGATTTATACATTTTTAATAAATGGTAAAATGGATATTTTATAAATTTAGAATGAGTTTTAATATAAAAGACAATAAAATGGATAAATTTGTGAGTTTTTGAAGTTTGGAGGGGGAATATGTAATTTCAAATTTTAGAGGGAGAAATACGTAATTTTGAAGTTTTTGAGGGGTATATGTGAAATTCCCCTAAAAAAATATATATACGAACACAAAATTAGCAAAGTCCAATTTATTCATTTGGGCTTAACCCATGGGCCTTTTGAATTATATAGTTATTTCTTCTATTTATTGCAGTGCAGGGATAATTTCTTGAAAGCTACTGTGGTAAAATTTTGTGTGTGTGTTCTTTCGGGAAATAAATCTTCTGCCATCTTCTTTGTAATGAAGGGTTCTGCTTTTCTAAATCTAACTGTTTATTCTTTAAAATGCACAAATTCCAAAAACAATTGATTTTTATACACGAATCTCAGAATAAATAAATGGTTGGATTTGAAAAAGGAGGACCCTGTGATTCCAAATAATCACAGCAGATTCACTTCCGTTCTTTCGAGCAGTAATTATCACAATATAACATCATCATAAAAAAATAACATATCACTTCGGATTTTGGACAACAGAAAATTAACCTGCATTATTCTGCCTTATTATGAACGATGATTTTATCAGTGTTGAGATTCACATATATGGTTTAGATATGCAGGGGCGGAACCAGAATTTCTATCACGAAAAAAAAAATATCGAATTATGTTTAAATAACTAATAGGATTTAAACCAATTAACTAATTAGGTATTCGATAAATAACAATACTTTAATGTATACTTTCCAATACTCTGACTTGTAATTTCTGATGTTTTAACCTATAATTCTAATTATCAATCATAATTCATGAAATTTTAATTTTAATCCTAAATTTAACCCGAATTAGGAGGCAAAAAAAATTTCAAGAGGGGGCAAAATCGATCGAAAACGTCCCGATATCTACTAAAACTCAAAACCCAGGGGGGGGAGGCAGCTTCCCCCCTGGATGTACGTGGGTCCGCCCCTATAGATATGTACGATTGTAAATACATTCGCACAAATCTCAATAAGGATCGAATGAATATAACCAACCTGGCTTTGGATTAAGGCTTTTTGTTTACATCTTGGACAAAACCCCTATCCCTCTTAAGAAAATTGACTTAAGTATATCCAATGTAAATTCCCGATTAAAAAGACTTAATATGCTAACTATATCTGACTTAAAACCTGAAAAGATCAACATTTGAAATGACCAATAAAGAAATATAAGCTAAGCTCCAGAAACCAGAAAAGACCATTTCTAAAGAAAAAACTGAATTGACCCTATATGATATGGTACTGATCTGTTTTTTTTTTCCTGCAACGCTACCAGTATCTCTCTTAAAACTATTTATTCAAATCATTTGAAGACAAAACAACAAAACTTGCTTAAGTACAGCTCTCAGATCACAAGCATATTCCATTAGCAAACCTCGTACATATATAATCACACCAACATAGATATATCAAAGATAAATAACTAAACGATAAAGTTAAAGAAGCTCAGTTGTATTAATACAACAAAAATTGCATTATAAAAACCACAACAATTTATATAATAATAATAATGATGATTTAACAAAATAGGGGGGAAAAGCGGGAAATAATTGAAGTCACACTTAGATAATTAAAGAAAAAACTATTTTTTCTTTGTTGGCAATTTTTTTTACTGTCTGATACTACTAGTTTTAGATAATGAATATGCCTCTTTTGGTAAAAAAAAAAAGAGTAAGAAATTCGTATATAAAAAAATTTAACAATTTAATGAGGAAATACAAATTCCTACTTTTTCAAAATAAAAACAGCAAATTCTCTCAATTTTTATAATTTTCCTTGGTGAAACTAATTCTTGTTAGATTCCTTCCTTTTTATCGGACATGAAATAATTCTGATCAGAGCCTTAATTTAAAAATATCTCCTTTTATTTTATATATGAACGTGTACAAACAGGTGATCAACAAGTGTTGTGCAGAGAAAAACTTTCTTTCGTCAGTTATCTTGTCCTATTATGGGGTGGATGGATCTAATTAATTAGTATGGGATTAATTGACCCAATTTTTTTAATCAAATAAAAAATTAGTCATTTCCATATGTTTTACAAAGAAATGCAACATTGACCGTCAATTTTATACAAGATTTTGCTGTTAATGATCCCTACATCTCTCACATTACAAATTCAAATTCAAATAACAACTTGTAGTATTACTGATCCCATTCAAGAAACCAATCATCTCAGTAATTTTCATAGTAACATGATTCACGATAAATTCACAAATAATTTGCGTTCTATTCATTTTTTTAACGTTTCAGAACCAAACACCGAATAAAACATAAAAAAAAACATGTAATTTATTCGCAAATAAATTGCGAGTTATGAATTATTCGTGAAAAAAACACAAAAAAATGTGATTTTTTTTCTTCCTTGTGGTACCAAATCATTCCCGAATTATACTCGAATTATTTCTGAATCACAAAATTTTTACCCCGCCGAACAGAACTTGAACTATTCGTTTGTCACTGTGTTAATTATATAAAAAAAATGGTAGAATTTCAGGTATATCCTTCAAAATTACAAATTACATATTTCTCAATTCAAAATCTACAATTACATATATGTCCTCCTAAATTATAATAACTCACATGTTTATCCAATACAATTTAAATATATATAAAATATACCAAAACTTCCTCAAATAAAATATACCAAAAAATCATTTTAATAGTTTTTAGTTATTCCAAAATGATGAATTGAGTAAATATGTGTGTAAATATGTGTGAGTAAATCATTTTAATCACGTAATTCTAAAAATGATGAATAGTAAATATGTGTGTTATATAAATTTAGGAGGATAAATACGTTACTGTAGATTTTGAAAGGAGAAATACGTAATTTACTAATTTTATAGTTTTTAAAGGATAAACCTGATATTGTTCATAAAAAAATATTATACTACTAAAGACGGTAGAAGTTGAAATTCACATTTGGAAAATAACAACAATTTCAATAATTTGTTAAAATCCATAACGAACAAAAAAGTTGATAGGTAATATTTTTGTAATGTTGCATGTCACATATTTTCTATATTTCCATAACCATGTTAGCATATTTGGTTTGTATTATTGCATTAATATATTATAAATTTCCATTTTCCATCGCCTTATATATAAAAATTAAATTATGGTATTCTCTTGTTGCATATATAATTTCATTTAGAAGTCCATGATATGTTATAAGATCTTTTATTATGGATGCATGGGTCCCTGTGGAATTATGTCGACTTATTAGACTAATTCCATTTAATTATTTTTCAACATTTGTGTGCAGAATATAATGAAACAGAAAAGAATTGACATTTTCACCTAATTCCAATCTATTTTATGTCGATATTCATTAATAAATTACACAACCAATTGATATCTGATATGATAACAACATCTGTATTGGTCGTTTGAAATTTGAACTGCATTTATGGTATATAATTATATATGAGTAGGGTTCAATTGCATCATTAGTTTTATGCTTTAATCTTAATTCATATTCTTTTTTTATTTTTAAAGTCTGAACAGTCGATCCGAACCATTCAACATGATCTTCATATTAAAATATGTTTGAAGACAAAATTTTCTATTTTTTGGAAACTATTTACTATTTTTTTATATAGGTACAAAATCACTATTTTGGATGGTTTATAATCTTGAGAAAAACAATGATTTTGTATTTATTTATAAAAATAGTAAAAATATTTCAAAAGATATAAAATTTGGTTTATCAGCACATTTTAATACGAAGATCATGTTAAGCAGTTCAAATCAGTTGTTCGGACTTTAAAAACAAAAATAAAGATGTAAAACATGATTGGAGCACAAACTAATAGTGCATTTTAGTCCTACTCATTATATATAAAGAGAGCTCAATATATAACTTGAATTTATTTCTATTGTTAGCTCTGATGAAAACTAAAAATGAGAAAACATATATGAACACTTATCATCGTAGATAACCGTGTAGTTTATTTGTTTTCATTAATTAGAGAATGGAAACAATTTGATAATATCACTTATCTTGACCAGCACTAAAAAGTAACAATTAATTAATTTTCTTATACAAGAAAATAGTTTGCACCATTCATAAAATTTTGATTTAATCACATAATCTAAAGAAAGTCAAACGTGCCTCCGCCGTTACAGTAAAATATAAGTTTTAAATAAAAATAAGAAAAGTTAAAAGGTACAAGGGAGCGAGTAAAGTTTTTTTAAATAGATTTAATTTTAAATATTTCAACGGAACAAGTATCATTGATTTGAATTTTATAAAAAACATAATTGGTGGAACCATTTGCCATTATTTTCTGTGATTAGATTATATAGATGAAGTCATTACTATTATTTTCTGCGAATCAATAAAACAAATGCATTTCTATCTCCACCAATCGGTTCTGGTGTAAGGGTAAGGGTAATTAATTGCACAAGTGCAATATTTTTTAAATTAATGTTAATTAATTTCAGTTATTTTAAATTAGTTGTGTCGGTTTGTTTTGTTGGGTTCTCTGACTGCATCTTGTTATTTCAAACTTCGTACGTACTCGTTTTGTGATTGACTGTGATACGGAAATATTTGGGAGAAGAATTGGTCGTATCAAATGATCAATTAAACAAAAATTAATAAATAAAGGGAAGAATTGGTCCGATTGTTAAGTAGCAAGTAGCGCGGATCCAAGTGTTTCTGGAAAGCGCAAACTTTATTTAAAGCATTGACAATAGCTAGGCATGAGTCTCGGGTGAAAAAGGTATGGATAATATCCGATTCGGATTTAGGGGTGTAAACGGAGCAGATTCGGAGCAGATAATGCTAATATTATATCCGTATCTGTTTCTCAACAAGCAGATACGAATACGGATACGGATAATAAACGGATATCAAAATTGAAAATCAAATCTGTCTTAAACGGATACGGATAAGGAACGGATAATCTACAGATACGGATTCGAATACGAATATGGAGCGGATAATTGTCAGATATTGAGTAATTCTACTAAATTTCATAATTTTAAATTACCTAATTTGATTACCTAAATTGACAAAAATTTAATTGATTTTTTAAATTTGCACAGTGACAATTATGCATGGCTAATTGCTTATTGGTTCAGAGAACCAATCCATTATCCTAATAGATTATATGATTTTTCTATTAAAATTCTTGGACTTAAACAAAAATGTATGTTTTTTGAAAATTTTGCAAGGGTGAAATGAATTGAAAAATGCTGAAAGATTAAATTTGTATCCGGATATATACGGATATCCGCTCCGTTTATATCCTCACGGAATTATTCGTATCCGTATTATTTTTCCATATACTAAAATTATCTGTATCCGTATCCATTTAATCCGGATACGGATAATAAACCGATTCAGAGCGGATTATCCATGGATAATCCTAATCCGTTTACACCCCTATTCGTATTTGATCTGTATTTGAAAAAATTGATGTGAATATTTGATATATGAATATTTGTGTAGATAAGAATACTGATATGGTTTTACGTTTCAATTATTCGTATCGAATAGTAGATATATACTATATATTTTAATATATATTATGAAAAAATTATGTTGTTCACCATTATAATTAGATAAATATTATGAACTTTAGTTTATTATAATAATATTTTATATTATTTTAATAAATATTCGATCCGATCCGTATCCGTATCCGTCTGATATTCGTTCTGTATCCGTATCCGAAAAATGAAAAAGAAACATGAATATAGTTTTACCACTATCTGCTCCGTATCCGTTCCGTATTCACCCCTACGGCTCAGATATCGCATTGTTTTTTTTTAATCAATTTCTTGTAAAAAAATAACAGGGTTGTATTATATAATTATTAAATATCACTTTATATGTTAAGTAATATTTTAGGGATAGTATTAGGGGTGTAAACGGATACGGATTATCCGCTCCGAATCTGCTTATTATCCGTATCCGGATTAAACGGATACGGATACTTGTGAATACGGATACGGATAATTTTAGTACATGGAAAAATAATGCGGATACGGATACGGATAATTCCGTGAGGATATAAACGGAGCGGATATCCGTATATATCCGGATCCAAAATTTAATCTTTCAACAACTTTCAATTTATTTCACCTTTGCGAAATTCCCAAAAAACATACATATTCATTTAAGTCCAAGAATCTTGATACAAAAATCATATAGTCTATTAGGATAATAGATTGGTTTTCTGAACCAATAAGCAATTAGTCATGCATAATCATCACTGTGCAAACTTAAAAAGTCTATTAAATTTTTGTCAATTTAGGTAATTTAAAATTATAAAATTTAGTAGAATTATTCAATATCCGACAATTATCCGCTCCATATTCGTATTCGAATCCGTATCCGTAGATTATCCGTTTTGTATCCGTATCTGTATCCGTATCCGTTTAAGACGGATATGGTTTTCAATTTTGATATCCGTTTACTATCCGTATCCGTATCCGCTTGTTGAAAAACGGATACGGATATGGTATTAGCATTATCCGCTCCGAATCCGCTCCGTTTACACCCCTAGAAAGTATGATTAGAAGTAACATTTTAAAACAACAAAATGGATTTTTTTTTTTCAACACTTAAAAAAGTGCATTATGCATATTGCAATAATTAAAATTATTGTGTGTTTAAAAAATTTGAATGTTGATTTTGGAAATTCAAGATCGATGTTGATAACTAGAAAATAACATTTTTGGCCAAGTCAAAGTATGTGACGGATCTCAACATTGTATCTAACTTAAAAAATATATATGTGTGTGTTTTATAATAGTTGATTAATTGTTCATTTTGTAATAAATAGTTTATCATTATTTTATAATAACTAGATATTATAAATATAAAGTGCATAAAATATTATATGAAATATTCTAGAGGTGAGTTTGTGGGACCATATATGACTTTTATTTTTTTTACTATATATTATTCTATATAATTCCATTGGAAAAAAAAAACTCTTTTAAGTATTGCCCTGTTTTTTTTTATCAAAAACCAAAACAAAGGTACGAGTTTTTTTAAATAAGTTTTTGAATTACCAAAATAAAATTTTATTTTTATTTAGTAATGGACAAAATCCCACTTATTATTTTGCAATACAATTTCAGTACAATCTCGGTAAACTGGACTCTCCAGTAGTCAACAAGTAAATTCTCCGGTAGTAGTTATCGAGTAAAGATTTTAACAGAGTTAGTTTAGCTTCATTCAGCGCAAAAAACACATACATCTTTGTTTTGATTCTATAGTTCAAGCGCTGCATGAAGTGAAAAAAACTGTGTAAATCTTTATCCTAGCCTGGTTATATTATTCTTGGGTCCGATCCCCTAAAGTAACCCAACTTTTGGGTTTTGTATCGGGACCGTACGATTCTAATCCTTCGCTCAGGATCATATCGGTATCCGAATTCGCGTCTCGGGATACGTGCGCTCATTACCGGATGGATGGTCTCGGATTCGAATCGGACGGTCCCGATCTAAAACCCAACTTTTGGGTTACTTCACTGGATATGAATTCATTATTCTTCGCTCCATTTTTTAAAGTCCAACCCATAAAAAACGCGTTCCCTCTCTCTAATTCTTCACAGAGAAATAAGAAATAAAGAAATAGTAAATAAACTACTCCCAGGGAGAGCAGAGCAGGGAGAAAGAAAGAAACAAAGAGAGATCCAGAGAGAGAAAAGGAGAGAGAGAGAGGTGGGAAGGATGGGACTGGCGGAGGAAGCAATCGGAAATGGAGAAGGAGGAGGGCTTGGTAGAGTACCTCGTCTTGGTACCAAACAAAAGTATATCAGAATGGATGCACAGATCTTAGAAGGAACAAATGGAGAAGAAAACAATAATGGAATGAATAAGGATTTAGATAAAATAAGCGAGAGTAGGAGATATGTTATTGCTTGTGCTGTTTTTGCTTCTCTCAATTCCGTGCTTCTTGGCTATGGTCAGTTCATATAAATCCCTGGTTACATCTTTGTTTGATCTATTTTCGTTAGGAGTTATGGAATTGGTGGTGCTTTCGTTAACTTTTTTTTTATACTTGGTTAAAATCAAAGATAGTTTTTGCCCTTTTTGCTTGGTCAACAATGCCAGATTGTTATCTAGTGCTCCGCGTTGACTTTGAAATATGAAATTTCATGGATAAATCGTTGTGAATTGGTAAGAATAGTTATGATCAAGAGATTGATATATAGCTTCTAAATCTGGCAAGGCTTTTGGGGATGGAAAATAGAGAATATATGATACATTAATTCTGTTTATTGACTATTAAATTGATCAAATTAACCCCGGAAAGAATACTAAATTGGTCACTAGTCAAGATATACAAGAAAATAATTAAGCATAAGATGGTCATCTTTTGTGAAGGAAATTCCACTATAACTAACAATTTTTTAAATTGTTAAACTTTTCTTAATTAAAGGCAATTTCCTAATGAAAAATGAAGGTTCACCACTATTGTTTTTACTTTTCTTTGATAAATGTAATAGAAGGTCCAAACGATTCTTAAGTCATTTTGATTACAAGACAAATGTTGCAAAAATAACAAAAAAAATTATAAAAAAATATAATAAAAAAGATTAACCAGAAGAAATTACTTAACCTGATTATCTAAAGCATTTACAATGTTTAGCTGCCGGTTTTTCAAAATTCAACCAACCGATTAAGATAAAGCCTGTGTCATTTATCTTTGAATTCTCTTTTTTCAGATGTAGGCGTGATGAGTGGATGCATTATCTTTATCCAAAAGGACCTACACATAACCGAAGTGCAACAAGAAGTTCTTATTGGTTGCCTCAGCTTCATTTCCCTTATCGGTAGTCTTGCTGCCGGCCGTACCTCTGATTCCATTGGCCGCAAATGGACCATTGCTCTTGCTGCTGTTATATTTCAAATCGGTGCAGCCATCATGACCTTTGCCCCTTCCTTTACAGTATGTTTTTTTCTTTTTAAAAGCTATTTTTTATGTGAATTATTGCTTATGAATCATCAATGTTGATTTTGCATTTTTTTTTAAATCTGAGTAGGTATTAATTGTGGGGCGTCTCTTAGCCGGTGTTGGCATTGGCTTTGGAATCATGATCGCCCCAGTGTACATTGCGGAGATTTCCCCAGCTGCAACACGCGGCTCGCTCTCCTCCTTCCCGGAGATTTTCATAAATGTGGGGATACTATTAGGGTATATCTCAAATTATGCATTTTCGGGTTTATCTGTTCATATAAGTTGGCGTGTTATGCTAGCTGTTGGAATTTTTCCGTCAGTTTTTATTGGATTCGCTTTATTTGTCATACCCGAGTCACCTAGATGGCTCGTGATGCAAAATCGGGTCGATGAAGCCCGGTTGGTTTTGATCAAGATAATAGGTTCTGAAGAGGAGGCAACTGAGCGGTTGGCCGAGATAGAGGTGGCTGCAGTGCTTTCAACTGGCAAGTTTGAAAACACAAAGACAGTATGGTCAGAGATTTTAAAACCCTCACCAGTGCTTAAAAGGATGCTCATTACCGGGTTAGGGATCCAGTGTTTTCAGCAGATAACGGGTATAGATGCGACTGTGTATTATAGTCCGACAATACTCAGAACAGCTGGTATACAATCTGATAATAAACTTCTCGCAGCAACAGTTGCAGTTGGTTTCGCAAAAACCATATTTATATTGATTGCAATTCTTCTTATAGATCGTGTCGGGAGAAAGCCACTATTGTATGTCAGTACAATTGGTATGACAGTTTGCCTATTTGGTTTAGCAACTTCTCTCTATTTACTTGACAAAGGATTGGTTTCTACATCAGCCGGGATTGCTGTAGCCATAGCAACAGTTTGTGGAAATGTTGCATTTTTTTCAGTTGGCATGGGACCCATATCTTGGGTGATGGGATGTGAGATTTATCCTCTGAGAGTGCGGGCCCAGGCGGCAGCACTTGGATCGGTTGCAAACCGGGTTTGTAGTGGTGTGGTTGCAATGTCATTTTTGTCTATCTGCAACACCATTTCTGTGGCCGGTGCATTCTTTAGTTTTGGGGTTTTGTCAGCTCTTTCGGTGGCATTTATGTACCGATACGTGCCAGAGACAAGAGGGAAAAACTTGGAGCAGATCGAGGCGTTGTTTGGGGATGAAAATGGGGGATGGGAAGGGAAAGAGATGGAGCTTAGTGATGTCAAGTATGAAGGGATAGTTAACAATTGACTTCAGTATTGATAACTAGCTGATTCACTCACACAACCTTTTTTTTTTTTTTCCTCTCTTTTTGTATTTGTTCATTAGTGGGTGCTTGAAGGAGGAAAATGTGGATTAACATATTATAGGAAGAGTAGAAAAGAACAGAAAAATTAACCTCTTGACTTGCCTGCATTACAAAAAATTACATATCCATGGAATGGAATTTTGTACAATGGATACAAAAATGTCTGAAAAAAGAGAGGTAAAGAGATTGAAAATTTTACATGCAGCCACAGTTGAACTGTAGTGAAGAAGCAACATTGAAAAAACATTTCTGTAAAGAACAGACATTTTTTGTGAGGAAACTATATAGACAGGTTAAGCACACTTTGTGAATATTTGAAGTGCTGTGTATTTTGGATTTGAACACAGATTCCATATGTTGTATTATACATTTGTCTACTGTTGAAGTAACAACTCTTGTTTAGTTACTCTATTTGCAGTAAATCTAGTTCACTGCAATTCTTAGAATAAAAAAAAATCTATTTCACCACAGGAAATAAATGTTGTATTTTCTAACTGACATATAAAAGTTCTATTGGGCAGTCAAGAACTATACTCCGCATTTAAGCCATAAATTGAGTAGTAAAAGAAGAATAAAATGAAGTAAAAGGTGAATTAATTCAGAATAGATTACTCCACTTCTTTTCAATAAATTAACTTACTCCCTACACTTATTCTGCCTATATGACTCAAACTATACTCCACACTTAAGCCATCAAATGAGTAGTAAAATAAGAATAAGATGGAATAAAATATGAGTTAATTCATAGTAGGTTACTCCATTTCTTTCCAGTAGATTAACTTATTCCACACTTATTCCGCCTACATAACCAACTGTCACATATAATTTTCCAACAACTTTCCATAGACAGATTAATTTGAACCATGACTTAACAGTTAAAACTACCAAACATGGCCTAAATATGAGTAGAGTAAGCAATAGCCCTCGTTACCTTTTACTCAATCAAATATGAAAATAATGCATGACAAAATTACTGCGCAAGAGGTGCACTGCACTGGTAAGATTACAAAAAGAAACCATGGAGATTTAAGGTAACAGTAGAACATCAAGATTCACTAATCAACAGGCAGTCAAGGCTAGAGAAGAACACAACTTATAACTACTTTAATATACAAACATAGGCAAACCAACAATTAAGCACACAATCCAAGCCTAGTCCCAATTTTAACTGGATATTATCATGCTCTCTTCTGAAGGGGTTCCTTCCCCACCTACAGGTGGAGCCCGCCTGACGATTGACCTTGGCACATCAAGATCATCCTGCATGCACCGCTGAGCTGGATGTGAAAGCAGGACACACATATGGCGAAAAAGGACACGTGTCAGTCCCTGGCCACTCTCAAAGACGTAACCTTCATACTGTGACACATGTTCAACCGCATCGACTAGGGCATCATAGACTTTCTGGGGGCAGTTATCGGGCCCGGGTTTATCATGCAGGTATACTGCATCCATTGAGAACGTTTTCTGGTTAACTGGCCATCGGTGCTTGGGCTGTGTAGACGACCGGCAGTAGATCAATACCTGGTATTGAGATATTGATATGATAAGGCTAATAAAGGGATTGTTTGCACAACAGAAATAATGGGCTATTTGCAATTTTGCAAAAGAAAAAAAAAATTTGACAGATAAAATGATTCAAAATTTAAATTGAATTTAGACATTAAACACTATTATGGATGAGAATTTCACAGGGGTTACATGCAAGTTTTCAAATTTGAAGAGTAGAGGATCTAGTTGTCCATATAAAGCAGCAAAAAAAATATAAATGGTTTTTCACATTCAACGAGATTTTTTGTACCTTACAAGAAGCATTTCATAAATTTCACCAGTTTTTTGAACAAAATTCTCAATTTCCATTTAGAATATACCAATACCTGAATTTGAAGATTACTATTGAACTTAACTGACAAAAGATCACCTGAGTTTTAGATTGGAATGTTCCAAAACTGAATCTAAATTATTATCATAGATCTTAGGCGATTAAAAATCACTGAGTTGAAGCTTACAATGCTCCAAAACTAAATTTTAATGATTAAAAATCGCAAGAGGGCCTCATAATTTAAGAACCTCAAGGATAACATCTACGGGTGCTAACATATCGGATATGGATCCGATAGTGGTAAAACCATATCAATATCTGCTTTTATTTTCAGATACAGATACGGATCTGATATTAAACGGATACGGATACGGATATGGATATCCGCTTTTTATAATGGTGAATAACATAATTTTTTATAATATATATTAAACTATATGGTATATATATACTATTCAGATATGGATAATTAAAATTTAAAACCATATTTGTATCTGTATCCGTACAGATATTCGGATATCAAATATCCGTATCTAATTTTTGGATACGGGTCTGGATACGAACAGATAATATCCAACCCGTTTACACCCCTAATAACATATCAAATTAGCGGGTTTTGAGAATGCATGAGACAGCGTACCACTCTGAAGAGCCTGCCCTGCGCATGCGACCGCTTCGCCTCGAAATTTGCAACCTCAAACAGCTTGGTAATGTCAACTCCTTCAGCAGGTGTTTCTGGTACTGTTAGAATCCGTACCACTTCCGTCACAGATTTTACATCATTGGTGAACTCCCTTTTGACCTGAAATCATTTCCCAATTATACTTGTTGATTCCATGCATTTTGTAGAACTTCAATTTCAAGTATCAAATTATATACAATTGACTTAGAAACTACAAATCTAAAGTTTGTATAGAAATACAAATCAAGAGTTCAATAATTACCCAAGAAAAGGTCTTTCCGAGAGAAGAGAAGGCAAAACGGTGATCCGTACTCATGGAGAGCTTAGAATGAGTGAAGAGTAACAACGCTTGCTTGATCGCATCTAAACGGGTTACGCCACGGCCTTTGGGACCCGCAACCCGCATCTCAGTGCGCGATTCAGGTCCGGTATCTATACAGAAGAGGATGTCCTCTGGCATGAATAAGCTCGGAGGGAGACTGTACGACGGAGGCTGAGGCGGCGCCGTCGCAGCGTGTGGCAACGGCGCAGAGATCGACACTTCCGCCGCGATTCCTTCCATTAGGGTGTGCTCTGAGTTTGGTAGAGGGGAAAAAGGAGAACATTTACCTTGTTTTTAAATTATAATAAAAGATGAGGAAGTGAAAGAGATGATTTGGCAAATCGATTTCAAAATCTATCGAATTAATTTCAAATTATGAATTCTAATCATTTAAAATGATATTATTATGTATTTATATATAAGATTTATAAATTTTTGAATTTATTTAGTATTAAGTTAAGCAGTCAAATGTAAAATTTTTTAAATTAATTTTAATACATTCATTTTTTAATATTTTTGATCACTTTAAACTTCATACTAAATAAATTAAAAAATATTTTTTTGCATGTAAGCACATCACCTATAAAATAAATCTGTTTGAACGATTTGAATTAGTGTTTTGAAATTTATTCAATAATTTTAGAGTTAGTCTCGTCATGATGAACTTCAAATTTAGAGGATAAAAGATTTAAGAGGAGGATTCAAAACTTCACATTTCTTCATTTTGTGTGTTTTAATTTCTTAATTTAAAAAAATTATAATTTATATATATCAAAATAAAATAGTTAGATACTATCTATATTAATATTTTTCTATATATACAGAAACAATTATCATTTTCTGGTATATGAATTAATAAGTTTAAAAATATGAACGTTCGGAAACTATTCACATAAATATATTTTTGACACATAATAGCAATTAAAATTGTTTATCTCATGTATATGCAAGAGCACGAATTTAATAATTAAATTAAACTACCATTTGCAATATACCAAGATCTTGTGCTATAAATTGAACCTATTAACAATAGAGTTATAAATATTGATTTACCTCTTCTTGAATCGTATCAAGAAGGTAATCCTTGGCAGTGGTGGTTGCGAAAGACTATCTCCTTGCTTCTTCACCTACACCCAAAGTCGAGTGCATCTCCAATGAATTATGCCACAAGATTAACCAAGAGATTAATCAAATATACTAGTATTTGTAGATCTCAAGTCTAATCAAACAAATCCACTCTTCAAATCTCTTCTTGAATTGATTTTGTGGAATTCTAAACACATGAGCCTATCTAAATAAGCAAGAGAAAAACGAGGCAACAAAAAAAAACGTCCAAAAATTAGATGGTAGAAAAGAGGCAATGGTGGCTAGGGTTTTGGATGTCTTTTTCTTCCAATTTGACCCCCTTTATATATATATAAAGTCTAGGACAAATAATCCACATTTAACCATCAAAATGGGCCTCTTTTCTCATCAATTTTGGCTGACCATTTATGGGCTTTTAAACTAATTTTGTTGCATCATAATTCTTTCTCCTAATGCATAATTAGTTGGCCCAATTGTTGCACCAATTAATTGTACATCAGATTAATATAATTCCATAATTATATTAAGTATGTTGAGTTGAAATAAATTTTATTTATCATATAATAAAATTATTTTTGATTAGACATTTATTTTAGTTTCATAAGATTGTTTGAAAGAATTAATTATAATCATTTATAATTAATTCATTCAACACACTAAAATAATATAACTATGGTTAAGAGCTTGTTTAGCAATACCCTGGAGGATTTATGTCATGTTGGCCATAGAATTAAATTAGTATATTTAATTCTAATAATCACAAGCGGTATCTAGCAACACATTGTGACTCCCAATTAACATAAATAAATACTATACAAATATAGTATTTCTTCCTACATAGAAAATATAATTTCTATTGTTTAATTCTTATGTCTCATGTTATCAATATATAATCCAAGATTGGAATGTGTCATTCTTGCATATTATATGTTTCTTGATATAGAGTTGATTGTATAAATAAATTTGCATGCAAACAATCCAACTCCATCAAGGGGCCCAGTTGATATCATTGCTCAACAAATAAATTGTGAGGGACATACTGATTTCTTGATGAACATCTTTTCCCCGCACAATTTATGAATGTCAAAATAGAATCTTTATAGTAGCCAGTTACGGACAACGTTATAAACTATTCATAACAAACACTCCTCATGTGGAAAAGGTGAAACATCTCAAACTTTAGAATTAAACACTTATGAAATAATTAATGACACATAACACAATCCATATAATTATTTCATAGGGTCAAGTCCAGTACTATGTTCAAATAACATATACTTATGCAATTAAGTTGGTAACATATACCCATGACTTGTAGAACTTAATCATCGCTTAACTTGCATACTAATCTTATATGAATAATTAATGTTCCTTGCTAATTATCAAGATTACGGACTTTTAGAGTTATTATTGTCATTTAAATAAATGAAGCACAGAGATCCACAATTCAAGTCCTCAACTCAAATGATCTGTCAATAATAATCTCATGGAACAAATGATATAAAATCATTAATAACATAAACCAAAATGAGCCATCAAAACTGATTGGCTTCTAGGACATAACTCCAACAATCTCCCACTTGGACTAGAGTCAATCAAAATGATGATCTCCATCCAGTGAAAAATAACATGTAATATCAAAATACACATATCTAATGCTCATAAACCTCAAAATAAAATACACTCAAAACCAATCACTCATGCGTCTAATACCCATAGATGATGTGTGCATCTCATGTGCGGCTTGAGTTAGAGGTTTTGTTAGAGGATCCGCTGTGTTCGCGGCACCGTCCACCTTGTTGACCTTTATTGCACCCCGATTCACAATTTCTCGAATCAGGTGAAATCGTCGTAACACATGTTTGGATTTTGAATGTGATCTCGGTTCCTTGGACTGAGCTATGGCTCCAGTGTTGTCGCAGTAGAGATCCACTGGACCTGAGATGCTTGGAACCACCTCTAGCTCGGTCAAGAAGTTTTTGATCCAAACTCCCTCTTTTGCTGCTTCGCTTGCGGCTATGTATTCTGCCTCGGTGACGGAATCAGCCACTGTTTCTTGCTTGGAACTTTTCCAAGTTATGGCACCACCATTGAGGAGAAATATGAAACCCGATTGAGATTTTGAGTCATCTCGGTCTGTTTGGAAACTGGCATCTGTGTAACCAGTTACAATGAGATCCTGCTCACCACCATAGACGAGAAAACTATCCCTCGTTCTCCGAAGATATTTGAGGATGTTCTTGACTGCTGTCCAATGTGCTTGTCCAGGATCCGACTGATATCTGCTAGTGACACTCAGTGGATAAGACACATCGGGACGAGTACATAACATGGCATACATGATCGAACCCATGGCAGATGCATATGGCGTCTTGGCCATTGCCTCGCGTTCCTTTTGATTCGATGGACACTGAGCCTTGCTCAAGTGTGTGCCATGTGACATAGGTAGATTTCCCTTCTTGGAATCTACCATGTTGAACCGTTTTAACACTTTGTCAATATATGTACTTTGGCTCAAGCCTAATAATCTCTTAGATCTATCTCGATAGATCTTAATTCCTAAGATGTAGGCGGCCTCTCCCAAGTCCTTCATTGAGAAAATATTATTCAATGAGGTCTTGACAGCATTCAATTCAGAAATACTATTTCCAATCAAGAGTATGTCATCGACGTACAAGACAAGAAACACGACTACGTTCCCACTGAATTTCTTGTATATACAAGATTCTTCTTCGCATTGAATAAAGCTCAATTTCTTGACCTCTTTATCAAAGCGCTTGTTCCAACTCCTTGATGCTTGCTTCAATCCATAAATTGATCTTTGAAGCTTGCATACTTTTCTAGCATTGCTTGGATCTTCAAAACCCACGGGTTGTGTCATGTACACATCCTCGTCCAAATTTCCATTGAGGAAAGCAGTTTTGACGTCCATTTGCCATATTTCATAATCATAAAATGCTGCAATTGCTAACATGATTCGAATTGACTTAAACATAGCAACAGGCGAGAAGGTTTCGTCATAGTCAACACCTTGGACTTGTCGATAACCTTTCGCAACAAGTCGTGCCTTGTATATAGTCAAATTACCATCCATGTCGATCTTTCTTTTAAAGATCCATTTGTTCTCAATGGGCTTTACTCCTTGAGGAACATCAACTAAGGTCCAAACCTTGTTGTCGTACATGGATTGCATTTCGGATTTCATGGCTTCAAGCCATTCCTTGGAGTCGGGCCTATCCATCGCTTCCTTATATGTCAACGGCTCCTCATTTTCAACCATGAGAATCTCGTGAAATCCCAAGTACCTTTCTGGTTGGCGACTCACTCTTGTTGACCTTCGTGGAATTGGTGCTTCAGGTTCATGAACTTCATCCACAACAATTTGCGGATCAAGTTCTTGAGCCTCTTGAATCTCTTGAACTTCTTCCATGTCTTGTGGAATTGGTTCCACTTGATTCTCATTGAGCACCATTTCAGGAGCATTAATGTTTCCTCCTTGAGGTTCATCTTGAAGTGGCTCTTGAACTTCTTCAATGCTCACTCTGCTCCCACTACCTCCTCTTGAGAGAAATTCTCTCTCTAAGAATACACCACTTCGAGCAACAACTATTTTGTTCTCTTTGCGGTTGTAGAAATAGTAACCCCTCGTTTCCTTAGGGTATCCCACAAAATAACATTTTTCCGATTTGGGTCCAAGCTTATCAGTTATTAATCTCTTAATATAAGCTTCACAACCCCAAATCTTGAGAAACGACACATAAGGAGATTTTCCAGTCCAAATCTCATATGGCGTCTTCTCAACGGACTTTGATGGAACTCTATTCAGCGTGAATACTGCTGTTTCTAACGCATATCCCCAAAAAGAAGTAGGTAAGTCACTTTGACTCATCATCGATCGAACCATGTCAAGCAATGTTCGATTCCTTCTTTCAGATACACCATTCCATTGTGGCGTTCCTGGTGGAGTGAGTTGTGAAACTATTCCACACTCCTTTAAATAATCTCCAAACTCGTGACTTAAGTACTCTCCACCTCGATCAGAACGTAAGGCTTTAATCTTTTTGTTGAGTTGGTTTTCAACTTCATTCTTAAATTCTTTGAACTTATCAAAGGATTCAGACTTATGTCTCATCAAGTAGACATAACCGTATCTACTATGATCATCGGTAAAAGTGATGAAGTATGAATAACCACCTCTTGCACAAGTGCTCATAGGACCACAAACATCGGTATGTATGAGTTCTAATAAGTCATTTGTCCTTGTACCCTTTTTGGTGAAAGGTGCCTTAGTCATTTTTCCTAGTAAACAAGATTCGCAAGTATCAATTGACTCAAAGTCGAATTGACCCAAGAGACCAACATCTTGCAATCTCTTGATGCGTTTCTCATTTATATGACCTAAACGGCAATGCCACATGAAGGTTGAATTCTCATGTGAAGTCTTACGTCTCTTTTTGTCATTTTCAACACTCAAAACATGTTTGTCATTTTCAAGAACATAAAGACCATTCATCAAATGTCCACAACAAAAACAAACATCATCACGATAAAGAAAACAACATTTGTTCTTAATTATAAAATGATAACCCTCCAAATCCAAACATGAAATGGAGATAATGTT
This sequence comes from Carex arenaria, assembly GCA_964058825.1. Lineage (NCBI taxonomy): Eukaryota > Viridiplantae > Streptophyta > Magnoliopsida > Poales > Cyperaceae > Carex > Carex arenaria. The sequence goes on from CAXKVW010000679.1 coordinate 335,885, forward strand.
TCGAGTGATACTAGGAACGAAGTAAACATCCTTCAATTCCAAAATAAAACCAGAAAGTAAAGTTAACTCTATAGTTCCTACGGCAACAGCTGAGACATTCGAGCCATTTCCGACGCGGAGTTGTACTTCACCCTTCTCAAGCCTCCTCCTATTCTTTAGTGCCTGCACATTTTGACAAATGTGAGCACAAGAACCAGTATCAAATATCCAGTCAGAATTAGAGGTAGCAAGATTGATTTCAATGACAAATATACCTGAAGGTTGGTTGGGCTTAACCTTTCCAGCCTTCTTGTCAGCGAGGAACTCATGGCAATTCCTCTTCCAGTGCCCCTTCTTTTCACAATAGTAGCACACTGTCTCAGAGGTGGCAGGGTTCTTTTTCTTCTTTGAACCCTCGGGAGCTCCCTTAGCTAGGGGCTTCACCTTGCCTTTGCCCTTGTTGGATCTGCGAATCTTTTTCTTGATCTTCTTACTCTTGTCAGTGACCGCAAGGACATCCTTGGTGCCCTTGTCCTTCTTGAGATCCTCCTCAGCAGTCGTGAGCATCCCTTGGAGCTCATCCAGACTCTTATCCATCCCTTGCATTCGGTAGTTCATAACAAAACCCGAATAGTTTGAAGGGAGGGAGTTAAGGATGAAGTCTTGAGCAACCCCTTCAGTGAAGGTTACTTCAAGCTTCTCAAGTTGCCGAAAATAGCTTGCCATCTTCATGACATGCGGGCCAACTTCCTTTCCATCAGCCAATCTGGTATTGGCGATGGCTTTGATCAGTTTGGCCTTTTCGACACGAGATTTCTCTTGAAACATGTTCTTGAGACGGTCAACAATTCCCATGACATCAAGACCACAATCCATAAACTCCTTTTGGAGTTCAGGTTCCATGACAGCAACAATCAGGACATTGATACTCTTCTCGTCCTTGATGTGCTTGTCATATTTATCCTTCTCATCTGCTGGAGCCGTATCATTAGGCTCAACAGGAATAGGAGTGGTCAAGAGGTACTCTTTTTCTTCAAGCCTTAGGGCAAGCCTAAGGTTGCGATGCCAATCCAGAAAATTGGCACCATTACGGGCAAGTTTTTCTTTTTCAAGCAAAGGACGCAGCGAATAAGACAATTGAGTTGACATCTACAACAATTTCAAAAATTAAAGGTCTTTTAGTTTATGCAAGTTGTTTTATTATTACCATAAATAAAATTCCCACTACAAATATTGAAGTCCCAAATTGTAGTAGTTTTCCAAGATCCCTATTTTCATCAAGTAGGGCCGGCGAAGGCACGTCACCCAACTTAATTATTTAGGGTAGGCTCAACCAGGCCAATCACATCATAATCATGTGACTCTTGGTTTGTGAAAATACATCGATCGTTTCACAAACTTCGCCCCAAGGTCCAAGATACTTGTTGGGTCCCTTGTAAAGCAACCTAACTCTATTTGATCTTTGCAAATCCTATTTGTACCTCAACTCCCAAAGATCAACCATGACGTCTACGTGGGTAGAGCTCGCCATGAGATGATCAATGATTTGAAGAGGATAGAGAAAGGGAGGGCGATTAGGCTTAAACTTTTGGGGACAAGACATTATGTGTTTGGTGGTCATGTAAGCATACACCCATACCTAGCCTATGATATATCATAGCAATCATAAACACATAATATATATATAAAACACATCACATGCGTCGTGAGTTTGTATGGCCTATAACTTGCATCTTGTTGCTTCATCCATCATCTCCATGATCGATGTCACACCTAAGCAACTAAATCCCATTCCCATTCTACACTTAGAACTATTCTAAATAAAATTGGAAATAAAAATTTACATTTAGAATTCCCAATCCCATATTAAAAAGGCATGCAAGCCACAAATGAATACATGAAGAAGGCAACCTAACATTTTTGCCTTTTAATTAATTTCTACTATTAATTAACTTGGGGCACCAATGGCCGCATTACATTCAATATTTATATCATTCAATACATCACACAAGGCATTGAGTAGAGACCATACAAACCCACATTAATCATTCCTACAGAACAAAGTTAGCTATATGCAAACTCTATTCTACTTGTTTATATTAGTACTAATTATTTGTTACCACATACTTTGCTTGTTTCATTCTTTTAAAGAAAAAAGTTTAAAATATGTTTAAGAAGACAACAAGTAAGAGATAAAAATTTATCTTGCAATTTAAAGAAGTCATCAAGCTAATCTACTATATGCAAGTTCTCAAACAAGCCATGTCAACATATTCAACAATTACTTGTTTAAACTCTTTAAAATTCATTTTAAACATAAATGAATTTATAAATCATTCAAAACAGAGGATGGACAATACATGATGTCATCTAATTAACTTTGCAACTTTTGGAACTAATTAGAAAACCATCAAATATTCATTTTATTCTAACGGGTTAATAAATGACCCCAAAAATTTTCAGAAAAATTTTCGGTCTCCAAAAAATTCACAAAAAATCCAGTGAACTCTTTGATATGTGTGTATGCATCTGTTAAAATTCCATGGAGAGATCTGAATCACAGAGAGAGAACATAAATAGAAAAGGTTTCAGATTTAGGTATAAACACCGATTGAAAACCTTAGCTTCTCACCTCTATTGTATCCTTGTCATTGATCAATCCTTGTATTCTAATATTTCAAAATACATATTATTTGAAAGCTTAACTAGTTGGCTATAGTATTATGAAAAGAAATAAGGTAGATCCAATGAAGAATGGTCATTAATATTGGTCATAAACCAAATATCTCTGTTCTGAAACAGAGCGTCGACCAAAATCATTTCAGTTGGTTAACCCATCAAAACTTTATGAAATCCGATGAAACAAATTTTATTGGATTCCCAAAAATCTGTAGAAAAATTCTGTTCAAACACTTTTTCGAAATAAAGTGTAGAATAATAACAATTATTAAAAGAATTCGGATGCAAGCAGAAAACAGCAAGTACCCGGGTTTCCAAAATCAACCTTTTAACACTTAAATCACCAACTTTTGCTGAATCTCTTGAAATCAAATTATCACGAGTTATTAAGCAACAAATCTAGGTGATATCTAGCCAATAAAATAGATCTATCCAATAGAAAAAAAATTCAATAAAACAGAATCTACAAAAACTCGTTCTGCAGATCCTGCTCTGACCTTCATCACATGTTTTGATTAGATCTCACCCATCCTTTGATGGATTTCGATGTTCTTGGTCAGGAAATGCTCACAACACAACAGAGAATCAATCCATCCAAAAGAAACAATTTATTTTGAACGAAAAATACAAAAGAATTTCGATTTTGCAACAGATCTGAAATTCTATCAAACCGAAAAAGGCAAACAAGCAAAATATCTTAACAAATAATGTTCCTATGCCATTAATCATCAATAAAAGGCCACATAAACAGCACAAATAAAGACCAAAGCTCTGATACCAATTGTTTATCTCATGTATATGCAAGAGCACGAATTTAATAATTAAATTAAACTACCATTTGCAATATACCAAGATCTTGTGCTATAAATTGAACCTATTAACAATAGAGTTATAAATATTGATTTACCTCTTCTTGAATCGTATCAAGAAGGTAATCCTTGGCAGTGGTGGTTGCGAAAGACTATCTCCTTGCTTCTTCACCTACACCCAAAGTCGAGTGCATCTCTAATGAATTATGCCACAAGATTAACCAAGAGATTAATCAAATATACTAGTATTTGTAGATCTCAAGTCTAATCAAACAAATCCACTCTTCAAATCTCTTCTTGAATTGATTTTGTGGAATTCTCAACACATGAGCCTATCTAAATAAGCAAGAGAAAAACGAGGCAACAAAAAAAAACGTCCAAAAATTAGATGGTAGAAAAGAGGCAATGGTGGCTAGGGTTTTGGATGTCTTTTTCTTCCAATTTGACCCCCTTTATATATATATAAAGTCTAGGACAAATAATCCACATTTAACCATCAAAATGGGCCTCTTTTCTCATCAATTTTGGCTGACCATTTATGGGCTTTTAAACTAATTTTGTTGCATCATAATTCTTTCTCCTAATGCATAATTAGTTGGCCCAATTGTTGCACCAATTAATTGTACATCAGATTAATATAATTCCATAATTATATTAAGTATGTTGAGTTGAAATAAATTTTATTTATCATATAATAAAATTATTTTTGATTAGACATTTATTTTAGTTTCATAAGATTGTTTGAAAGAATTAATTATAATCATTTATAATTAATTCATTCAACACACTAAAATAATATAACTATGGTTAAGAGCTTGTTTAGCAATACCCTGGAGGATTTATGTCATGTTGGCCATAGAATTAAATTAGTATATTTAATTCTAATAATCACAAGCGGTATCTAGCAACACATTGTGACTCCCAATTAACATAAATAAATACTATACAAATATAGTATTTCTTCCTACATAGAAAATATAATTTCTATTGTTTAATTCTTATGTCTCATGTTATCAATATATAATCCAAGATTGGAATGTGTCATTCTTGCATATTATATGTTTCTTGATATAGAGTTGATTGTATAAATAAATTTGCATGCAAACAATCCAACTCCATCAAGGGGCCCAGTTGATATCATTGCTCAACAAATAAATTGTGAGGGACATACTGATTTCTTGATGAACATCTTTTCCCCGCACAATTTATGAATGTCAAAATAGAATCTTTATAGTAGCCAGTTACGGACAACGTTATAAACTATTCATAACAAACACTCCTCATGTGGAAAAGGTGAAACATCTCAAACTTTAGAATTAAACACTTATGAAATAATTAATGACACATAACACAATCCATATAATTATTTCATAGGGTCAAGTCCAGTACTATGTTCAAATAACATATACTTATGCAATTAAGTTGGTAACATATACCCATGACTTGTAGAACTTAATCATCGCTTAACTTGCATACTAATCTTATATAAATAATTAATGTTCCTTGCTAATTATCAAGATTACGGACTTTTAGAGTTATTATTGTCATTTAAATAAATGAAGCACAGAGATCCACAATTCAAGTCCTCAACTCAAATGATCTGTCAATAATAATCTCATGGAACAAATGATATAAAATCATTAATAACATAAACCAAAATGAGCCATCAAAACTGATTGGCTTCTAGGACATAACTCCAACAAAAATATCATAATATTTCAAATGTATAGATATAAAAAAACTTTAATTTGAAAACTATTTTGATTTGAATACGGAAGCGGATTCTTAATTTTGATTTGAAAACTTTGGTCGAACCGATCTAATTTGTTCTTGCCTGGCCTCCTTTCTTTTAGTGACAGTATCCTCTGTTTTTCTCTCTCCCTCTCTTTTTCGAACTAAAAAACTTTCATTTTGATGATTCGGTTGCGGTTGGTTTACTGCACATCTAAATATTCCTCTGCGGTTGGTTTTTGTTCAAAATTCAAACATGAAGATAATAATTTTCTTTTCAATTGAAGAAAAGATTATTTCTATCAGTTCACTTTATTAGTAAATAGACATATAATTCTTATTAAATGTACAGATTTTGAGATAAAAACAAAATATGGTACAGCCTTTTTTTTTTTATATAAAAGATGCTCAATTTAATTTCTCATTGAATATACTATTTTATCATTGAATATATAAGAAAATATGGTATAATATTTTTTTATATAAGAGATGATCAATTTAATTTCTCATTGAATATGCTATTTTATCTTAAAAATTAACAAATATCTATTTTATATTATATAATTTTGGATGTGTTTTACACTGCTTACACTGTTTTTCTTGAACGCGTATCCTCGGCATTAACTCAAAAAAGAATATTTCAGTTAATGAATCTCAACCATTTGATTTTAAACAGAGCTAATTCGGCTCCTGCCTATGATATAGGGGGCTTTTCAATATTAGTGCGGATCTAGTTTGCACGAATCTTGAAACAAATCGGACAGTTGATATTTATTAACGCAAAAGATTCTTTTTTGAGTTAATGCAGAGGATACGCGTTCGTTTTTCTTGAGTTGTGAATTGTTTTTTTTTTTTTCCTTTTTGGAATTTCCAGGCAGAGAAGTTCATCTAATAGTGTTGAAGAGAAGACTAAATATGTATGAGAAATTCCTTCAAGCTTAAATCTCTTAAACAGTACACTATGTAGAATAGATTGGACTGGTCCAACGAATTCATTTTAAACCCATCACAACACTAAATACCAAGAGCAATAAAACATTTTTATGTGCATATTGGTACAATATTTCCATGAACCTTACTATAAAACAGGGGGCGGACCCATGTATATCCAGGGTGGGCAGCTGCCCTCCTGGATTTTGAGTTTTAGTGGATATTGGGACGTTTCAATCGACTTTGCCCCCCTGAAATTTTTTTTGTCCCCCTCTGGATGTTTGAATTGTAATTCGGATTAAATTTAAGATTAAAATTAAAATAAATTTCATGAATTATGATTGATAATTAGAATTAAAGTTTAAAACATCAGAAATTACAAGTCAAAGTATTAGAAAGTATAAATTAAAGCATTGTTTTTTATTGAGTGTCTAATTAGTTAATGAGTTTAAATTCGATTAGCTATTTAAACTCAATTCGATATTTTTTTGCCCCTTCTGACGGAAATCCTGGGTCCGCCCCTGCTATAAAACAATATAAACAAAATATTTCCAAAAGTAGCTCATGGAAATAATGTCTCACTACTCATGACTTATTTCCATGTGCATGGGTTGAAGTATTTCTATGCATCTTCGATAAAATATAATATTTGGTCTGTTTAGCGAGTCGTGGGTCATGCGAAACTATTTTCAAAAGTGAAAAGGATACATTTCTATGGACGAACATGAGGTATTTCCATGCAGGGCGGAACGAGGGCCAGGTTTCAGCCAAGGCCCAGCGTAATTTAGGGGGTGCCAAGGACCTATAAGCAAAAAAAAAATCTATATATTTTCTGGATCAAGAGGGGGCCAGGGCCCAGGCTAGCTCAGGCCTTGGTTCCGCCCCTGTTTCCATGCACTACTTGTTTAATGGGCTTACCCTTGAAAATGGTTTACGGATTCAAAAATTTCCATGGATCTTTCACATGCATGGAAATGCCTTTCCTCTTCTTGCTAAAAACGAAAATTCTAGTAATGCAAACAGGTAAGATAAATATATTTTGAATCCAAATATGCTAATCACTAGACTAAACCATGTAATTCTTATGCATAGCATGCTATTGTAATTTGGAATTAGGCTATACCTTTTCTAATGAAAGAGGAAGCCAAACAGAATGGCAGGAAGAGAGATTCAAGGAGTTAACAATAGTGAAAAGTGAATTAGTTGGAAAAATCAATAATAATGTCCTACTATTCCTATAAACTCCGCGCTTTCGGATGAAAGATATCATCGAGTAAATTTATACAAAATATTTTGTAAATTTCTTATATAAGGAAATCTTCTATCTAGTGCTAGAGAAATATACATTTGCAAAAAAAGAGAATGTCTGACAATGGCGGGGAACCAAATCTCATGCCTCATGTGAGTAGGAAATTCATGCTCCTAAAGTTACTGCCGGGTAGATCTGAGGTGAGCTCGGGACAAAATTATATTCAATATTTAAATATTAAAATTCATCCAGACTCACCCGACAGTGACTTTAAAATCATAAATTTTCAGTCCATAGAGAGACAGATGATCTAATCGTGACTTCAGATTTTTGGGTTATTCATACCGAATCGTGACTTCAGATTTTCATTCAAAAACTCAGCAACAGTATTCCTTTGTTTTTGTTTTTAAATATTATTGTCATTTGATTATTGCATTCATTTTGCATCTTAGGTGGTGATAGGACCATGTTATACAGGCCCTAAATTTCCTGGGCTTCACAAATAACATTTGGGATTAGGACCATGCAGTTGGCAGGCCAGCCCAGAATATGAAAACATCAAGCCCATATAAAGTGTAAGCCCTGTTATAGGCGGAATAACCATCTTACACGAGATAACCGCACCGGGCGAGATAACCATATCACGCGCGGGATAACTGCGCCCATGATCTCCATAACCGCTTCCACGTTCTCCGAAAGAACCGCGGATGGACGGTTAGAGATCAGAGTATAAAAAGCCTTAGATTCCCTGAGAAGGGGATCGCAATTTTCCATCCACACAGACTACGCTAAGAGAGATATCGATAGGGAAGAGTAGAATATCTCAGTTCCTTCGCCTATTCCGGAATTAAGTCGGCTTGCTGTTCAAAAGAAGTCGACTCTCCGACACCTCGGCCTATCGACCGAGATAGGACGAGACCTTAGTCCCTTGAATCTTTTCACAGCATACGGGCTATTCAGATAGCACGTATCAACCACCGTGGGGCCACCCAGGCTCACAAAGGACGGAACTAGATGGATCCTGCACGAACATACACAGCCTCACCTCCGGGTGTCGAGATCACCCCTCCGGGTCGGGGCCTCCAAACCAACTTTGTCTTAGAACAAATAGCTTACCCAACCGGAACCATAGGAGAGACGACATCGACCGCTCTCCCCCAGCCACCAGGAGTCAGCCCGATAAATTCAAGCGTACCACTTCGCCCTACAGTATCCTTACCTAACTCCGTTCCCCTGCGACCATCTGCTCCTGTGGGCGTACCACAATCTGCCACAATAGGGAGAATGCCCACATCGACATTGATTCAGCAGCCACAGATTTATCCGCAATATCTGGGGGGAATGTATCCTTACCTCCCTTACCCCCATTATCCCCCGACGGGACCCCCCTTCACATACAACACCCTACATGGGCCGTACACCCCAGGGGCCCCAGGATTTTACTACGATTCAGCCCCCATGCCCTCTTTCCCGCCAATGTCTACCACTCCGAGACACCCCGGTGGAAACAGGCCCCCCTTGGGACAGCGAACCGCCCCCCTGGCAACGATACCGGCTAAACCTCGGATACAGGAACGCCCTGTCGAACAAGGTCAGGTAATCTCGTCGAGAAATTTGGATCCCGAGTTCGCCCAAGTCAGCACCAGGCGCACAGACGAGGAACAGAGAAGAAACCCCGAGGGTCACGGGGAAGACCAGTACAATCAGGTTAACCATCCCGAAGACCCTCCTAAGGAAGGACAAGGAGAAAGCCATGTTATCGCACATCAAAACGAATCTCCCCGTCAAGAATCGTTAAGAAATAACAAGGCCCAGGAGGGTCCCGGAGATGAAGCATCCGTGCAACAGTACACGCGAGAGAAGAGGTCCCGCCGCGACAGGCCACCATCTCGACGCGAAAAAGCCGATGACCGGCATGAAAGAAGGGGCCACAGCCGCCGTCGTGAATGAAGGCAGGAGAAAAATTCCCCTAGTCCTCACAGAGGAGTCAGCCTAGCACGCGTGGAGGAATTGATCCAAGCACGTTTGGCCGAGGTGACGAGTAGGGAGAATAATGCCAGAACCCGACCGCTGGGTGTGGAAGACGGTCCTTTAATAGCCGACATATATCGCACACCTATGACGGACTTTCGTTATCCCACCACCCTTCCGAACTTTAAGGGAAGCGGGGATAACCAGGATCCGCACAATTTCATTTATGGATTCCAAGAGCGCCTCCGTCTCCTAGGAGCATCTGACGCCATAATGTGTCGTATATTTACCACCTGCTTGACAGGCGAGGCGTGGGATTGGTACATGGTATTGCCCAGGGGATCCATTGCGAGGTTCTCCGACATCGCTAAGGCTTTTCTCGAGCGATATACATTCATCAAGCCACTACCTGCCACTTGCGAAACACTTCTCGACATTGTACAAGGACCTCATGAACGAACGGGAACCTTCGTGAACAGGTTCATCGAAGCTTCACAAAAAATTCCTGACTTGAAAGAAGAGTTCGCCTTAGCGGCCATCAAGAGAGGACTTCGAAAAGGGGGACCAGGAACGTTGCGCTACGAGGCGCACATGAAAAAGATGACTACTCTGCGCAATTTTGTAACATTTGCAGAGGGATATATCCGCGCGGAGGATGACAACAGGAGCCCCAAGAGACCAAGATCCCGGTCCCCACGAAGGACGGACGAAGCATGGCAGCCGAAAGCGAATCATCAGAAAGGACAATATTCATCTCGCAAAGCCGACCGTTCTCAGAACAAGGGACGTGACGGACAGGAAGAATATCGACCTTGGTTCGACCGATATGCACCCTTTACCAAACCCAGATATGAGATGTACCAGATAGTGAAGGATGTGTTCGATCTGCCGTCACCATTGCGAAAAGAAATATTCGAGGTAAAAGACCTAAGCAAGAAATGTTTGTTTCATGGTTTTGAAGGACATTCGACAGGAGAATGTCTCCAATTAAAAGATATACTGGAAAAACTGGCGCGCCAGGGGAAGTTGGCAGATTACATCAAACCCGAGTTCTATGAGAAATGGAGGTGGCAATATAATGGACGCAACCGGGAGTTCAAGAAGGACATCCCCTACAAAAGGGCCCCAAATAGGGAGCGACAAATGGACAATCAACAGCGAGAGCCAGAGAAAACCGAGATACCGCAGGAACACCGGCAACAGAGTCCTGTGATACACGTGATAAGTGGAGGGATCGGCGATATAATTACTCCCATACGAAAGGGTACGAAACCTTATCCTACTGTTTTGAATGTGGAAGCCTCATCCAACAAAAAACGGCCCAGAACGGACGAAATTATATCTTTTTCCGAAAAGGACTTAGGGGACATCACAGGACCACATGACGATCCCATCGTCCTCACCCTAAAGATCGGCAAACACAGAGTTCGACGAGTGCTTGTGGACACAGGCAGTTCCGCCGACATACTTTATCTTTCAGCATTTCAGAAAATGGGGATGGAACTGGCTGATCTACAGAAAATTGCATCACCATTGGTGAGCTTTACAGGTGATACCCTCCGACCTCATGGCATCACACAACTCAAGGTAACATTCGGCACCTCCCCAAGAACGGTGGAAGTCGTGGTAGATTTTTTGGTGGTCAGCGCACCATCGGGATACAATGCCATCCTAGGGAGGCGGACTCTCAACCAGATTGGTGCGGTCATTTCATCCCCTTGCCTAAAGATTAAGTTTTACACAGACCATGGGGTGGGGGAAGAATCTGGACAACAAAAAATTGCCCGTGAATGCTACCTTACCTCACTTCGTGGACATGACGGTTCCGTGAATAATGTCGAAACCTTAGGCGATAAGGTGCGATCAGAGAAGTCGACATTAAAATCAAGTCCGGGATTCATGCCTCCAGACACCCCTCTTGCTCTAGATCCTACCGACAAAGCAGCATCTCAGGAAGCCCTCGAACCAACAGATGAAGTCGAGCAAATTAATTTAGGAGAGGGAAAGACCCTGAACATTGGAAAGGCCATTCAGGGGAAGGCAAGGGATGAATTGATCAGCTTTCTCCAAGAACATCAGTCAGTGTTTGCTTGGACAGCCGCCGATATGCCAGGTATCCCGAGAGCACTAGCGGAGCACAAGCTTCATGTAAAATCGGGAGTCAAGCCCATACATCAAAAGAAGAGAAATATGGGAGGCGAAAGGCAACGGGCGGTAACCCAGGAGGTGACGAAATTGTTAGCAGCCGGGTTTATCCGCCATGTCGAATGCCCAGAATGGGTGGCAAATCCCGTGCTGGTAAAAAAGTCTAATGGTGACTGGAGAATGTGTATTGATTACACAGATCTTAACAAAGCATGTCCGATGGACCCTTTTCCGTTACCAAAAATTGACCAATTGGTTGACTCCACCTCAGGACATGCTTACCTCAACTTCATGGACGCTTTCTCGGGATACAACCAGATCAGGATGTTCCCAGATGATGAGGAAAAAATGACATTCACTACTCACTCGGGCCTATACTGCTACCGCATGATGCCCTTTGGATTAAAAAATGCGGGAGCCACGTTCCAGAGAATGGTCAACAAAGTCTTCCAAGAGCAAATTGGTAGGAATGTCGAAGCATATGTTGATGATTTGTTGGTAAAAAGCATGACGGACAACGGACATGTCGAAGCATATGTTTTGCATGTAATCCTAGTGGTTTCTAAGTTTTAATTATGTAATGTTGCGAGGACAATACTAACTCGCTTGCACCCAGTACTCATGTCGCGACAGCGACGTCATTCTCCAAAATTAGTAGATAGTTGACACAACATCTACATATCATCACGGGGACAACACACAAACTAACAAAGCCCGACAGGGACCCACTCACTCATATTGTGATAACAATATGCTGATATAACAATTCTATCACACGCCGATAGGCGACAGGCATCTCGATAGTTTACAATAATGAGAAAATGCCAACCACTATGTCAACAGACATTACGAACCAAAACACAAGCATCCATGAGTTGCATTACTAAACATTAAGAAATAGTTTTTACGACATCAATCAAAAGAGCAAATTGCAAAACATCGTTAAGTACAACTTGTTCATCCAATTTTCTGTTTAACCAACAACTTGGGGAACTACGAATATCACACCTTCATTTTGTTAGACCCCCACATCCCGGGGACATTAAAATCTAAAAATAAATTGTTTCCAATTTTTCCCCCACATCCCGGGGGCAATAGGAATATCACAAAAAAAAAAGAGAAGCGAGGCGAGGAACTGGTGACATCATTGCAGCCCGTTCATACACCATCAATCGAAATTCCTGTCTGGAACAAGAAGTAACTACGGTTAATAAACCGTCAGGTAATTTTGGGAATTTTTAATAAACAAAGTTTACCTTAAGAAGAAGGCGGAATGGCGCCAGGAGTAGGGGAAGGCACTTTTTCGGGATTTGCCCTTTCTCCACTACCGTCTGTCTCCTCTTCGATTTCTTCTTCCCCCTCTGCTTCTTCTGTTTCTTCCTCCTCTTCAGGAGTGGGCGGAGGCAAAGGTATATCGGCCGGCCAACTGGAGACATCAGTCCATACGTGTGGAAGCCCGATATTCTCCTCAGTAGCCAACTGCACCCTCTCAAAGTTTACCTTTTTTCCTTTAGGATCCTTCAAGACATCCCGCTCTGGATCCCAAGTATACCCACTCAACGCCATAACACCAGCCTCCTCCTCGGGAACTGCGGCATATCCGATATGCTCCGGAGTAAACGGAAAAGACCTACCGAGATCCTTCAACTGCTCATATATCGAATATCTCAGCAGTTGCACCGATGCTTGAGAAGCCGCACACCTGAATGATCGACTTCCAAGAAAGTTCGCGGTACTTTCTTTAAGAAGCCGTGAAATCTCGGCGTTCTTGGCCTCCAATTCTGCATTTTTGGTGGCCAAGTCGGCATCCCGGGCGGCTAGGAGAGCATCCTTTTCGGTAATCTCGGCGTTCTTCGCCTCCAACCGAGCTTCTAAATCCAATACTTTCTTCTTGCCAGCCGCTATATTAAGGTCATCGACCTTTTTCCACTTCTTCATCGCCTCCACTATGCCAATGCTTGGGATCCCATCTCTACCATCTCGCACTTCTTTTTATATCCCATCGCTTGCTTAAAGAAATAATTTCGCTCCAGCAACGCCTTTTGTACGGCACCAGGGTCGACATCAGAGAAGTTCACCCCAGATTTACCCTCATCATACACATCCTTAAAATGCCCTACCGCCACACCAATGTCGTGTAGAGCACTCATTACGTTACCCAGCACGACATCAGGATGATTGGCCAAGCTTACCTTTTGTTGAGGAGTAGCCGTGGCCCGATAGATCTCTCGAGCATACTGGGTCCGGTAGGAAGCAGAACCTTCCCCCTTTTGCATCACACCGTGTTTGGGAATATGAGCAACGAAACCGTCAGGATCTCCTTTAGGAAACTTGTTTCTCTAAATCACGCCGACGTCATTGTCGGGATTGACTAGCTTGATTTGTTCAGCCAAAGCTTCTTCATCCAACAGAACGACGTCGTCACTTGGGGTAGACGAAGCTTCTGCTCCCTGTGTAAGGGCCAACACAGCAGGAGGAGGAGACGGAAGCCTGGTTGATCCCGCGGGAGAAGATGACGGTGGGATGATCTCGCCCTGAGGGACAAGTTCAAGCTGAGGCTCAGGGATAGTTGCCTGATTACCCTCAATAGCCTCCTCTTTCTTTCTTCTCCTTTTCTTCTTTTCTTCAGTACTAGTTTGAGACTGTAGTGCTTTTGCCTTTTTGGCCTTTGTCTTCCCTTCCAACTCTGAAGAAGACTTCCTCTTCCCTATGGTAGTCCTGTCTTTTCCTTTTCCTCTACCGAGATCTGAGGAAGGGTTGGTAGATGTCGCTCCTTCTGAAGTTATTTTGAGAGAGGATGTCTCGCTAGGAGCCTTCTTCTTTTGCCTCTTGCAATGCGTAATGACAAACGGAAGGATCTTGGTAGTGTCATGGGCCACTGTGAATTTGTCTTTTCCTACAATAATAGTAACAAGAGCAATGAGGTCAGTATTAAACATTCTCGATATCAATGATATTGAATGAAATAAATACGTTATGACAGAAAAGCACTGACTTAGAACTAAATCTTTGATTGTCCTTATGATTCTGTCATCAGAAGGATTGCCCTTCCTACGCCTAACGAGATCCCTCACTCTAGCCCAATGCCTGACTAACAAGGGTCCTTTTTTCAAAGGGCGCCACTTAGATCTGACCCGTTCCAGGGAATCTACCTCATGCGGGTTCTCGACATACACCCAACGCAGCTTCCAGTCTTGCACCTTTTTCATACGGGAGTTATCCTCCATATGAAATAGGCCCTCCCATTCTGGGGATCGACTGGTCTTTTGTCGAAATGCGAGATGTTCCCCGGAAACAAAATAAGGAGAATAGAACTCACAAAAATCCGGCAATGTCGGTTTCCAGTTGCTTAATGCCGGGATTTGTATAAAAAGTTGTTGGAAACTAGTAATATGACACCATGACGGCAGTGTGAGTTGCCCAGGTGCTAGATCCAATAAACGGAAAAGAGACCGTTCAAATTTGGTAAGAGGCAGCTGAAGACCACAAGTAGGGAACACAGTATATAGACAAGACCCTTTCCTATGATGATGGGCCCTATCATCAATATAGGGCAACGTGATGCGGATTTGATCCTCCCCATCGTCATACCCGAACACGAATTGTTCGAGAAAATCATCAGATACGTTGGAGGACGAAGTCAGCTTGGGTTTGGTATCTTGGGATTCTACGAAAATCCCGCTATATACCTCATATTCCCTATCATCAGAGTCAGAATCATAACCATAAAACGGTATACCCGGATTACTTTGGCCATCTCCGCTACTCTCGCTATCTTCCTCCTCCTGCACTTCATCCCCAATGTCCCTAAGGATAGCCTCTTCCTCTTCATCTCGAACTACATCCCTTCCCCTCAACATCCGTTTTGGAATAGATTCGGATGAAGATGTCGGCGGAGCCTTCATTAAGCCTTTCCCTACACCTGGAGGCTTGGAAGTATCACCAACATCAGAAACTCCAACTTCATGTTCCCCCATGTCTGCTAATGAAGTAACAAACATGACGGCGACATATCAGAATTAGATGTCGCGATGCAGAACCAACATTACAGTTTAAAGAGAAGACTAGCATGTCGTAGTATAGACCGGTATGTCGTAACGGCATTTGAAATTGGGGAACTGGAGATTGGGTCTATTCCTACTAAGTTTTATACAAACTAACGACATACTCCGAGAAACTAATTACGACATGCAGAACTGACTTTACGTTATGTACAAGTACAAGACATTAGAAAAGTTACCCGACATTATGATCTTAGAGGAAGGTTGAAGATGCTTCTCTTGCTGCGCCAAAATTTTCTTCGGTTATTTGCTCTCTTCACTCCTGCTCACTAGCAACGCGATAATAGAATGACAGAAATGTGTGGGGAGCAATGGGTATTTATAGGCCCTCGGAATACTCCAAGGTTAAGCCGGCTCGACTCCCAAAAAAGACACGTGGCGCTCCTTGGTTGATACATTCACATGTCCCATAGGCGTTTCCCGCCATTTTTCCTCCGCGGCATTTCATCCTTGCATCAAGGCCGTTGATAATAGGATGGAGGGTTCAGATGTCGGCTCGGAAGTCGAAGCAGTCGCTTTATTTTTTGTTATAATAGTACCCATCTGGTAGAATAGGGAAGGAGTCCAATATTGACCTTGTTTCCACATATTTTTCCTCATTCCGACATGAGTACTTCTAGTTTTAAAAGTGATGCCACCTCCAAACCCAAAACTCCTAAACCCGGTATCGTACTCGTTCATGTCGAACTCTCCAAATCTGAAAACAAACCTGACCCACTCGAGTGGAATAAATGTCCTGTTTGTTGGCAGAGAGGATGGGCTCGCCAAATGTTTATATGTGATGGATGCGAAGAATCTTTTCATCCCAAATGTGT
This sequence comes from Carex arenaria, assembly GCA_964058825.1. Classification (NCBI taxonomy): domain Eukaryota; kingdom Viridiplantae; phylum Streptophyta; class Magnoliopsida; order Poales; family Cyperaceae; genus Carex; species Carex arenaria. Next base: position 352,254 of record CAXKVW010000679.1, read on the forward strand.
TACAACACAAATGCCGGCTAGCTACAGGGATGAACGATATACAGAGTTCTTATGCCCGGGTTGCACTGCAAGAAAGGACGACATAGCTGATTATTTAGATTGAAATAGGATTTATTTTAGTGTTTTTGATCATGTCGACCTTTATCGTTATCGATTGATGTTATATCGACATTATTATCTATAATTGTTTTGTGGTGATCCCGACTTATTATTATCTCAATCCACGTCATTTCCCAGCATGTATACATTACATAAGTCTTATGACCATTCCTTATATGGAACACTTCCCTATAATAGCATTAAATATACAGTTGGCAAATGGCAAATAGCATTTATGTACATCCTGATCCTTTATCTATAAATACAACCTTATGTTCTTCTATTCACACATTTCTCTCGCTTCAGTCTTCTTTTTCAAAAAATCCGTGATGCCTTTCAAACGTTTAGCCTGCAAAAAGAAGACCCTGCGATCCGAGATTGGGGAAACCTCTAACCCCCAATCTGCACCGCAAACCCCGCACCATACGCGTCGCGTTATCACTCAGGAACAACAAACCCTCCTGCTACGCACCTTCTCTCAAGAAACTATCGACTTCATGCTGGAACATGAAATGGTGCGAATAGGAGACTTCATAGATGACGCCCTTCGTTTAACTCCAGCATCTCCAACTCCACCAATTCCTGTGCCCGAAGGATGGCGGAGCCCTGGTGAGATACCAGCGCTCTGTCTTCTTTGCAACAAGGTCGGAGAAAGACAAATCATGGCTCAATGTGGGAAATGCTCTTATTGGTTCCACAAGCTTTGCATCCCGACCCTTGCTTCTTCCCCCAACCAGGGAATATGTCCCAATGATGGTACGACAATCCCGATGGTCAAATCGGAGCCTTGAAATATGATCCATATCGCTTGTCATGTCGAAGTAATGGAATCCCTTTCTGGGACAGGACGTTCTCCTATATTATTACCTTATGTCGTTAAATTTATAAGACCCTTTATTATTATTGATGTCGACTGTTATTTCATTTTAAGACATGTCGCTTGTGATAATTCTTTACCATCCCTTTATATTGTGCCTCGCATGTGTTACATAAAATAGAGGGACATATTGAAAAACGCCTCGATATATACATACCCCTCCAATACAATTCAAAAAAAAAAAAAAAAAAACACGTTCTCCAATAAGAACGTTAATTGGTCGGTTGGAGGAACCGCATTTATGAAGGTACTCCAGTCATCTATAAATACTCCGATCCAAAGGTAACAACCAAAAAATTCTTAATTTTCTTCCTCTTTCTTCCCGCCTTTTAAACAAAAAACCACAGCACGAGAGCAATATTGCTAAACGAGATGGTATCCTATCCTCGCCATATTGGGAGAAACTAATCCTTTGTCACACGACATTGGAGACTTCCATAAAGATCCAATAGCTATGTCCATTTCTCGTAATAGGGTATGACTGACTTATGTTTGTATCTCACTCTATCAGATGACCGGCAGTCATATAATGGACATAATCCTGTCATATCCTATTACGGGTAATGAACCGAGATATTGGATAAGCCGATGAATAATATAATACGTATGTTAACTCATTGTCTCAAAATTTTCATTTTATTTGACTAAGTTATGTATATGTTGAAATAGTACTAAACTATTGTGTACTGTTTTACTTATCCTGCTCCCGACATGTACAAGTTGAAAGCATCGACATGATGCATTACGACTTCGGGGGCTAATGATAAGACCATGTTATACAGGCCCTAAATTTCCTGGGCTTCACAAATAACATTTGGGATTAGGACCATGCAGTTGGCAGGCCAGCCCAGAATATGAAAACATCAAGCCCATATAAAGTGTAAGCCCTGTTATAGGCGGAATAACCATCTTACACGAGATAACCGCACCGGGCGAGATAACCATATCACGCGCGGGATAACTGCGCCCATGATCTCCATAACCGCTTCCACGTTCTCTGAAAGAACCGCGGATGGACGGTTAGAGATCAGAGTATAAAAAGCCTTAGATTCCCTGAGAAGGGGATCGCAATTTTCCATCCACACAGACTACGCTAAGAGAGATATCGATAGGGAAGAGTAGAATATCTCAGTTCCTTCGCCCATTCCGGAATTAAGTCGGCTTGCTGTTCAAAAGAAGTAGACTCCCCGACACCTCGGCCTATCGACCGAGATAGGACGAGACCTTAGTCCCTTGAATCTTTTCACAGCATACGAGCTATTCAGATAGCACGTATCAGGTGGTATTGATCTAATTTATTTTTCTATGCCCTTTGATAATAAAACTAGTAGTGAAATAAGTTGATCAAATGAACTTCTTTGTATAAGAACAACATATATGACCATGTACAACAAATTTGGAATAGTGGATTGGATAAGACACTGACTAGTTGTATAGAGTGGGAAAAATAGCACAGTGGAGTCGGTTCCGTCACGAAACGACACGGTTAAGGTACGGAACAGTATGGCACGTGTGATTGTTTCGTGCCGTGATCATATTTTGAAAATTTGGCACGGCATGTCATGCCAAAATTCGGTCACGACACGGCACGTGGTAACGCGAGTCACGTGTAATTAGGACCGTTAAGAATTGAATAAATGGTGAATCTTGACTAAACTAACATAAATTATGAAAAAACAGTTAAATATGAGAAACGTTACTAGTTACGTTTAGACACGGCATGTGAATTGTCACGGCACGCAATTCACATATGACTCGCGTGCCGTGATCATTCATATGCCATAACCATCCCTTGACATTTTGGTCACGGCACGGCATGTGCGACTGTTCACTTAATCACGGCATGGCACGAGACTAAAATCACAACGTATTAGTCACGATACGACACAGTACGAGCACGAGCACGAGCACGACAGAGCACGTTTTTCCCAATCTATAGTTGCATTCGGAGTCGTGTGGGTACATAAGACTTTTATTTACGGGCTTTAACGGGCTGCTCGTTTGTTTAATTCGGCCCATAATAATTCGACTGAGCCATCTTTCCCCTTTGGAAAAGGATCTAAGATAATCCCAGCGAACACCGCTTGGACACACGTCCAACACAGCAGCATGTGTTGGTTTATCCCTGATTCAAACCGTGTATAACAGCCCCTGACTACCGGACCCCACGCGGCAATGGTATAAGAGATAAAGAATTTTGGTGGTGCCCATTTGGAAGATTATCGGTATAGGAACTTCATAGAGAGTGGTATGTAGCAGAGGATTGGATTCATCATTTGGCATCCCTTTGTACTTTGAATTCGCATCCTCTGAGATATCTCAAACTTTGAGTGACTTTTAGCAATATGTGAATCGTTCAAATACGTTATGCACGAATCTCAAAGCATAAATAATACTGCCCCCTACGTTCCCCCGAATAGGCACCGGACACGTCGGTCACGCAAAAATTGAGATATCTCAGAGGATACGCACCCTTGTACTTTGCTATCCTCGTCGCTCGCTTACTGAACTCCACCGAATTGGAGCACAAAAAAACCTGACAAATTGGAGCTGCTAACCTCTCGCAAGAATGGATTCCTCCGATTCATTCCCTCGCGAGGACGATGAATATCTGCGCTTCGACTCATCCTTCTCGGCCGCCTCCACCGGAGAAGAAGAGGGGGTGCAGTTCTCGCCCTCGCCTGAGCCGGGATACGGGTACGGATCGGACCCGATCGGCGTGCCTGGTTTGAACGAAGAGGGAGAGAACGATGGAGGGGTAATTGTGTCCGATGGTGAAGATACCGGCCCTGTACTGCCGCCTCCTAACGGGATGGAACCTGAGCCTGGTTCCGCCCTTCGCGAGTGGCGCCGGTATGTTATTTAACATAGTCATAATTTGTCAAATTCTTCTGTCGGTACGAAGGAACTAGACCTTTTTTCGGGGTAAAGATTTAACAGAGTAGTTTTGGCTTCATGCAGCGCACAGACTATAGAATCAACAAAGAGTTGCATCTGGTTCTTGCGCTGCATGAAGCCAAAACTGCTCTGTTAAAATATTTACCCTTTTTTTGAATTTGGGTTGATAGCTTAATTTTTGCGGTTTGCCGATTAATTTTGGTGAATATGAAATATATGTGATGAAAATTTGAAAACTTTCTTGGCTCACAATACGCAGATAGGGTTTTAGAAGTCTGTCTCATGTACCAGTTTTGTCAGAATTTGAATATACCATTATATTGTATACAACCTAAAATTAGCACTAGATAGGTTTGACAAAATTACTAATGACTGTGATTATAATGGATTAGACAAAATGCACTTGTACTGGAAGAAAAGGAGAAGAAGGAGAAAGAGCTAAGGAACCAGATATTAGCTGAAGCAGAAGAGTACAAGATCGCCTTTTACGAGAAAAGAAAACTCAATATTGAGACTAACAAGGTGCATAACAGGGAGAAAGAAAAGGTATACTCAATTAAAATCTCTATATGATAATGCTTAATTTACTATCGTAATGCTTAATTTAATGAATTGTTGTACCTTTTTAATTTCTGAAACAAACTGGTAAATTGTTTTCTGGTTAATTTTGGTTGCAATCATTTTTAAAGCTTAATTCCAACTGGGCTAAAGTTGACCTAGTGTGAAAATTTTTGCTCTCTATGTCTGGTTGCTATCATTAGGACTAATAAAATATGATCTCAAAGTCAACAGCCTATTTAATTGTTAACTGTGCATATAATTACATGGATATGATCTCAAAAGGTCCATTGTTCAACTGTTTTCTGTTCTCGCTTTTCTTAGATTTTTGTTGAGAACCAAGAGAAATTCCATGCAAATGCCGACAAACATTACTGGAAGTCGATTTCTGAGCTGATACCGCATGAAATAGCCAGCATAGAGAAAAGGAGGGGCAAAAAAGACAAGGAGAAAAAACCCTCTGTAGTTGTGATGCAGGGCCCGAAACCCGGTAAGCCTACTGATCTTTCAAGAATGCGTCAGATACTGGTCAAGTTGAAGCATTCACCACCACGTCACATGAACCCGCCTCCTCCACCACCACCCGCAGCAGCAGATGCCACAAAAGATGGGGCAAAGAAAGACGCACCATCAAAAGAAGGTTCACCGCCAGTGAAAGAACAGCCGGCAAAAGACAGTGAAAAAGCATCTACATCTTGAAAGTTCGTGTGTGTGCTGGTTGTGGGTGTCTAGAGTAGGGTTAGAGAAATGTAATAGCTAGTTTAAGATAAGTGTTTTCTAAATTATGTCGATTGGAATGAACTATTGTATGCTAGATATCTTCACATTGCACGTTTGATGTATTTATGCGTATGAAATTTATGATGCTAGTGTGTTTTTTTTTTTCGACTCTTCGAACTTCTTTGAGGATTGGTTAATTAAAATAGCCAGTCAAACATTATAAGATTACAAGTATCTAATTTTGCTTTTGTCACCTACATAAGCCAAAAAATTAGTGAACTTTTTTTAAAAAGTGTGTTCAATTGCTTTTATTTTTTAAATGTTAATAATTTAAAATTTAAAATTTAAAACTCAAATATCAAAATAAAACTGCTAAATTTGATTTATATCATTTTTTATATACACATAAAAAATTATGAAATTTCAAATTTATTTGATCGGTATCAAGAGTTTGCAAAATTATATTGATATAAATAAATTCTAAACGTTAATTTTTCAACTATTTGATTCATATTAAGACAACCGAAAATTGATAAAAAAAAATAACATAGATAAAAAATAACACTTCAAGTACTTCAATAAAGCACATTTCGCATATACATTCACCATCTCGTAGTTCCTACCAAATACTATAAAAAAATTTATACCAAGCAATCTCCAATTACATTGTGATTGTGTATACTAACATCAGCTACTTGAACTTATATACGCCAGCTAATAACCTACCTAGGAATGACCTCAGTAAAACTAACAGAGTTTGAGGTAAATAGTGCAGTATCTTCAGTAGATGACGAGGTTTTGAAGGGATAGTTTGTGGAACTTGTACCAGTACCCATTTTCGCATTATTTCTGACGCTGTTGTAATCACTTATGAAGCCAGGTGGGGTCAGCTCCTTTTCGTTTAGTCGAAGCGGCCGTGACAGCATTTCAACCACTTGTAACATGCCAGGTCGCCGCATGGCCGATGCCTGAGTGCAAAAAAGTGCCACTTTCATGTACCGTATCACTTCCTCTTCCGGGTATTCTTCAATAGCGGAGTCCACTAGTTCTTTGAGACGGTCTTCTTGGTACAATTCCCATGCCTGTGAATAAAGAAGGAATCTTAGTAATTGGAGTTGTATCTTATAAATCGGCCTTTCTTGTTTGGAAAAATGTTATCAGTGCCCCTAGAGTACACCACAATACACAAAGATAACCCTATGAAATGAAACAAGTCTCACCATGCTCCCCTAAGATATGAATAACTGAGAAAATGGTTATTTTGACAATTCCATAGTAGCTAGCATTGGTCCGAAATTTAAGAAGGAAAAATCTCAAAATAATTCTCTGTATTGTACGTTTTATTGCCATAGAGCTGGTTAACAGAGCAGTGTTCAAAAAGAAAAAAGAAAAAAACCCAAGCTGGTTAACGGAGCATTGTACATTTTATTGCTAGTGTCTTTTCTTCTTTATTGCCATAGTGGAACAGTGGCAAAGCTATCAAGGAGAAGGGTGATTATATGTACAATCAAGAAGAAAAACACTGGCAATGGAAAAGTTTAATTAATTGGATTTTCAAAGGTAATGCTAATACTTATTTTCAAAAAATAGCAAATGGTAGAAAGGAAAACAGTACTACTTTCAATTTGGAGTGATGGTAGTATCACTAATGAAAATAATATAATTAGTAGTCACATTATTAAATATTCTTAAGGTCTTTTGGTGTAAAAGGTACCAGGCTGGTTAATATAACGCCTGGTTTGTGGCAAGATAAAAAGGGACTTAGAAAGAGATTTGACAGAGGATGAGATCAAACGAGCTATTTTGGGATAGAAATCACCTAAATTTGGTGGCAATTGAACGAATATCAGACCACTTATTAGGTTAAATTGGTTAGTATTGCTGCTCCAACACCCGCCCCCCCCCCCAAAAAAAAAAAAAAAAAAAAATCCCCCATTTTAAGTAAATGAGGATATTCCTATATTAAGCAAGTTAGAATCTATTGGGAAGCTTTCCCTTATTGAAAAATATAGGGATAGCACTATTTCTAGGGTTATGCATACAAATTGTCATTTTACAGGGGTAAGCATGGTACATTGGCATTTCTACATGAAACGTTACTGCTTGTAATTTTGTTCATTATAGATGCTTACTCTTTCCAAAAGAAGCTTCCCATCCTCTGACAAGAGGGCCCGAGAACTGCTTTTGCCACTAATAATTTCCAGTATAAGTATCCCAAAACTGTACATGTCAGCTTTCTTGGTTAATTGTCCATGCCATGCATATTCTGGCGCCAAATATCCACTGTTGTTATAAGGGCAAACAAAATTATATTAGTTTTAATTCAAGACTAAAATAATACCAAAGTAGTTAAATGTGAGATCTTACGTGGTTCCAGCCACGCGGGTGCTTATGTGGGTGATGTTATCAGGGAATAATTTCGCTAGGCCAAAATCTCCAATTTTTGGATTGTAATTTTGGTCAAGTAATATATTACTGGCCTTTATATCTCTGTGCACTATATGCGGTTCCACCTCTTCATGCAGAAATGCCAAACCTCTTGCTACTCCCATGCAAATTAATCTTCTTATGCTCCAGTCGAGCTTACTTGGATCACTATATGGACCTGCTTGTTAAAAAATTATGAAATTTATGTAAGTTGTTTGTTGATACGAACTTTGGGGAAAAAAAATCGACACAGGTAAATTTAGGATCTTCTCAATGCAAATAAAAAGTGTATTGCAAAAGGTTATTTCCACAAATGACCTTTCTTTTTTTGACATTTATGTTCCAGACAAAATTTCACAGTGAAGCACAGGCATAAATTCAAAGCAAAAAATAGTAAATGCCTGTTTTTTGTAAGGTAATCTTAAAAAATTACAAACAATATAATGTACTTATTGTTCTAGTAATAACAATCATATGAATTGGAAATTATTTTACCTAATAAAGCATTATCGAGGCTACTGTTCTGTAAGTGCTCATAAACCAAAATGCGATTGTTGTCTTGAATACAACAACCTAATAATTCGACGAGATGAGTATGTTTAACATTCGTGATTACATCTATCTCTGTAAGAAATTCTCTAATCCCTTGCCTTGATTCAGCCGCAAGCACTTTTACTGCTACTTCTTGGCCGCTCCTTAAAGTGCCCTAAAATGAAACAGTAAAGCTACTGGTATTAGATTTGCATTTAAATTATCATTTGTTAAAAGTGATGCAACGTGCATTTCCAATTAAATGAATCCTTCATCAATTAATTTAAAGTCCAAACTTAATCCAAAAAAGGGGAAATAACTAGATTAACAATATGAATGAAATGCAAAGTACCTTGTAAACAGTTCCAAATCCGCCACGGCCAATTTTATTATCTCGATGGAAATTATCTGTTGCTGATCTCAACTCATTGTATGAAAACAATTTTATATTCTTTTCAGATGAAAAACCTACAAAGATAATGCAAAGTACCTTGTCAGTTTGAAACAATGAAGTGGGTAGTGAAGTTTTAACTCCATCATTTATTAAATATCGACTGACACAAGAATTTATATGCTTCAGCTAGAGCAATATGAACTAAAATTTTATATATCCATCTCAGAGAAAGTACGTTGGTTTGAGGAATATACCGAGACTCGGGCTTGTACAAATTGTTTCTTACCAGGTATGATATGACTGGGGATTTGATTGTCATCTTGCCTTAAAAATTATTGTACTGCCCTTAACTCTTTGTATTACACATGCTAAATAAGCATCCCAATACAATCATCTTTTTCTTATTTCAAAATCAAATAAAAGGGTGTAAATATCAAGGTAAACAAACCTATTATCTCCTTTTGAGGATCATCCTTCTTTTTCCTAAAATTACCAAAGCAACACCAATTCATAATTCAAAATAAACTACATGTGCTGTGCCGATTCGGTGCAAGAAACCGATCTGCAATTTTTAGAAAAGAAGAAATTTCTGAATAACAAAACATTACTAATAATTCAAAAAAAGAAAAGGACTTATTTGAAAAGAAAGATAGAAAGAAAAATCAAGCAAGACATTTGTAAAAAAAAAAAGATAGAAAGAAATCTATATCCAAATCGTAGGAGCAAACTCAACAAAGCAAAGAAAAGGTAAATCATCATACCTCATAGATCAGCTCGACCTTGAGCTGCGCCTCACTTCTTCCAAATTCAAACCCTAATTTAAAAATGAACCAATCAACAGACGAGTTCTCACTAATTATAAAGATGAGAACTTGAGCAGAGGCAGAGGAAAACTAAATTGCTGAAAGAGTCGCGCTTTCTCTTTTTTACTGGTTCTACTTCCTTTCTTTATCGGTCTCCATTTGTACGCTGTGTAGCTAGTCCTGGCACGCTTTCTCTTAGTATGTTTCCTCTAAGTTACCTCAAATTTTATGTTTATATCAGAACCGTTCGATTTAAATCCGCACGAATATTAGTGTACTGGCACGGTTCGTAGATAATCACAAACGGTAAGTTAATGCTGAGGTTTTGTCCTCTTATCATTATTAAAATTAACTTATATTAATTATCCTTGGACGGGACGGATTTTCCGAGAAAGTTAGTGCGGTATAATCTCGGCCGTTTATTCCCTTGACTAAGGTTGAAGAGTCGGTGTGAACCCTCTGTTTTGTCATTCTTTATTTCTTGATTAATTAGTCAACATGTTAAAAGACATCAGAGACAGAGAGTCTCGATACTTCTCCTGAAATTATTTCCATTGCACGAGGCTGCAATTTCCCGATTCCTATGATACGCGTATACAGACATACCGCAATTTTTAGAAATTTTTTATTAGTTTTTGAAAATCACTGATTTTGTATGGTCCATGATTTTCAGAAAAAAACAGTAATTTTAAAAAAATTCAAAAAAATAATGAAAATTTTATAAAATTTGGTTTCCAAGTAAAATTTAATATGGAGATCAACTTGAACGATTCGGATTGACATTTAGAACTTTAAAATTAAAGATATAGACGTGAAATAAAACACTCGTTTAATTTGTAAAGTACTATAGCCCAAATCAAATTTGTTATGTTTAATCGAGATTTTGAATTTTTCTATTGAGTGGTAGTCCTCTATTCTCGAGAGTGGACCCACCTTATTTCAGAAGAGGGCATCTGTCCTACTCTAAATTTTTGAATAAAAATAAATGCTCTCCTATGGAAAAAAAAAAAAAAAACACATTGTATAGAGGATGACTTTGCTCTGTTAAAAAACAGCGACATATATTACAAATTATATAATGAATATGAATCCGATTCGATATTTTGTTGTCTTATTCTAGTGAAAATCTTCCACAATTCTCAATACTCAAATTAATCACGAACAATTTGTCAACAGTTCAAACGAGAAATAAGATGAAAATTTAAATGATTGACTTGATAAATAAACATGAAAGGAATGGGAGATCACTTGATTTGGGAGGGACCAAAACCGTGTCTAGAAATTCAGAAAAAAAATTGGATGTATTTGGTGAGAATTAAGTCTGCTGAATAGACTTTTATGCATGTCTTTTTCTTTCTCTAGTGGTAAACTGGTAATAACAGTAGAAAGAATTATTTGAGGTAATAATGTATAAGAGGTCAGTTTTGTCCAAAGTTTGTCTTTCCTTTGTGTGTTTGTCGTTTCTCATCTCTGTTTTTCTTTTGGGTCTTGCTCTTTTGTTTAACATTCAAAAATCTAGAACTGAAATTTTAGTGACGTAAAGTGTAGTGACAAAATGTTTCAAACCTAACTCTGTATATACTTTTTTATTTAATTTAGTAAAATATTGTAGAAAAAAAGAATTTAAATAAATACTACAAGATAGAAGAATTCACAAGAAACATTTCGTATATTATTATTTATCAAGACATTACAAATTTTATCTCTTATTTATAGATCATATGGTAACCATAACACAAATATCAAGTGCATAAATTGCACAACTTAATATATGATTCTAGAAAAATATATATAATGAATTGCAAAAAATATAAGAAAATTTGTACAAATTTTATAAAAAGGTTATTTTTACAAAAAATTGTAATTGGAAAAAATATATATTATAATTACTATTTACATCTCCTCAAACCCTATTGTTAGAAATTTTAGATAATGAATTACTATCAAGTAAATTAATTTTTGTCAGCATCTTTATTGAAGTATTCTGAATTTTGTTAGAAATCATTAAACAAAGAATAAAATCAAAATAACATAATCTTTGATACTCATGCACGAGGTAAGATTTATTTTAAGCTTCTTTGGGGTTGAGCTTGTCAGACGAGATTAATTATTGGAGATTAAAAGAATAAATTATGCTGAAATTATGATTCAAAAAGAAAACACTACGGAATAAGCATTGCGAGATAAAGAACCAATTCAATAATAAGAGGTATGATTCGATCGTTTCAAAGATATAAGCACGCTTTCATATACCATTACCTAATTTAAATAGTAATTATAAAATTAGATCAGCAATTTATATGTATATATATATTATGAGGAGGAATCAACTTACACCACTTTTTGGTGACATCGGATTACACCCAACATTTTTAAAGTTTTCAAAGTTCAAACAGTTGATTCAAACAATTCAACATGATTTCCATATTAAAATGTGCTTGCAGACCAAATTTTACATTTATTTTGAATTTTTTTTTTATTTATTAAGTATTTTACAAAATCATTATTTTCGGACGATTGAATTTTTGTACTCATCTTAATAAATAGTAAAAAAATGAAAAAAAAAATGAAAAATTTGATCTGCAAGTACATTTTAATATATCCATCATGTTGAACGATTTTGATCGACTGTAAAATATAGGGTGTAATCCATTGTCACTAAAAAACGGTGTAAGTAGATCCCTCCTCATATATTATTTGACTATTACAGGATTAAATGTTTATCAATTACATCTAGAGAAATAAATTGAAGCTCTCTTTATTTGCTCTTTTTAATAGTTGCTTTTATCTCAAAACTTTTAAATCGATCATTTTTCATGAAATATTTTATTTAATAACGTCGAATTTTTTTACTGCAAGTTTCCACAATTTTCTTAACATCAGTATTTCAAACTTTGAAGTTCAAACTATATAATTTGAACCATTGATCCTATTTTCCTTCGAAAAAGATACTAGCAATAAAAAAAAATATAATTCTTTTAGTTTTTTTTATACATAGAAAAAATAAAGTGCAAAAATTTGTATTTATAACTTGATTTATTCATTTTTTAGTTTTCTGATATTGTACCCGAAAAATGCAAAATTAAGCTTATATCTACAGTTTGATTCCGTAATCTTAATTTCAAATCTTTTAATATGAGAAAGAGATTGTGTTTGTAACAAATCACACTACTAAAATTCGATATTATTTGGAGTTTTTAGTACAAATTGAGGAAAATATTGACTGAAAATTAATTCTAGGCTGTACTATATCAAATATCATATAAATTATTTTTTAAGGGTCGTTGTATTAACTACTTATTTGAATAACTAGTTTTATTCATGTAAAATATCATTTACTATTTACTATTTTAGTTTGCAAATTTAAAAATTTAAGAAGTTATAAACTGAGAGACTATATTCCAGCAACTCAAATGAGTTTCTAAATAATTGTTAACCACTTTTTAGAAATTAATATCTCTGAAATTTTTAATTCTTATATCTCTGAAATTAATTTTAGAGTTTCTATTCAGCCACGTCAGCAATAAACTAAAAGAAGAAATAATTTGAATCAATCGTTTAGCCGGTTTGAAGTTTATAAATAGTTTCTTAATTAGAAAATTTTCTGCATAGTTTCTAAAATAAAAAACTCTCCCACATCTCTGAAACTGAATTAGAAACTGCCACATCAGAATAAAAACTCTCATAAAACTAGAGATATAGTTGTTAAGTTAAAAAGAGAGAAGGTCAAAATAAATTTAGAGCCGAACAAAGAATTAAAATGCACCGTTTAACGGATAAAGCATGATTATACAAATATAAGTATATTTTTCTGTATTTTTAAAAACAAAAATGATGATACTCATTTCTCTTCACTTCCCTTTCAAAGACAGTGACCTCAAATTAGAAAAACCAAAATATCAGGTTTAAATTACAGACCTATGTGAACAAACAATCATGTACGTATCCATTGAATATGATTGTTTCAGAGGTTGAAAGCTCTGTAGAATCTAAATTAAATTAAATCCATTTAAATAATTAATATCAATATTAATAATTAAATATGTTTCATTAATATGAAATGGGCATGTGTATTTTTTTTTTCTTAAAAAAATAAAAACAAATATGAGACTTGGGCTTACCTGGGGATCCAAATCTGCTGAAATTCACGGGTATGAACAGTAATCCCTGAAATTCTTGAAATCTAAGATCTAACCATTGAATTATTTCGAGATACGTGCACAGAAAAAAAATAGACGGCTGGATAAAAAATTTCAGGGATTTCATAGTTACTGTTCATCAAATTTGGATTTCAGCAGATCTGAATCCCTTGCCTGGCGTTGTCGTTGCAGAGGAGTACAATTCATTGAAATTTCTGATTGGAGAACTGATCAGGTTTGGTTGAAACGAATAATTGTTCCTTAAATGGTTAAAATATCTAAGGGACACTGATAGTGATAACCTTAAATTATATGTCACAATGCACAGTTAGCATAAATTATAACCCAGGGCGGCCACTGCTTAGCAGCCTTGGTTGGAAATGACTGTAGGGGTGTCAACGGTTATATACAGTTCGGATGGAGACATTTTCATATCTGTATTTAGAGCTGTCAAAAAAGCTCGTAGCTCGTAGCTCGTGGCTCGCTCATGACTCACATCTGGTTCGATCGGTAACAGCTAGTTCAATAGTGGACCGAGCTGTTAACGAGCTAGCTCGCTAACAGCTCGGGCCAAAATTAACGAGTTTGAGCTAGGGTCTAGCTCATGAGCTAGCTCGGCTAGGCATCAATTTGTGAATTTGTATGAATTTGTGTGTATTTTATACTGTCCAACTCGGTTCAGCTCGGTCCAGCTCGGTCAAAAAAGGTTTGTAAAATTTATTTTCTTCTTAAAACAAGGTCCAACCAAACCCAGTGAGCCAGCTCATAGCTCGTGAGCTGGCTCGCGAGTTGGCTCGTCACGAGTTTGAGCTGAGATTTTAGCTCGCGAGCTGTTAACGAGCTGGCTCGCTAACAGCTCGGTCCAGAATTAACGAGCTGAGCTAAGGCCCAGCTCGGCTCGAACCAGCTCATTTACAGCCCTACCTATATCTATTATGATAGCGAAAAATAATCTTTATTTTTATCTATTTGTTCAAATACGTTAAGGATTGAAGAAACGGATAATAAAGTGTCATTAACATCTCAATTTGTACTTTTCATAAAATATTTAAAAAAAAATGAATATAACTAATTTGTATTATGAAAATTTAGTAAAATACAAAACTTTATTGTATCATATATTATCTCCATACAAATATATATCTATATAATTTTATCTATAAAAAGGGTGTCATTGACACCCCTAGAAATGGCACTGTCAAATTTAATAAAGTATATTTAATTGCTGGTCAATGCCCCTAATTATGAATTTTGCCTAATAATTCAAACGATAGTGTCAGCAACAGCTAACAACACCATCAATAAGCCATAAATTCATTTTATTAAACTTCATTAGTTGTGCAAATTTACCTAATTATCACTAGAAAAAAAAAAGAAAGTTGCACCGCGATCCCAAGATGTGTAATTTTTACAAATACCTTGCAAATAATTTCCATAATTTTCCAACATTCTGCCCTTTTATTTACCAAATTTCTAATTCCGTCCTACATTTCTTTAACTTTTTAGAAATTTTTACATTAGAAAGTAATTTTCAAAATGCATTTTTATTTGAATTTATGTACAAAGATGGTATAAACATGTGACTTGATGAGATTAAATGCCAGACAATTCAAGTAACACCAAAAAGTCTAAACATCTAACTATGCTTACACAAATATCTTTTTTTTTTTTTTTTTTTAAATCTATGCTTATACAAATATCAATTTATGCACATTTAAGCATCAAACATTTCAAATTTAAACTGTAGATAATTGATGTATAATTAAGTATGCATGACAATCACAATGCAACTTCAATTACCCAACAATTTTATCTTAAAAATCAGAAGATCTATGTCATATAAACAATTAATTATAACATCAAATACCGTAAAAGTAACGAGCTATGGGTTTACAAAAACAATATTTTTGTAATGCTACCAAAATAATCCGGAATTTTCGCTTATTAGGCATATACTGATATACATGAATGCTACTGACCACAATATCCAACAATATATATATATATATCAATTGAAGGATTAATTAAATAACTTTAAGGGAGAGTAAATTGAGAGGAGTGAATAAATAGGGAGAGTTAATTAATGGCGTCATTTTCTAGAAAAAAAAAATATGTTAATCATGATTCGATCACAAGTGAATAAAATATAAAGAATTTGAGGTAGCCATCTCTTACAGGTCAAAGATTCTTTGTATCAATCGGAGGATTAATTAAATAACTTAAGAGAGAGTTAATGGAGAGAGTTAATCGTCATTTGCCAGAAATAAAATATGTTAATCATGATTGACAAGTGAATAAAATATAAAGGATTAGAGGTGGTCATCTTCACATGTCATACTTTATTTGTATCAATTGAAGGATTAATTAAATTAATAACTTAAGGGAGAGTTAATGGAGAGGAGTGAATAAATGATGAGAGTTAATTAATGGCGTCATTTGTTAGAAACAAAATATTCTAATAATGATTTATAATTGAATAAAATATAAATAATTAGAGGTTACATGTCATACTTTATATGTATCAATTAGAAGATTAATTAAATAACTCAATGAAGAGTTAATGGAAAGGAGTGAATTAAATAACTTAAGAGAGTTAATGGATAGGAGTGAATAAATGAGGAGAGTTAATTGATGGCGTAATTTGTTAGAAATAAAATATGTATTTATGATTCACAAGTGGATAAATATAAAGGATATATTAGAGGTGGCTATCTCTTACTGGTCATATTTTCTTCGTATCAATTGGATGATTAATTAAGTAACTTAAGAGAAAGTTAATGGAGAAGAGTAAATAAATAGGGAGAGTTAATTAATGGAGTCATTTTCTAGAAAAAAAATATGTTAATCATGATTGACAAGTATATAACATATGTAGGATTAGAGGTGGTAATCTCTTACATATCATACTTTTTTTTACTTAGTTATTTAATTAATTATGTTTTTTCAAATTGATATATTAAGACAATAAAAATAAAATTTATAATTAAGCTTAAACGCATGATGACTGAAGTATAAATATCGCATTATGTAGGCGCTAATGTTTAGTATTTGCGGTAGGGTATAAATATAACAGATGTAAACACCAACTTACATATTTTGTGAATGTATCATTTCAGTAAGAATTTAGATGACAACCTTAAACAAATTTTCTGTTCCTCATTTGATGGTGAGCAGTTTTAACTTGGATATGATACAACTTCTACTCGACGAGAAGACACCAATGAAAATAAGAGAAATTATGACAATCACACATTTTATCACATGGAGGAAAAGATGCGCCAGGATAGCTCTTTTGTTATTTGTCTTATTAGAATAGCCAAATTTAACTTGTTATAAGAATAGGCTATTCTAATAAGACAAAAGAATTGAATTTTTCTATTCTAACTATTCAACGCCGTATAAACATAGAACAAGTTATTCCGAACAGCGTATTCTCACTCCAACAAAACATACCCTTAAAAAATAATGCAAGATAATTACTGAACTAGCAGAAGAAGTTCATAATCGATGATCATACTTGAATTAACATAGAAGTCTTTTTTTTCTGGATTTTTGTTTTATTTAAATTAAAAAGAACTTACTGTAGAGTCCACATTTATAAAAGGGTAACAGGTTTTATATTAAAACCTGATTTGTAAGACCTGCTATCAATATATACATATATAAATAGATACTTGATTCCTATTTTTTTTTATCAAAAATAAAATAAAATAATGGGCAATAGCATTGTGAAACTGCACGTGGGGCATTGGAAGTGCGATGAACCAGTACACTTTGAATAAACAATCAATGATTGAAGCTGCAACATCGTTATTTGTTCACATTATAAAATATATAACGTCCTAATAGAATATTTTCAACTCAATCATTAGTCTTTATTATATTTTTTAATCAATATATATAATATACTAACAAACTAATATCCTTTGTCTATAGTACCGCACGAGATACTGATCTTTAATACAGTAATACGTTATTATTCCAAAGTGTTTTTCCAAAAAAAAAAGAAAAAAAGAAGTCATGAGCATCTTTCATTGGTAATGACCACTGAGACCAAAATGAAGATCAACAGAGGAAACCTTAAACAGAACATTAATTCCAAGGCCTTCCTATAATAATAATAATAATATTTCCAAGGTCTTTCAGGCTTTCAGCTACAGTATTTATTCCTTTTTGGTTCTTGCCTCAACTCTTCCCGTTGCTTAACGGCAGAGAGGAGGGAGAGGTAACTTTAATCTAACCACAAATTACTGAAGCCTTTTGCTTTCGTTGCTCAACTATTTTTTTAAATCATTAAATGAGAGCAATATTCGTTATCAACATATTACTTTTTGATCAACTTCTGTTAAAAGTCATGAACAATGAATAGGACTAGATGGGCATCAGACTACTAAATTCAGTTCAAACCTGATCGATATGTATCAAGATTTGTGCAGTGGACTCCAATGGACATCAGACTAAATTCAGTTCGAACTCGAGCGTAACTATTCGATATGTATCAAGATTTGTACGGTGGCTTTCGATGGGCATCAGACTAAATTCAGTTCGAACCCGGGCATAACTATCTTATCTGTATCAAAATCCGTGCGAACTTGATCAACATGAATCATAAAGTTATCTCTGTGAATCTTGACGTGTATTAAACAACTCTAATTCAATATCAATTCAAATTTGATCGAATGTCCATAGAACCGAATGCGTATCCTCTGTATTAACTCAAAAGAGAATCTTTTGAGTTAATGAATCTCAACCGTCTGATTTTAAACGGAGCCAATCCGGCTACTCCTATAACATAGGAGGTCTTTCAATATTAGTACAGATCTAGTTTGCACGAATCTTAAAATATATTGGACGGTTGATATTTATTAACTCAAAAGATTTCCTTTTGAGTTAATGCAGAGAATACGAATTCTATAGAACCGCACCCAATTCCTTAGGGAATCGAGATTCAGTAATGTAACTCAATTTTTGAGTTTTAAATCGGGACCGTCCGATTCGATATCAGTGCGCGAGATGGAGCACACATTCCGAGATAAATCGTGTGAAATGGAATGTTGGATTCAAATCGGACGGTATCCTTTCAAAACCCAAAAATTGAGTTACATTAGGGGATCCGGACCCTTCCCTAGGTCGGTACCAAACAATTTTTAATTGGTTCAAGATGAAAATCCAACCCATTAATGATTTCGGCGACGCTAAAAAAGATATAGATGTGTAGTGGAGTTGACCGGTACAAGTGGCACGCATTAGTGGACCATTTGGCATGTGTTAGGTTCTCTAGCAACGAGATTGTCCTAAAATTATTTATTTAAATTAAAGGAGGGTTAATATATTTTCAATATACCTTCACTTTTTAAATTTTAATACAAAATAAAATTGTTAGCGGTGATTTATTATTTGCTCTATACACACATACGTAATTATGATATTTTAATAAAAAAATAAAACGAGTTAAAAAATCAACATATATAAATTGTTTGCATTGATAAGTTTTTATTAGCTCTTAATGTCAATCAAAACAGATTGCATCTCATTATTTTATTTTCAATCTTTGAGTTTTTTTACAATTTTAAAATTTTGAAAGGCTTGATTCCATTGTCTTAAACAAATAATAGACATATAGTAAACAAAGACACTATGAATCGATATATTTAAACTTTTTTTAAAATACTATAAAATAATGTAATTTTACAATGAACAGCACAACAATATAAAATTTTGTAAATACTAGAAACAAAAATCAATTTCTCTTGCTACATTTTTTGTAGCACTACTGGGCATTTTGAAATTTTGAATAGCTCAAATTAAGTTTGAGTTTTATCTGTTTCATTTAAGACCCCTTTTTGTCGACAAAAACAATTATAGTGGATGGAATTTTACAATTGAAAGCGAAATCTGACGCCGACATAATTGATTGAACAGTTGTGCATATATGTCAATTGGTTCATTGGTTGGTAAATGGTAATTAATGGGCTCTTAAAAAAAGCAAAAGAGAAGGATTGTCAATTGCTATATATAAAAAGGTCAAACAATTCAAAAGCATTTACTTCATTCAAAAGTTTGTTCAACGCTTCTTAGTGGGATACAATTTTCAAGCGATTGTCAAGATGTCTTGTTAGATGTGGTGTGTCAAGACATGTCCTTAACCGTGTTGTTTTTGAATTTCTAGTGTGTCCATATAAACTTCTAAAATAATCAATATCCAGTCAGAACGACATAATATCTAATATTCCTATAAAAATTAACAATTTTATATTATATCTCCTTTTATTATTTAACATTTAAATTATTTATTTTTAAAATTGAATTTACAAAAATACCCTTTCACTTAACTCTCCTCTCTCACATAACAGTGTTGACAATAATATATCGAGGAAAAAGATATTGAATCATTCAAAGATAGTATCATTTTGTTTGATCTAACATCGGCAAAAGAAATATTGGCATTCCAATGTTGTATCTCTTTGAAGCATTTCATCAAACGCCTTGTGTGCAAAGGCCCTTCTCGGCCACCAAGCAAGCATTCTGAGAATAAAGGGTTTAACGTAAAAGGGTATATTTGTCAATATAATTTTTAAACTAATTAAAAAAAGATAAATTGAATGAAAAGAGATGGAAGAAAGAAAATTAAGTTTTTATGAGTATATTAGATATTATGATGTTTTGATTTAAATATTAGTTATTTTAAAAATTTACATGGGCACAGAAGAAATTCTCCCTAAACTTTTAATCTTTAGATCTTCATGGAATCAATATAAAATTAGATTTTGAAGATATATATATAATAGGGATTTATAAAAAATTTTAAAAGTTGACACCAAAATAGTAACAGCCGAGTAATTTTATTAGTATTCAAGCATCAAAACCTTGAAATGAAAAGGTCGTGTTCAATATTCAACGTCAAAAAAAATTTAATCAAAACCGGATATACTTTTCTAGTACATTAGTACTTATGAATTAAAAATAAGGCATCATTAAGAAGGCTTAAGATTAATGAGGTTGGTCAAAGTTATTTATGTTAATTTGGTTTATATCTAAAGGTAAGTCATAATTTATTTTATTTCTTGTTTGATTAGAGTTTGTGGTTTAAGTTATGACCGATCAAAGTTATTCATATTACATTTCATATAATTATTTTATTTAGTAATTTATGATAAAATTAATTTATTCAACATTTTATGTAGGTTTTTAATTAGTAATTTTTGACAAAACTTATTTATATAATATTGTATAATTTTATTTAGTTTTTATTTATATATTTAAAAATAATTTAGAAGGGGATTTGAAATTATAAATGGGATAAAAAAATAATTATGTATGATATTAGGTACATGATATATTTAGTGTATATATGTATTTGCTATATTTTTGGATTAAATTATATGCTATTAATTTATTTGCTAATTACCGTCATTCGTTTTGTTTGGAGTTAAATACATGTGTAGTGATCGACAGAAATTTACAAAATGTGTATTAACAAATTAGCTAATTTAAAAAAAAATCTGAATCATGTTGACATGATATATATTAGATCAATTTTGATGCGAAATTCCACTAAAATAGTAAAATATATTTAGTATGAAAGTACAATTTAATTAGATTTGAAATTTAAACGGTTAAGCTGAAATGTTTAATATAATCTATGTATTGAATTTTATAGAGAATCAAATTATGTATTTCTAATAGTTGAAAAAAATAATAACATTTTCTCTAACAACTTCGACGGTCCAAATATACATTTCTGATCTTGCATTTGTGAAATTCTTTCATTCTATAAAATTAAAGTCAGGGACGAGTTCTTTAGACAGCCATATATAAATTTATTGTAATTTGAGAATCGTATAACAAGTTTGATGGACAATATGTAGATATTTGAATTATATTATATTTGATATCTGCTTCATATGTAGACTAAATATTAAATCACCTTAATAGGTGGCTTAATTTTTTACGTTTTAGACCGGCCTAAAAATCGGCTCATACCATTTTAGTCCAGCTCAATTAAATTATATTTGACGGCTTAATTGAGGTTCAAACATGACCGCAAACATGACTCACAGCACAATGAGTTGTTAATGGGATGACTCAATTCGACTTGCGATTAGTTTGATTCGATTCGACCCGTTATATTTATAAGTCGAGTTCAAACTTTGCCTCACTCGACTCAACTTGTTTACACTTGTTTACACTAAAATTCTAATTCATTTTTTTAATTTCTATTAAACTTTTATCCTTAAATAAATCTTTATTCTAGAAGATCATGCATTCATGCATGTCACTATCATTAGACTGTAATCTCAGTAGTCTTTACTAATCCTTAAAATTTGAATAATCTTAACTAATTGTAGACAACAACGTAAAGGATCAGAGTCAATCAAATTTTGAAGCGGCGAAAATTTACATGTAAGTCATAGGGGTGAAAAAGGGTCGGGTATTGTCCGACCGAATCCGAATTTGTATTTGAAAATTAAACATGAATTACGATATCCAAATATCCGTGCAAATAGTAGTATGGTTATCATTTTGAATTTTAATTAACCGTATCCGAATAGTATATATTATGAAAATATTTATGTATAGATGTATATGGATATTTAATATCTGATCCTTTTTTTACCCCTAAAATATATTTTAGGATTGTCAATAAATCGGATTCACAGTAAATTCTAACATGACCTAATAATAAGTAAGTAATACGCTAAGAATTAACGTACGTGTTCACATGCATTCAGATCAATATAAAATTAGATTTTGAAGGTTTATATTCGGATTTATTGGATTTTACAAATCTTAGTAAAAGTCGACACCAAAATAATAATAGTTATAAACTTATAATCATATTATTAACAGCCGGCTAATTTTACTAGCTTGTATTAATTCAAGCATGAAAACCTTGAAATTAAAAAGGTCGTGTCCGTTATTCAACGTCAACAAATTAAATCTAAACCGGATATACTTTAATAGTACTTAAAAATTAAAAATAAGGCACCATATATAATACAATTTGAAAATAAATATGTGATCCTAAGTTTAGGAACAGTAATTCTGAAATTTCTGTTTTTTCAAAGCAGCTGATTTTTCTATGCACAAATCTCGAAACAATTTAATAGTTGGATTTAGAAAAGCAGGGATTTTATAGTACTATTCACAGGTGAAGGATCACAGCAGATTCGGATCCATAGAATTTAAATCAGTAGTATGGATAAGCAATTTAATTCCGCACCACTGTTTCGAGTTTAGTAATGCGAAGGTGTTTCACTGATCCAGTTTATTTTATTCAAAATTAGCATAAAAAATTCTGGTAAACAAAGATATGACAAGTTAGATGGACGATATGTAGATATCTGAATTATATTATATTTGATTGGCAAGTTTAAGCCACTATGTGGACTAAATATTAAACCACCTTGATAAGTGGCTTAACTTTTTACGTTTTAAGCCGGTCTAAAGATCAGTTTATACTATTTTAGTCCGGCTTAATTAAATCACGTTTGGCGGCTTAATTGAGATTCAAACATGATCGCAAATGTGACTCACAGCACAACGAGTTGTTAATTGGATGACTCAATTTGACTTGTGATTGGTTTGATTCGGTTCGACCCGTTATATTTATAAGTCGAGTTCAAACTTTACCTCACTCGGCTCAACTTGTTTACGACCCTACAACCCGTCCGTGTACATACCCACTTGTGTACACTTTTTTAAAATTCTAATTCAATTTTTAAATTTCTATTAAACTTTTATCCTTAAATCTTTATTCTAGAAGATCATGCATTCATGCATGTCACTATCATTAGACTGTAATCTCGGCAGTCTTTACTAATCCTTAAAATTTGATTAATCTTAACTAATCGTAGACAACAACGTAAAGGGTCAGATTCAATCAAATTTTGAAGGGGCGAAAATTTATATGTAAGTCATAGGGGTGAAAACGGGTCGGACAATATCTGACTGAATCCGAATTTGTATTTGAAAATTAGACATGAATTCTGATATCTAAATATCCGTACAGATAGTGGTACGGTTATCATTTTGAATTTTAATTATCCGTATCCAAATAGTATATATTATGAAAATATTTATGTATAGATATATACGGATATCTAATATCCGTTATCACTATCCGATCCATATCCGATCCTTTTTTACCCCTAAAATATATTTTAGGATTGTCAATATATCGGATTCACAGTAAATTCTAACATGACCTAATAATCATATTATTAACAGCCGACTAATTTTACTAGCTAGTATTAATTCAAGCATGAAAACCTTGAAATTAAAAAGGTCGTGTCCGTTATTCAACGTCAACAAATTAAATCTAAACCGGATATACTTCAATAGTACTTAAGAATTAAAAAGAAGGCATCATATATAATACAATTTGAAAATAAATCTGCTGCGATCTTAAGTTTAGAAACAGTAATTCTGAAATTCCTGTTTTTCCAAATTCAGCTGTCCATTATTTTCTGTGCATGTATCTCGAAGCAGCTGTTTTTATGTGCATGAATCTCGAAACAATTCAACAATTGAATTTAGAAAAACAGAATCGTGGCAGATTTGGATCCATACAATTTAGATCAGTAGGATGGGTAAGCAATTTAATTCTGCACCACTGTTTCGAGTTTAGTAATGCAAAGGTGTTTCACTGGAGAGCAATTTGGGTCCGATACCTATCGGACTCAAACTGAGTTTGATGGGCTCCATAACCGTTGGATTCTCTTTAAGATTAGTGCGAGTTTACTTTAATATCCGTGCGCATGGATCATAAAGCGGATCGGACGGTTATGGAGCCCATCGGACCCAAATTTGAGTCGTTTCACTGATCCAGTTTATTTTATTAAAAATTAGCTTAAGAAATTCTGGTAAACTAAGATACATGCTAATTAGATGAATCATTAGCATTAGTCTTATTTGAGACTATTATAAAATGTACATTAGAAAATTACAAACTACATTCTTCCTATTGTGATTTTGCACTTGTCGCTTTAATTCCCGAATGCACACTTAATTATTACAAAATGCACATTTAATTATTATTTTTTCTGAAAAGTTGTTAAAAAAACTGTTAAAATACGTTTGGGAAGTGAGAATTTAGAAAAGTATAATATTACATATTGTGGGGTCTAACTTATTCTTTTTCAAAAATTCCACATTAATGTGCTATTTTATAAAATACATCTGCTCCATCGATCCGCAGTCGTTTGTTATTGATTTCTGTAGTCATATTTTATAAACAGGTCATAAAATGGCTCCACCGATCTTGTGGATCGTTGGAGCAAATGTGTTTTTGCCTCCACCGATCATGCGGATCAGTGCAGTCGTTTTTTATAGAATCTAAATCAATAGTGCTCGTTCTTGTGAAATATTTAAATTAGATTCTATTTTTAAAAAAAATCAGCAAAGATAATTCCGTCATTTTTATCCATGCCCACTAACCCCTACATTTCCCCAACTCTGCCCAGAAATCTGAAATTTCGTCAAAAATGCCCAAACCGGCCACTAAACCCGCGATTTCTAATTTTTATTAGAAACCGGCGGTCTAGTAGCCGGTTTCTAATAAAAATTAGAAACCGCGGGTTTAGTGGCCGGTCGCTCAAAAAAAATAATTTTATATATACGTGTGCACTGTTCCGAAATTTCCTCACAATTCATTTCATCAAATTTCACACTATCTCTCCTCACATTATCTGTTTCTCCCAGATTTCTCCTTTTCTGCCTGCTTTTGCAAGTAAGTCCCTATATATTATTTTATATTATTCAGTAGGCCAAAATAGTTGTAAATTGGTACCAATTGTTATAAGTTGTTATAAATTTATTAGAAATTGCTACCAATTTTATAAATTGTTTAGAAATTGTTTAAATTTATTAGAAATTGCTAGAAATTGGTATAAATTGTTAAAATTAATTAGAAATTGCTATAAATTGTTTAGGAATTGTTTTAATTCATTAGAAATTGGTACCAATTGTTATAAATTGTTAAAAAATTTTAGAAATTGGTATTAATTGTTAAAAATTGTTAAAATTTATTAGAAACTGTTAAAATTTATTAGAAATTGGTACCAATTGTTAGAAATTGTTAAAATTAATTAGAAATTGCTACCAATTGTTATAACTTCTTATAAATTTATTATAAATTGCTACCAATTGTTGACTATTGTTATAATTTATTAGAAATTGGTACTAGTTGTTATAAATTGCTACCGTTTATCAGAAATTGTTAAAATTTATTAGCAATTGTTATAAATTGCTACCAATTCATTAGAAATGTACCAATTTTGTTCCAATTGTTATAAATTGCTACCGTTTGTTAGAAATTGTTATAAATTGCTACCAATTGTTATAAATTGCTACCGTTTGTTAGAAATTGTTATAAATTGCTACCAATTCATTAGAAATGTTAAATTTTTTTTTATAAATTAGGTAGTTTAGTATAGTTTAGTATAGTTATAAATTAAGGTATAATTTGGGTATAAATTATGGTTTGTTATAAATTAGGATATAATTTAGTATAGGTATCGAACTTGATAAAATTTTGTATAATTTCGGATAGTTATATAACTTAGCCTAATTCGAAAATAATGAGTATAAAATAGTATAATTAGCTCATTTTAGCTCATTTTAACGCGTTTTTACACAATTTAAGTTTAGGATGGCTGGAGGTAGAGGTAGAGGACGGCCCAGACGTGCACCACAGGTTGAGGCGCCGATTGACACCACCAGTACCGAGCACTTCAGCCCTCTCTTATGGATGCCCCACCGCGAGCACAGGGTATCATTGGCTTCCGTTGAGGTATGCTAGTTTTTGTCCATATACGAAGTTTAAATTTTGTTGTATACATTATGTAATACTTTTGTTGGCTTTCAACGCAGGACGATTATCTGATGGAGGTCAATTTTTACGTCCCTCGGATGCAGTACTTCTCACAGATGGACCCATATCTCATCCGGCTGGGACTATATCAGATTGTGTCCATCCTGCGGGACACGACTCCCTCCATCAATGCATCTCTCATCGCAGGATTTGTTGAGCGATGGCGTCCCGAGACGCACACGTTCCATATGCCTTTCGGGGAGATGACTGTCACGTTGCAGGACGTGAGTGCCCTCTGGGGTTTGCCGATCAGGGGCATTCCCGTAGGCGGAGTATCTGACAGCAGAGACTTCGCCCATGACATCGATCAGTATTTGGGGGCAGATCCGACACAGCTACGGGCCGATAAGGGGAAGTCCAGTTATCACATGCAGAAGACAAAGTTGCGGCAGCACTTCAGTGCCGGTCTGACGGATGCCTCTAGTGATCTGGAGATTCGGAGGTAATAATAATAATAATAATTTATTTTTCATCTGTTAATTAACTTATGTAATTATAATACTAACCATCTTCTTTGTTTTTACAGATACACCCGGGGTTACGTGATGGACCTCTTCGGTACCGTTATGTTTCCTGATGCCAGCGGCGATGGCATCCCCATGATGTATTTGCGACTTCTGAGGGACTTTGATAACCCGCCGGCCTACAACTGGGGTGGAGCTGTGTTAGCTATGCTGTACCGTAGCCTCTGCACTGCTTGTCAGGTTAGTTATTATGTTGTTTGTTACTTAATTATTTCATCAATTAGTCAAATGAAAATACGACTTATAACCTCCGAAATACAGGTGAAGGCCAAACAGGTGTACGGGCCGGTTCTTTTGTTGCAGCATTGGTCATGGTCACGGCTACCGGTGGGCCGTCCTATGCCAAATAAGCCAGAGCCAGTTTGGGGACAGCCGCAAGATGATCAGGAGCGATGGCCGGTCTACGGCCACCGTTGGCATGGTATCCACCACTATCGGGATGAGGGGCACGGACGCACCGTAGGTATTAGGTTGGTGCGTTTACAGCTGAATAACCTGGACGAGTCGCAGGTGCAGTGGACACCATACGCAGATCTGTATGCGTCTGAGGAGTTGCCTCTTCGTTGTCTTGAGGAGCGTGACAGCTGGTGGTACCGAGGCCCGCTAGTCTGCTTCTGGATAGTGGAGCACCACTATCCAGATCGGGTACTTCGGCAGTACGGAGAGGAGCCATTGATCCCAGTGGAGCCGGCATTACCCAGGCAGGAGATCAGGAGACTGCACAAGTAAGAAATTTAATTAATTATCGATAACCTCTAAATTATCTGTTACATTTTCATTGCAACTTACATTTAATTGGCAGGATGTCGCACGCCGGCGCTATGGAAAGAAACTGGCGCCTCGAGTTACCAAATTATTACGTAGAGTCTGAGATTCCGGCTGAGCCTCAGATATATCAGATGCCTGATGAGATGACTCAGACCCCAGGATCTCATCTGCTGAGGTACAGGACTTGGTACTCCAGGGTTGGCGCGGCGTCATTATATCTGGTGGGCGATTATAGTGCATATCTCCGCCAGCCACTGCAAGAGGATCTATCAGGTCACCAGCCTACCGGACGTCGCTGGGCTCGCTGGGTAATTAATCCAACACCTTTATATTATATGTTCATTAAACGGTAATTACATAAATATGTTGACTAATATATGTTTTTTTGTTCAGATATTACTGCCGATTAAGGCCGCTGCGCATGCCATCAAGATGCTCGGGGTGAAGGGCTGGCGAAGAGTTGGATGGAGTCAGTTGAAAGATCATGGCCAACTCATTGAGGATGCCGGATCTGGTGGGCGTCTGATCAGCATGTTGCGCGACGCCGGAGAGAACATCGATTGGCGGGCAGTAGATCCCGACGAGCCAGATGCGCCAGCCGTATTCACTCGGGATATGCCATCTCCACCCCGTGTGGATGCAGAATGGGACTATTATCAGTGGGTGCTGTCTAATTCCGGCTGGACTGCCTACTATAACTCTGAGGGACGTCCAGTACAGCCACCGGTAAGTCGTATTTGTTATGAGTCGAGTTAGTTCAACTTTTGCCACTAATACAAAAATTTATATTATTATTTGATTTGCAGGGTCCAGCTAGCATGCCACCGCCGCCACCGCCGCCACCGCCATACGAGTCTGCATCTTACGACCATATGGAGGATTATGGGGTGACTATCAGTTTCGATGAGATTGAGTCCCTATCACCTTCACAGCCGGAACGATACCCTACGGCGATGGCACACGATGGCGAGGCTAGCGGGTCACAGGCCCCTTCTGACTTTGCGGAGGGACTGGCAGACTCTATCTTCTCTACACCCCCGCCTCCTCCAGCTACTACTATGGGGGATGATGATCCGTGGGAGACAGGATCACGTCTCAGGAGAGAGGCAGAGGCTGCTGCTATTGCTGCAAGTGATGCGGTCTGGACGAGGCTGGGCGACAGACATAATAGAGGACATCCAGCCCAGCGATACTCCCCTTCTCCGTTTAGATGATGATAGGTTGTTACTTTTGTTGTTACTTTTTATCATTTTATGGTTGTATTATCTATCTCTGGGTATTTATTTATATTTCCTACTCTATCGTTTGTCATTTGGATCTGTTATGTTTGTCATTTGCATATCGTTTACATTTTGAGGCGAGTTCCTACTCTATCGTTTGATACTTACATTTATTGATAAAATTGATACTTAAAAACGATTCGTAACATATAACATCAAAATTCTAAAATTGATAATTCCGAGCGAATTTGAAATTAAAAGTACATCACGATCGCAAAATAATTATTACAGACATTGCAATATTACTACTTCTCAGAACTCGTACGGAAGGTACATGGAACAAAATCAACGTCTGAGTCTGGTTCGGTCGTAGCAGACGAAGAGACAGTCTTACATGTTTTTTTTTTGTTTTGACCTCGCCGGTAACAGTCACACGAGGCGGAGAGATAGTCCTACCTGTATTTTTCTTTGGAAACATTGGTTTTATTTTGATGTAAAGGCTTTCGGCAAAATCATCTTCATCATTGGCTTGGTGTTTAGGAAACACATTCTCCCATTTATCTTTGCCAGCACCTGACGATTGATTTGGTGTGTTTTTGCTCATCGTTTTTGCCTAAAGAAAAGCAACATAATAAACCAAAGATAATATAAATGAAGTTCTCAAAAAAGTTACAAGTTCATATAATAAGTTCTCAAAATAATAGTTCACAATCACTCTTATGTTCAACTATTTTTCCTGAAACGAAATCCACCTAACATTCGAGACCCAAATGATGGCTTCTTTGATGGCTTTGGTTGCGTATCAGATGGCGCTGCCTGGCTACTAGATGCCCTTGGTTGCCTAAAAGACGAGCTCCTTCTTTGTTGTACAGGAGCACTACTTGGCTCTACCTCCGCTCCAGATGGTGCTGCTTGGCTAACAGATGCTCGTTCTATCCTGAGAGATGATCGCCTTGGCTGCTCTACATGCGCACCCAATGGATCTGCTGCAGACATAAACGACCCTGCAGTACGTTCTATCCTGAGAGATGACCTTCTTGGTTGGACAACTGACGGCTCTGCATGGCTACCAGTGGCCTCTCCTGGCACTGAGAAGACATCTCCCATTGCCTCGGCATACATAATGGATGCATCCAACGAACTTGTGGTTCTGCTACGCCTTGACCCAGATGACCCCCCTGTAAGAATTCGCTCATTTTCTTCCGCAGCTGCTGCATTTTTTGCCTCTACATTTCATATATGTGTCAGTTAAATCATGAAATTATAACGATATATAGGATTTTGTGAGTGTTACGTACCTCTCCTACGTCGATCGGTAGTTGAACGGCGAGCAGTATGCCCCTTTTGGCGACCGCTCAACTCATCCATGGTCATTTTGAGTCGGGTGTGTTTTCTTGGGCCCTTTCTAATCCATTTCTTGTTAGGTATTATTGTAGTTCCATCGTAAAATGGCCATTCATCTGCATTTCCATAAGGGTGAAACATACCATTCCAAGTACTGACAAGATAGTTGACACTATACCAATCAGCAATAAACTGGTTCTCGTCCCAATTTCGTTTTCGACAAACTGCTAACACATGAACACACGGAATAGATGTTAGTTGGATACCTCTGCATGTGCACTCCATAGTTCTATTTGGCCCACGAGTCACAGTGTACTGGAACTCCCTATGAATAATGTCCATGGTGCCATCAGAGCGCTTGCAGACCGGAACATATTCATCAGGAGAGGAGACTTGGTATCTTCCTTCACCCTGCGTATACGGGACCAAAGTCATCCTTGTTGCTTTCTCCCATCTTTTTCTGAGCTTTTTTTCCACCCGTTCAGACCATTGCTTATTCGCATCGGCTAGTGCCATGGCTCGGGCCCTCCTCTGTACGAACCAGGCATTGCATTTGTAAAATGTTTCCTCAACAATCGCAGCTACGGGCAGTCTCCGGCTCTTCTGGAATACATGGTTCAATGACTCCGACCCGTTTGTTGTCATGATTCCGAAACGGAAACCTCCATCACATGTCTGGAAGATCTTATCATAATTAGACGACTCGAACGGGTCATCAGGCTTTTTCTTGCCATATTTTTTCAAATAAGCATTACACCTTGGATTTAGCTGCACAACATTAGGTAGGAAAATTATTAAAGAAAAGGACGAGAAATTATTAAAGAATTATGTAAGAAAATTTATAAAATGTACTTACCATAGCGAATTCTTCGAACATCTCCTTCAATCTCCTCGGCTTCTTCTTCTTAGCTCCTCGTCTGAACCTCTGGCCGTACCACTTGTCTCCTCCACAATTACTTACCAGGTTGGCTGCAATATGCTGTGAACAGAATCTGTGCTTAAAAAGTTCTTCTGACCATCCGTATTCTGGGTTAAGAGCAGCTCTAATTCCTAAGTGTTGATCCGATAGAACACATACAAAAGTGTTAACTCCAATCACTTCGTTCCGTAGCCACTGCAAAAAAAAACCCCATGTTGGACCAGACTCCTTCTCCACAATTGCAAATGCCAGAGGCAACAACTGGTTCTCGGCGTCATATGCGCAAGCTATCAGAAGCCTCCCTTCATAACGCCCAGACATGAAACATGCATCTATACTGATCACTGGTCTCAGGTATCGAAATGCTGCAATACATGGACCAAACGCCCAGGCTACTGCAACGAAGTGTTCAACACCTTGCATAATTGCACCTGTGCTTTCTCGGATTGGACTGGTTACAAACTTGTACTTTGAGCCGGGATTCTTATCGCATATACCTATTAGTAATTTTGGCAAGAAGCTGTATGAACCCTCCCAACTCCCGAATTGTCGTGCTATTGCAAGCTCACGACCTCTCCACAATCGGTTGTATCTCGGTTCACAGTTGTTGTATTTAACCCTCACACAGTTTGCGACTGATTGGATGCTCATAGCCGGGTCCTTTTTAATAGAATCCTCAATAATATCAGCAATAATGGACGCAGTAAGCATTGCATTGTCTGTCCTTGTGTGATCAGTCCTGCATGTGTGAGGATGGTTTTGCTCTGTGATAACCCATGCATCCCCGTCACCCGTTGGTTGAGCTCTGAGTTTGAAACTGCAATCTTTATCCTTACAAACCACAACCATTCGAGTCTTGTCGCTTTTTTGCCTTTCAACCTCCTGATTCTTATCAACGTGGTACTCGTTAATCTTCTTATTCAGATCAGCTTTGTTTCTAAAATATAGCCCGGCTGCCAGGTCACTACTGTACGTGATTCGGGCACCGAAAAATCCGATATCAGCTTCTTGAAAGCCAGATGTATCATTGAAGCATTCGAACGGGTGCGTGCTGGCCCTGCCATTAAATGGGTTGATACGAACTGATCCTTCTCCACCCCCCGAAGCACCATCTTCACGTAAACCCTCCAAGTGGTCCGAATCCCATTCTCCTTCATATTCATCCGCCGTTTCCAGTGTATATTCTGGAATTTCATTCATGTTTTCAAAATCTGACCCGGCACGCTCATCTGCTGGTACTGGTAACGGTCTGGGGTGAGGTGGTGATTTTCTTAGTGGTGATTGAGGTAATGGCAATGGAATTGTGTTATGGATTGGTGGTTCAGGGGTTGGCTCGAAATATGGACCAACGGGGGTGTATGGTTCGGCATATGCAGTAACGGGGTTGTATGGGCCCATGTCTGGTGGTGAGTGTGGTTGGAAACTTGGACCAGCTGGGGTGTATGGGTCCATAACTGGTTCTGGGTGTTGTTGGAAACTTGGACCAACAGTGGTGTATTGTTCTATGACTCGTTCTTGTCCATAGTTTGGCGCCACCGAATTTTGTCCCGAACTACTCCCACTTTCGTCTTTTTTAATTCTCTTCACGTACAGTTCCATAAAAGAAAACCCCTGCTCCTTAAACTTGTTGCACAATTGACTCCAAAAAGGATCATTATCTATCGGAACTTGGATATACATTGGTCCGTTCATGGCTCGGGTTGACAGCTTTAAGTCACATCGATTCGGGTTAAAACCCACACAATCATAAATTTGAGACTTCAAGCCCGAAAGGGAGGTACCCTCTTGAACAACAAAAGAATGCGATGGCGGTTTGGAGTAATATACTCCTTGTGGACCATGTAGAAACTTTCCATTATAATGTAATGTAACAAGCAACGCCATGACCAACAAACTACATTGTCGTAAATGATAAACATCTTTCAAGTAATCCATTTTTTATTCATAATCCACTGATAAATAATAATAAAAAAAATAAAACGTTACTGTACAATGTTTACTATACAGCGTTTACTGTACAAAAATTGCTGTTCAAATGTTACTGTAGACATAATACTATACAAATTACTGTACACAAATTACTGTTGACAGAATACTGTTGAAATTACTGTTGACAGAATACTGTAGAAATTACTGTACATACGTAGTGTACAAAAATACTGCAGGTACTGTACAAAAATAATACCGGTACTGTACAAAAATACTATACTTACTGTTCAAAAAAATACTGCAGATCACTGTAGATTCGCTTCTTCGCGTCGTTCTCTTTCTCTCATCTTTTCTTCTTCTCTAAAAATGGGGCTACTATACGTTTTGAGAGAAATCGGCTAATAAATAGCTCTGGCCGAAATTAAACATGGAAACCGGCCACTAAACCCGCGGTTTCTAATTTTTATTAGAAACCGGCGGTCTAGTAGCCGGTTTCTAATAAAAATTAGAAACCGCGGGTTTAGTGGCCGGTTTGGGCATTTTTGACGAAATTTCAGATTTCTGGGCAGAGTTGGGGAAATGTAGGAGTTAGTGGGCATGGATAAAAATGACGGAAGATAATTGACCAAGTTTTATTTAATTATTTTAACATATTGTGGTACCATCTTATTAGGTGCTACTGCTATCTGATCCGTGATTATGTACCAAAAAGTATACAAATTTTCAGCGAACAGGAAATATGGACCTAATAATTAACTAATTTATTCTTTACACGTGAGTCATAAAGCACCATATATATGACCTAACTTGGTCACGAAATTCACCTTTAATAAAATACTTTTCAATGATTTATCTGATTTATCTCAGATCATTTTCCAATAAGTACTTTTTGCTTCAAACATAGAAGCATGAATTGACTACAAAGTTAAATAATAATAATAAAAAAAATTGCTATGACAAGATTAACCTGTATATAAGCTAGAAAAGAATGAGCTATGTAATATTATGGATTGATCCTCATTATGAGTTCATATTTCTATATTCAAATGTTAAATAATTGATTCAAACAGTTAAATGTAATCTCTATGTGAAAATATATTTGGAGATTAAATTTTACTTTTATTAGAACATTTTTACTAATTATTAGATAGGAACAAAATTATTACTTTCGAGTTGTCCAATTTTTTTTTAAATAATCTATCTTAATAATAATATATATTTTTTCTTAAAATTCAGTCTCCAAATACATTTGAATGTGTACACATCTAACAATTAATTCGAATTGACAGTTTGAACTATAAAAATAGAAATATAAATTCATAACAAGTGTCAATACATAAGATACATATTATAATAATAACCTCATTGGAAAAGAAAATTACATTAGCTTGAGAAACAAATGGAGAGATTTTCTATTCACCATTGGTCAAGTGAATGATGATTGATTTGTAATTTGGCAGCCTGAGTTGACAAAAATACAGTTGCTGACTTTTATTCAAAAACCTAACTTGAAAAATATAAAGTCTATCATACTAATCATAGACTCATATTAATTAGATGATTCCAAACTTTAGCTTTTCCTTATTCAACGCCGGCCTTGTGGAAACACCTAATTCAAATTTCAACTACTGTATTCGGCATGATGATGTACTGATATACATCATCGGGTTTTGGTAATAAATAAATGGAAAATTTTTTATTAAAAGAATGAATATATGAAAGAAGTTTTCATTCTACCATCATAATCAGTTATCACATTAGCAAACAATAACAGTCAAATATTGTAAAAAAAAATTGGTTGATGGGACGAGATTTCTATTGTAAGTAATGCAGTGTTGTAAAAAACAGGCTTAACGGAAAGCTCGTAGACAATTGCATTAATCGAAATAGTTACAAACTAACTGTTATATAATATTAGACAACAAGTGTCTGTGAAAACATACAACTGTAAATAAACAAAAAATGAACAGGGTATGTGCATTCTATGGACACACAATTGAATTATTATTGCTTAATTGGAGTGATAGGAGCATAGTGATTGTTGCCTCTGTATGCATATTACAGTTGAGAAGACATTGAGTTTAAATTGAATCGAGAATTGAATCAATCAGATCAGAACAATCATCAATCAGTTGGAAAAATATTGAATCAAATCGGACGATAAACTAAATGAATAAGTCGAGAACAGTCACCTCTAGAAAGAGAGGAGAAAAAACAAAAGAGGAGCGTACGTGTACAAACGAGAGAGCTCTCGACTATTTTATCACCATAGAAGAAAAAACACTCGCGACTCATCCATTATTTCAAAAAGATGCGCCATGCTTTTTTAGTTTTGGTTTCGCCTCTGTTTGTCTGGCAGGTCGCACCGCTAAAGCATGCCACTATTTGTTTTTTATTCGGTATCTTATCTTGTTTGTGTAGCAGAGTAAATCGGAGAATCGCAGTTCGCGGGCTTAGAGAACTAGCGGAAAGCTGAATAAGAGGGCTTTGAGCCCAAAATTGGGAAAGAAAATATCTACGCTACTAAAAATAGAAGGATCAGACTGTCAGGCGGCCCAAATATTCAGGGCTTCGAAGGGTCCTTTTCTCTGAGTTAACTCAAATTTTGGGTTTATTTTTGGACCGTTAATTCAGAAATCGAGTCATCCAGTCCACGGACCGTATTTAAATCTGACGGTTTAGATCTAAACCTAAAATTTGAGTTAACTCAGATATGGGATTTCAACAAATCAGATCATTGTTTAGTACCGACCGAAATTAAAAATAGAAGTTCATTTCTTTTTTTCCCATCCGCCGTCTCTCTCTCTCTCTTATTTCTTCTTTTTTGTCCGCAAGTTGCGCTTAATCGGGCTGACGGCAGCAACCGAATGGGCAGCAGAGAAGAAGGGAAATCGTATGATTCTAGATATCTATCAAGCATGCATATATACCCTCTGTCTCTGGTCTTTGTGTATATGTACTTA
This sequence comes from Carex arenaria, assembly GCA_964058825.1. Lineage (NCBI taxonomy): Eukaryota > Viridiplantae > Streptophyta > Magnoliopsida > Poales > Cyperaceae > Carex > Carex arenaria. The sequence goes on from CAXKVW010000679.1 coordinate 388,241, forward strand.
TGCGTGGTTGCTTTTGTGCAGATGTGGCAGCCACACGCGTGCACGGATCGAGGTGTTTTCAGCCGTAATGACGTTCAGAGGCTATGCTGTGCGTCCTGGTGACTGCCGCCCAAATGTCTTTGGCGTCATTTTGCTCCACAGCTGCAACAAAGATTTCATCATTTTTGATGCTGAGGCCCTAGACCCTCTGCAAATTAATTCAGAAGTAAATTCAATTTAATTAAAATCAAATACAAACACTTTAAAAGAAAAATATTCATGTAATTATCATGCTCCTGTTAATACTCACAGGGCCATCTTGCTTTAACCAGCCTGAGGCATAGCATACCAGTAGAGGATGAAATAGTAATATTCACTTGGTTCATCCAACCCAATCTTTGTACTATGGATGTGGATAAAGAACAATTGTGGGAAGCTAAATCAGATGACATGAACCAATATATTTGCCGGACTATCCAAGGCCCATACAGCAACTATCTTGATGTTAACTTTGCAGTCTACCATGATGCTGTGGAGGCGCATTTGGATATTTATTTTGTTCATTTTGAGAATATTATAGGAGAAGATGATCTCATAAAGGTTCACGGGACAGTGAGTGCATCAAATAGTTTTCTCTCCAACTCTATGGCTAAGAGCTTTCTCTTTCATAAATTGAGTGAAGAGTGTGTCAGTCTCAAACCTGGCGTGTTGGTCCCTCTCCCTCTGTCAAGAAGGATAACATCAATTCCACGTCAATCAACTCTGTTTGTTCATGTGAACATAGATATGGGTAATGTATTAGTCATTGATGAGACAGTGAAGTTCAACTTCAATCCTAGTTTAGGTTTAGACTCTGCTGAAGGGTTCATTATTCTTCCCAACCATGGGAAGGTGTTAGTGAAGGTCAGTTGGGTCGATTGTCAAACTCTAGATGGAGACGGAAACCACCACCTCTCAATAGAAGAGGATGTTGTGCCTCAGGAAGCCAATTTAATGGACGCTCTTGCTGGAGAAGAGGATCCTGGGCCTCAAGAATGCTTAACGGATTGTACTCCCCAACAGACTGACGTGCATACCCGGTCTTTCTCTCATTCCCTCTCTCCTCTCCAACAGACTGACGTGGACCAGCAGCAGCAGCTGCCCGTGTCGATATACAACTTCAGGTCCCTCATGGAGGTGTTTTCCGTGAAATTCCTTGAATTCAATCGACATGACTTGCATGAGATGTATGGTTGCATATTGCTAAGTGTATGTCCCACGTATGTCATCTTCAGCAGGAAAAAGGGGGGTCCCCTAATTATTACTCCTGAGGTTTATTTTTGTTCAATTTATTTTAATTTGATTCTCTCTTTTCTTTCCACTGAAATATATGGATATATGGTCACTCCTCTATTCTGTTTGATAAGATTAAGTGGTTTAAATTGTAAATTGTAGTATAAATTAATTCCATTATGATAAATGGTGTTGGTATCTTAATCTTGTACTGAACTGACCAGCCAATGCTAATGGGTATAGCTAGCTAGTGAAATTAACATTCAAATGCAATTACTTGTTTTATTGCTGCAGGGTTTTGTTAAGCTCAGAGGCCCCAATACTGCCATTGAGCCATTTGATCCTGTGCTTGTTTTTCCCAATCTATTCAGATATGAAACTTGGCGCGATCAGTTCATAGATCCATTCGATAAGCTGTCATGGGACAATGAGGCGATGTGGGATGATACTAGAGGTGGGAGGTATGACACGTTCTATTCCAAAAGAGTAGAGAGCCAATTCGGTCTGATAGAGGTGAACTATGCTGTTTATTTGTATAGCGTGGAGGCTCGTGTAGATGTTACGCTCACAGACTGTCAATTTTCATCAGCCGTTGTTTATGGGTGTATAACTGCCCAAAATTCAAAGTTTGGTGAGGAGGCTAGAAGCTACCTATTCAATAGTGATAAAACAGAAGGTATCCATATAGATGTTAGTCCTGACAAGGGTAAGGTTGTGAAACTTCCTCTCTCAAGATCTATAACTGTACATCCGATTGATTCAGTTGTCACCATCATTGTCAACATCTGGCAGAGCGGTATCGTGGGCACACAAGATCAGCCGATTGCTAAAAATGTGATTTTTACATTTAAAAGCTTGAGCGGCCTGCGGGTGGTGAAGACTTTCTACGGGGATGCATGTCAAGTTAATGTAGATGTCACGATGTATTGAGACGTCTAACCCCATCAACATACAAAAAGGGTCTCCTATTAACCAACTGAAAGAACAGTATTAGTTTTCATTACATAAAAAAACACCTTTGATCCTTATGTTTGTCATGTGTTAAGTTGACCCTTGTTATATTTTATTTTTCTTTTTGCAATATTGGATGAATTACCAATGAATTGTTCTTCTAATTAATTTGAGCATATGACATAATAAATGCAAACAGAGACCATATTTTTTTAAGAAATTGTTAGAGAAGTATAATATTTGATGATCCAATTGTTGTCATTTGTTTAGTATAATTTGGATAAATTTAAATTAAGCATCAGCATCTGAATTAAATGTACTAATTTTGTAAGTTCTCTGTTTTTCCTTTATAATAAGCATATACTAAACCCCACATGTTATATGAAGAAACTTCACGCCTGTATACATACATAGGTACGTAATCATGGTTAATTAACATTCTAACAATATTCATGCTTAATTAGCATTCTAACAATACAACTGAACGTTCCAACAAATTAAAACAGAGGTACAAGTACGTTTAAATAAAAGGGAATGGGATTGTGCATCCTATCTAATAGTAATTCCTAAATATATAACAATATTCATGGTTAATTAACATTCTAACAATATTCATGCTTAATTAGCATTCTAACAATACAACTGAACGTTCCAACAAATTAAAACAGAGGTACAAGTACGTTTAAATAAAAGGGAATGGGATTGTGCATCCTATCTAATAGTAATTCCTAAATATATAAATATCAGATTGAGTTTGATAAATGAATCCAAACTGGCAAGGGCCATGTGCATTGCCGATGCTCCTTGGGGCAACACAGCGTAATGGCGTTGTTCGTCAAGTTGTAAGCACAAATATCGCGGGGCCAACTCCTTGCCTCATCGCCTGTCGCATAATCCCACCATTCATCAGTGAAATAAACTGTATCTTCCTTTATTTCTCCATGTATTTCATGTTTTGCAAGAGTAATTGAAGCATTGGTACCCACAAAAATAGCCTGTCCATCCAAATCCTTTACCCGTTCCCATTTGCTAATTTCTTCTGATCTATTAATATTATTGCCAACAATGAGTCTAAATACCTTTACTTCATTAGTTTCTGGGAAGGAAATAAAATCATATTTCCTAAGGATTGTGAGAACTCTACCAGCACAATCTTCTGCAAGGTACAGTTTGAACATACCGTTCTCCTTAAGAAATTGTGCTGAGATCTCGGTGATCACAAAATCATCACCAGCATCATTAAATTCAACCTCGTGTAAAGCTCCAAAATTAGTCAAGCAAAGCAGCTTGCCATTTTGACGGAACATGATGTCTATATACCATTGTTTTTCTTGTAAGAGATTCCATCTACTTTCGCCTGGTCTAACAACTACCAGTCGTGATGAATAACCAACGAGTGCTGCCACCACAAAGTTGTTCGAAAATACCAAACCAGGATTACAAGAGACAACAACTTTTATGAAGGTGACTTTTCTAAGATAATGATCAAATGTATAATCAAGAAAAGGAGAATCTTGTCTGATGATGCTATAGCGGCAACAGTACGAGACTATATCACCGTTGATCGAATGGCAAGGGCGCACTGTTGGCAAAGTGGTGATGGATGGAAGCATTATTGACTCACCTGTCAAAGGGTTGAGGAGGGAAGGCTCGCAATGTTGGTCAAGCACCATTAGCCAACCATATTGCGAGCCAATGAAAAGCTTTTCATGTAGAAATGGTTCGTCAAATTCGAACTCAACTTTATCGGGGATGCTATAGAGGGTAAAGCTTGCACTGTTCTTTTTACCGTTGTGGTTGCACGCAGTAAGCAGATATGGTGTGTGTGTTGCATAATTTTCCATGGATCGGAGCCCTAAAAGAATAAAATGGAAGGCATACTCTTAAATATTGGCTTGCATAAATAACTATCTTAGCTTATATAAAGTAACGACTAAAATTGGTCCGTATCGAGATATATATGATAAACTATTTATGTACTTTAATCAGATTACAGTACATAACACCCACCGTTTAGCAATAAATAGTATTTTTTATTTCGACACGACATAATTAGATCTGATTTACTAAAAAAAAGCATCATCACGTATAAAAGGTCCTCTGTTAATTGCACTTGCTATAGCACTTGAATCATTTATTTCTCTTTTAATAATCTTCCAGAATTGTTGAACGTTTAATTCTATGCTGGTATGACACAATTTGATTTTAATTTAACTGTCAATTTACTACTTAATTTTTGAAAATATAAATCTCATTTATATATATCTATGCGCTAGAAAGATAAAACCTAGTACAATTACCGGAGCTCGCTTCTACGACATACGTAGTAGGTAGGACTGTAAATGAGCTGGCTCGGGCCGAGATGGGCCTTAGCTCAGCTCGTTAATTCTGGACCAAGCTGTTAGCGAGCCAGCTCGTTAACAGCTCGCGAGCTAAAATCTCAGCTCAAATTCGTGACGAGCCAACTCAAGAGCCACGAGCTGGCTCACTGGGTTTGGTTGGACCTTGTTTTAAGAAGAAAATAAATTTTACAAACATTTTTGGACCGAGCTGGACCGAGCTTGACAGTATAAAATACACACAAATTCATACAAATTCACAAATTGATGCCTAGCCGAGCTAGGCCTTAGCTCAGCTCGTTAATTTTGGCCCGAGCTGTTAGCAAGCCAGCTCGTTAACAGCTCGGTCCACTATTGAACGAGCTGTTACCGATCGAGCCAGATGTGAGTCACGAGCGAGCCACGAGCTACGAGCTTTTTTGACAGCCCTAGTAGTAGGCCTACCATGCATGCTGATGGACCTGTTCCATGTCTGCTGCACCATATTGCCTCTTCTTATCGCTTTCTAGAATTGTAGCCTAGCTTGGCTTTCACAACCTTCCCAAACTCTTGTTGGCCCTGCACATTCAAAGAATAGATGGAATGCCGTCTCCACAGTCTCATTTTGACAAATCACACATCCTAGTTGGCAACCTATATGCGTTTTTTTCCTTAACACATCTTGTGTCAAAATCCTCTCTTTCAACAACAGATACACAGCGATTTTCATTCGGAGGTACTTTATATATACCGCCACACTCCTTGGTATCTATCTCTAATCATACCCCCTGTCATGACTACTTTATAAAAGGATTTCGCTGAGTATTGCCATCCTTAGACCCAGGGGTAGTCATGACCTCAGGCTCACACACTTTAGACGATAAAGGTGAAATTGAGACATCATGTCGAAAGGGCATCACCTTTATTTCGCAACCCCCATATAATTAAGCAGGGGCGGATGCCCTTTAGAAATCACAAACTCAATACAAGTAGGTCAGAAACATACATCTTAAAAAGATAAGAGAGTTTAAATTAAGGTTCTCCAGTTCAATAACTTTTTAGTTGGCACTAAGACATTAGCAAAATAGGTAATTTGTAGTTTTGTACCAGTAAATTCTCAATATGCTGAGATCAGAAGCTATATAGACAAAAATTATGTCTCAACTTGTGTTTCACAATAGATAATATATAAGATAATGCACTCAATGCCCCATGCATTGAATTGTGAGTCAAATAATTGATCTCAATTTAGATATGTTTTGTTGAAGGAATGTAACTGAAATACCAGTTATTTATTAGACATGAAAACTGAGAAGGTCGTCTATTAATATTAGTACAGGCTGATGCCCATTAGAAATCATGTCATGTAGAAAATCAATTGCCTTCTCAATTTCTGGCACAGCCCATGTCATGTAGAAAATCCATTACTCTTGAATTGTGAATTGTTCGCTTAGTTCGAAATGTTACTCAAGTTGGTACCTAATAGTCTAATACTCTTGAATTGCTTGAGTTGTTTGAATTGCTTCACCTTGTTGCTTGATTTGTTTGAGGGGTTGCTTGAATTGCTTGACCTAATGATCTTGAATTCTACATTTTAGAGTATTAAAAATGAAAAAGTACTTTAAGAAGACACCTAAGCCTCCATCGACTTAGGTGACCATATGCAAAGATTTCAACATATGAAGACCCGTAGAGGCAAGCTTTGTTCACCATCATCAACAAATATAAAGTATAATAATCATTAAAAGATAGAAACAATCATCAGGGAAGTATAAGAAAATTAGAAAATTTAATTGGTATACATCATATTTATACAGAGTTTGTGCACGGGGGTACGCATTTCCTCATGAGCAAATTAGCAGTATTATATTCAAATAAAAAGGATTACCCATTTCAAATAATAGCAGCTGCTGTCTCATGTGCTGAAATATAGTTACGAAGGATAGTGTTTGATTTTGATAAGTTTCCTGTTGCTTCAGAGAATAGGTTGATCATTTTGCAAGAAACGCCACAACTAAAACCAAACTAATCAAAGACCACCATAGTAATATATTGATAAACATCTGAACATCATCCAATATTACAAAAAGAAAATATAAAGAGGGTCAACTTAACAGATGACAAACATAAGCATGAAAGGTTCCTTATTATTTTAATGAAAACTAATACTGTTCTTTCAGTTGGTTATAGGAGACCTTTTTTTTATGTTGATGGGGTCAGACATCTCAAACTCTCAATACATAGTGACATCTACATTAACTTGACATGCATCCCCGTAGAAAGTCTTCACCACCTGCAGCCCACTCAAGCTTTTAAATGTAAAAATCACATTTTTAGCAATCGGCTGATCTTGTGTGCCCATGATACCGCTTTGCCAGATGTTGAAAATGATGGTGACAACTGAATCAATCGGATGTACTGTTATAGATCTTGAGAGAGGAAGTTTCGTAACCTTACCCTTGTCAGGACTAACATCTATAAGGATACCTTCAGTTTTATTACTATTGAATAGGTAGCTTCTAGCCTCCTTCTCACCAAACTTTGAATTTTGGGCAGTTATACACCCATAAACCACAGCTGAGGAAAATTGACAGTCTGTGAGTGTAACATCTACACGAGCCTCCACACTATACAAATAAACAACATAGTTCACCTCTATCAGGCCAAATTGGCACTCTACTCTTTTGGAATAGAACGTGTCATACCTCCCACCTCTAGTATCATCCCACATCACCTCATTGTCCCACGACAGCTTATCAAACGGATCTATGAACTGATCGCGCCAAGTTTCATATCTGAATAGGTTGGGAAAAACAAGTACAGGATCAAATGGCTCTATGGCTGTATTGGGGCCTCTGAGCTTAACAAAACCCTGCAGCAATGAAACAAGTAATTGCATTTCAATGTCGATTTTGCATTGGCTGATCAATTCAGTACAAGATTAAAAGACCAACACCATTTATCATATATAATGGATTTAATTTATACTATGATCTACAATTTAAACCACTTAATCTTATCAAACAGAATAGGAGAGTGACCATATATTTCAGTGGAAAGAAAAGAGAGAACCAAATTAAAATAAATTGAACAAAATCAACCTCAGGAGTAATATTTAAGGGACCCCCCTTTTTCCTGCTGAAGATGACATACGTAGGACATACACTTAGCAATATGCAACCATACATTTCCTGCAAGTCAAGTCGATTGAATTCAAGGAATTTCACGGAAAACACCTCCATGAGGGACCTGAAGTTGTACATCGACACCGGAAGCTGCTGCTGCTGGTCCACATCAATTTGTTGGGGAGGAGAGAGGGAATGAGAGAAAGACCGGGTATGCACGTCGGTCTGTTGGGGAGTACAATCCTCGAAGCATTCTTGAGGCCTACGATCCTCTTCTCCAGCAAGAGCGTCCATTAAATTGGCTTCCTGAGGCGCAACATCCTCTTCTATTGAGAGGTGATTGTTTCCGTCTCCATCTAGAGATTGACAATCAACCCAACTGACCTTCACTAACACCTTCCCATGGTTGGGAAGAATGATGAACCCTTCAGCAGAGTCTAAACTAGTATTGAAGTTGAACTTCACTGTCTCATCAATGACTAATACATTACCTACATCTATTTTCACATGAACAAGCAGAGTTGATTGACGTGGAATTGCTGTTATCCTTCTTGACAGAGGGAGAGGGACCAACACACCAGGTTTGAGACTGACACACTCTTCACTCAATTTATGGAAGAGAAAGCTCTTAGCGTTAGGATGGTCGGAGACAGAGAGAGAACTATTTGATGCACTTACTGTCCCGTGAACCTTTATGAGAGCATCTTCTCTTATAATATTCTCAAAGTGAACAAAATAAATATCCAAGTGCGCCTCCACAGCATCACGGTAGACTGCAAAGCTAACATCAAGATAGTTGCCGTATGGGCCTTGGATAGTCCGGCAAATAAATTGGTTCATGTCATCCGATTTAGCTTCCCACAATTGCTCTTTATCTACATCCATAGTACAAAGATCAGGTTCGATGAACCAAGTGAATATGACTATTTCATCCTCTACTGGTATGCTATGCCTCGGGCTGTTTAAAGTGAGATGGCCCTGTGAGTATTATATAACAAGAGCATGATAATTACATGAATAGTTTTCTTTTAAAGTGTTTGTATTTGATTTTAATTAAATTGAATTTACTTCTGAATTAATTTGCAGAGGGTCTAGGGCCTCAGCATCAAAGATGATGAAATCTTTGTTGCAGCTGTGAAGGAAAATGACGCCAAAGAATTTTGGGCGGCAGTCACCAGGACGCACAACATAGCCTCTGAACGTCATTACGGCTGAAAACACCTCGATCCGTGCACGCGTGTGGCTGCCACATCTGCACAAAAGCAACCACGCCTAAGTAATTAGTACATATACACAAAGACCAGAGGATACGTGTGTGTGTATTCGCGCTTGATAGATATCTAGCTAGAATCATACGATTTCCCTTCTTCTTCAGTGTTCATTAGGTTGCTGCCGTGAGCCCTATACACGAACGGGTGGGTTGCTTTGCGGACAAGAAAGAAGAAAAGAGAGAAAGAAAGGGCGGATGGGGAAAAGAGAAATAAACTTCTATTTTTAATTTCAGTCGGTAAACAATTAATGATCTGATTTGTAGGAAATGATAAAGAATACCTTTTGTTCTCGCATTAGAATCATTCTAAAGGTACGCTTTTAATTTGCCTTATGTGAAAATGATTTTTGTATTTTTCTTTTATTTGTTTAGGATTTAGCGTTTTGCATTCTCAATTTATCTCATAAGTTTATGGTTTTGTCTGAGTTTAGGGTTAATCAATTGACCTCCAATTTTTTTTTTTTTGTATATATGTATATTTTTTAATGTCGAAAGTGTGGCTATGTTTCTGAAGTGCGGGTATTATCGTAAATTGAGAAATTATGTTATAACTGATAAATGTAGTTTACTTCAAAAAAAATTCAGGATAAATCTTGAGGGACACCTTCCTGGGGTTAGAAGATATGCGCAGTATGGCCTTAGAAAAGCTTGTAAAAATAGGGAAAGGTGAAAATTCATATTTTGGGATTTTCATCTACCCAAAAAAAAAAAAAAGATTCATAATTTGAGGCTTTGTCCAGATTTGTTCAAGGTTGTTGCACATTTTATTCTCTATATTTCTACTAAATGGGAGTTGCAGGCCAGATGCTACTTTGTCAGGTTTCAAAGTTGGGATTGATAAAGTATTAAATGCACATGATGATGAAAATGGAGATCTACTTGAAATACATGACTGGAGATGTGTTCAAACTGTCAATGGTACCTTTTATTCTTCTAATTAGTTTGGAATTTGAATGGTATCATGAGTATTGATATCATTATCATTTCAATCTATATATCATTAATTTTAAAATTTATTGAATTGACTTCAAGCAACGAATCCAAATCGATCAAACCAATCTACTTCATTAGTTTTGCGTTTATATACAAAATTTATAATTTTCGAATTTATTTAGTATTCAAGTCAAGCAGTCAAATGTGAGTTTTAAAGTTAATTTTAATCATTCATTTTTCAACATGTTTTACTGCTTGACTTGATACTAAAATAATTTGAAAAAAAAATATAAAATTTGCATGTAAACGCATCACTCATATAGTAAATCGGTTTGAACAGTTTGAATTTGTCGTTTGAAGTCTATTAAATAAGTTTTGAGAAGTTAGTGACACACATATATATATATATGACACCGATGTCATACTAGAAGGACTTTGATATAATACCTCTACATTTTTAGAGGTATAGACAGGTCCCACCGTATCATTAGTTTAATTGAATGGTATAATACGTCTAGAGTGGGTTCGGCATGGGCTCCTTAAGGGTGAAATATTAAAAATTCAGGAGCACTTGTTGATTTGATTCTAAGATTAAGAACAAAGGCTTCATGTGATATAATATAAATACCTGATGTCACAAAGTGATATAATAACAATTTTGTGTAACTATATCAAAATCAGATCCTACTAGAGAACCAGCCTTTAGTCTAGTGGTAGAGACACACATGATCTTTATGTAAGAGGTCATGAATTTAAAATTCAAATGAAAAAAATTCTTTGTAAATAACAAGAGTATTAGATAGTTAGATGATTTGACCTCTAACTTTTACTTAAAAAAAATCAAATCTTAGCAAAACATTTACCAATAGAATAAAGACAAAAGGACTCCCTGCTACCTCTACAAATGAATTACCTTATCCATATGAATGCTAATCAAGTGTAAATGACCTCTTTTACGACATATGATGATAACCAAAATGATTTTGAGGATGGAATTGAACTAGGGATGTCTTTTGCACAAAGAACAAAAGAAACTTTCAATTACAACATTACTAATAACTTTAGTCAAATAACAATATCAAAGGTTTGTAAATGACAATATAACAAGATCAAATCTACAACAAAGAGAACTTTCTGAGAACTAGCATTTGGTCTAATGGCTAATGCACATGACCTCTATATGAGAGGTCATGGGTTCGAAACTCAGATGGAAAAAATCATTTGTTGTAATAACAAATGTATTAAATAGTTTGGTGACTTGACCTCCAACCTTTACTCAAAAACAAAGAGAACTTTCTAAATTAACGGTGATTATATAGTTTGAGATTCTTTTAAGTATTTTTTTTTGCGCAAAGGTGGATATATTCCACATGTTTCACTACAAATCAACATATGTAGTTCATATAACAGTAATGTATAGCATCGAATATTCAAATTTAAACCTAATTAGAAGGAAGAGCAACTAACTAGCTAGTCAGGGGCGGACCCAAGTGTATCCGGGGGGGAGGGGGGGCAGCTGCCCCCCCCCCCCCCCCTGATTTTACGTTTTAGTATAAGTCGGGATATTTCGATCGGCTTTGCTCCTCCTTGGAATTTTTTTTTGCCCCCGTTGGATATTTAATTTATAGTTCGAGTTAAATTTAGAGTTAAAATTAAAGTAAAATTGAATATTAATAACTAGAATTATAGATTAAAATACCAGAAATTACAAATCAAAGCATTGAAAAGTACAAATTAAAATATTATTTTTTATTAAGTACTTAATTAGTTAATGGATTTGAACCTGATTAGTTATTTAAACCCGATTCGATATATTTTTGCCTCCCTGACGAAAATTCTGGGTCCGCCCATGTAGCTAGTAGTAACCATCCATAAAAAACAAAAAGACTAACGTAACATGCACAGAGATATATAAGAAATCCGTACAAACAGGAACGATAGGTTCTTCTATTTTAACTGCATTTGCCATATTCCCAAATTGTGAGATTTGACAGTCGAGTTAAAAGCATTGGAAGGTCATAAAAATAAATACATTGCATTTTCCTCAAATTTTTGGCTTTTCACCACCTTCAAAAGTTCAAAAGCATGTCACTGGTAGATTATTTGGAAGAAAAAAGATCTTTCCATTAAATGCATTAGGTATACTGGTTTTGTCATGCTATCTATGTCATACAAAGATACACACTGTTGATGGAAATAAATCTGCTGCGATCCTCTTTGGAATCACAGGATTCTGTTTTTCCAAATGTAACCATTCATTCTTTAAAATGCATGTACATATTCCAAAGTTGATTTTTATACACGAATTCCAGAACAAATAAATTATTGAATTTGGAAATACAGAACTCTGCGATTCCAAATAATCGTAGCAGATTCACTTCCCACTATTGATACCATTTTTCATGCGTGCTTATGTGATAGCTATCTTACACAGAATTGAAATTTTGGTTTTGAATAATTTACCAAACACCTTGAGAGCATTCAACTAGGGGTGTTCATTGGTTCGGTTGGAACCAAACCGAATTAAAGTTTTATTTGATTTTCATAAATCAAATCAAACCAACCAAACTAAATTTACCAACCGAATAAGAACCGAACCGAACTAATGAAAATTTAATAAATTTCGGTTTATTCGGTTAAACCGGATATTTGACAGATAAATCCCACAACCCAAGAATCATCGCAGGTGCAAAAAAAAAAAGGGTTTTTTTTTTATTAAAACCCCTAGGCATTCTAACTTAAATTAAAATCAAAAGATGTTCAAATACAAAGTACAAACAAATTAAGAAGATAAGAATAACTTAGAAAAAAAAAAAATGAAACAAATACATAGCCACATTGTGTCAGTACACTACCTAAATACTACCAGTGTGGCTTGACAGTAAAAAGATCGAGCTGGTCGGAGGTGCGGCGTTGGGTCTAGAGTACGGGTCATCCCTAAAGTAACCTAATCGAGACCGTACGATTGGAATCCGTTGCTCGGGATCGTTTCAGGATTCAAATCCGTCTCTCGGAATGTGTGCGCTCCACTTCCCGATAGATGATCTCGAATTCAAATCGGACGGCCCGATCTAAAACCCAATTTTTGGGTTAGTTCACTGGATCTGAATTCGCCGCGAGTCTGTATTCATATCCATTTAATATCTGATTCACATTTGTATCCGAGATTATCTGTATTCGTATTCACATCCAAAAAAATATAACAAATAAAAATACGGTTTAACCACTATCTAATCTGTAACTGACCGTTTACATCCTTACATGTGACAATAAGAATGCATATTTTTTTTTTTTACTTTATTTATCAGTAGTGACAACCTGTGTCTCTGTCGGTGGCGTTGATTATATTGTGATAGAAACCATAACGAACCCAAATTAATATTTTTGACTTAAATTCAATTACGTGTCCCGAAATCCCGAAATCTAGGTATGGGGGCCGCACTTACAGTGTAAAATGTTTGAAAGTATAATTTCATATCTACGGACGCCCACATACATAATAATGAAATTCTAAGTCCTATACTTGATTGGGCCTTCCACTGTATTTCTATGGCCCATATCTGATTGTTCCACCATGTTGCTGGATTCGCACTGATTAAACCACAATCTCAGTATTACATGATTCGTGTCTAAAAGTAACACGAGATGCTAGAAAATAGGTCCCAGCTGTAATTGAAGTGGTTTCTATCGCTCGTGATTTATGAATAGGAAGTTCCTCTCTGCCAAACTTCCCTGCAACGAGAATTTCTGTATGATTTCTGGGATGTCATCTTGCACATGCCACTCATAAGTCATAACTACAGGCAAAAAAAACTGGTACGAATTAAGGGACAAGATGCTGGCTTGCGCAGTAAATTACGGAATCCTATCTGGGAGGAGAGATAAGTAGATTATTGTTTTATTGATTATCGCAATGTGTAACTGTTTGGATTTTTTGTTTTGTTTTTGTCCTATTTGCCTTGAATTCCTAGTTTTAGGAATCACAATTGCTGTGCTTATAGAGTGGGAAACAAGTGACGTACTCTGATTAACGTGCCGTAATTTTGATCACATATCATGCCGTAATTAATGAACAGTTACACGTATTGTGACCAAAATGTCGAGGAGTGCTTACTACACGTGAATGATCATGACACCATTCATGGCATGGCATGCGAATGGTCATGGAAAGCAAGTCACACCGTAACTCATGTGCCATGTCCAAATGTAACTAGCTAGTCGCGTTTCTCATGTTTAACTATTTTTTTCATAATTTATGTTAGTTTATTCAAAATTTTTCATTTGATCAAGACCTAACGGTCCTAGTTATATGTAACTCATATGACCACGTGTCGTGTTGTGATTGGATCTTTCACTTGACGTGCCGTACCAAATTTAAAAAAAAAACGATCACGACACGGAACACGTAAATCATGACATAGAACAGTCACCTGTACCGTACTATTTCATACTGTAACAGTGTAGTTTCGTGACAGAAGTGACTCCACAATATCATTTTTTCCACTCTATATCATTTTTTCCACTCTATGTTTATCCTTCTAGGCGTGCAGTGAGTCTCACACCGATTACCGACGACTGCATCAAAATTTTAACACTTGCATGTGATAAAACAAATTGACCTGACATATATCGTGTGAGCGTGACTTGGAAATTGGAATAAATTAATTAGAAATAATTTCAAAAACAATGCACTCATACAATTAATTTTGTTTTTAAATTGAAATTAATTTTAACACATGGATGAGCAGATCTTGCACATACAATTAACATGACGTTTTGAAAGTTACTCCATTAATATATTTTTTTTCTATTTATGAAATTATCAGACGTCATTGTAATTACAAATAATACTATCACCTAAAATTTGGATTTGAAATAAAATTGCTAATTTATGTGCTCCAGCAGCAGCTAAAAAATTATAATCAGAATTCATCTGAACCGTTCAATATATAATCAGCCATTTATAATGGTACGAGACCTTCTGGGTAAAAGAAAATGGATTAGAAATCCTCATCATGTTAGCAACTACCAAAATAACAATATTATATTTTAATTCTTTGCTATACATTTACGAAAACAATTTTTTTTATTTTTTTCTAATCCAAATTCTAACAAGGAACATTTATTTTTCGATTTCCAAAATATCACAAACTTTAATAGCATGCTGACGTTCAAATAACATTGCTGAATTTTGTATTTAGATTTTGGATATAAATTTGCCATAACATTTATATACAAAATTGGACTAAAAAGAGAGCTTCCGAAAAAGTGTCTTTTCAAACAATTAATATTTTCATGACTCTTT
This sequence comes from Carex arenaria, assembly GCA_964058825.1. NCBI lineage: Eukaryota > Viridiplantae > Streptophyta > Magnoliopsida > Poales > Cyperaceae > Carex > Carex arenaria. The sequence goes on from CAXKVW010000679.1 coordinate 403,394, forward strand.
TCCGAAAAATACGGATAAAGAAAAAGAAAAAGAAAAAGCTCGTTACCCGATGCATGTGATTTTATGTTACATTACTCGTGTAAACACATGAGTGCAAGTTTTTCGTATAGTGAAATTCTATCCATTGTAATCTGTCCACAGTATTGTCTACACAGAGATACGCTCAAGATTCTTTGACATTGACACGTGTCAGCACCAAGGACGAGGAATCTAAGTCATTTTGGCCTTTTAAGGTGCGAATTAATATATCGTACAGTAACTTTAAATTTAAAATTTAATTAAAAACCGTAGATCTGTCATGGCACGAATATTGAAGAAATACTGTGCATTCCAAGTTTCCAACTCTGTCTGAATTGTTACCGATTCTGATCGGACGGTTCGGATATAAACTCAAATTTTGAGATACTTCATAGGATCCAGACTCGGATGTGCTACTTCGACGCAGATCCCGAGTTATACCATGACGTGTCCTCGATCTAAAGGCTTCCGAGCTGCTATTCGGTGTTTGGATCTGAGATAGGAGTAGGTCCGATAGGCATCGGACTTACTTTTAGATCATATTAGCTCCAACACCGTACAATTTGCATTAATATCTGTGTACACTGAAATTGAAACAGATCTACTCGGATTTTAATGAGTTTGAACGAATCTTGGTGCATATCGGATGGTCATTACACCCATAGAACCAAAGTATGTCCGATGGGCATCGCACCTTATGAATTCTTTGGATCCACTACATAAGGAATCACGTGATTTTTTCTGTACCTGCTGCACATTTGCTCACCGAACACCATAACCTCAATAAAAAACGCATGACAAATTAGACGATGCTAAATTTAACCGACTAGTCGGTCCCATTATACTCACCGACTATACTATAATTATAGTCGTTCGTGAAACAGGTGCATATATAAATTACTACTCCTTTGTCCTTGTTTTACCTAAACAAAACAAAAGCGCGGTGCTCTCTCCTCTTTCCTCTCTCTTTCATCTCCTCCCCTTTCGTTTTATTCTGGGGAGAAACAAAAACAAAAAAAAAAGAAAAGAAAAAAGGAAAAAAGAAAATAGTGATAGAAGGCGAAGATAATAAAATCTTCAAAATACATTGAAATTATGAAAATCAAGCCACGAACCTCGTTTGGTTTCGTGGCAGTTTTCATGGCATTTGTGCTGATCGCCACCATTAAAATACAGCACGAGCATCTCAAGGTATTGATTTTTCCCCTCTTTCTTTCTATGTTTTAACTTTGCTTCAATTTTCTAACTATCCCTTGGACTTTTTCTTGGCTTCAGATTGATTTGAGAGCAAGCGACGAGCTCGAGGGACAGCCACAGGTAAATTGTCATCCGAATTAATTCCTTTATTTTTAACAAGAATACGTTCTACATTTTTTTTTGTTGGGTTTTAATTTGCTGATAGTTTGAGTTGATCGTTCTTTCTCTTTTAGGAGAGATGGAGGAGAGGGCTTGAGGGGCTACCACGCGGCATAGTCGAAAAAACATCTAACCTAGAATTGAGGCCACTGTGGGAAAAATCTAGGTCAAAGAAAGTAACTATTCGCTTTCTTTCCCTCCTTGAATTAGCAAAACTTCTCTTGTTTCTTTGGTAACTTTCTGAGGTAGGTATTTTCCCTTCTAACCCCTGTATTTTCTTTAAATACAGGATATTGGTAGTTGCAATGCGCTTTTGGCCATGGCCGTTGGCATCTCCCAAAAGCAAAACGTGAACCGTATTGTCAATAAGGTTTGTTATAACAATCATTAGAGATTTTTTATCATTTAATGTCATGTTTTTAGTAACAGTTGTATCAGTTCTGTACCAGACATACAGTTATTGACATTATTTCATCCTAATTATTACTTTTTTTTAACTGTTAGTTTGTGATGGAGAATTGCTCGGTTATACTTTTTCACTATGATGGAAATGTGGATGGGTGGGTAGACCTGAGCTGGAATAACAAGGCTATTCATATAGTTGCTCAGAACCAAACCAAATGGTACATAATTTTGTGCACTCCTTTTTAAAAAAAAATTATTCCTCAAATTCTTTTAGTAAAATTTTACAATATACATTTTTTTCTCAGGTGGTTTGCGAAAAGATTTTTGCACCCGGACGTGGTATCTATGTATGACCATATATTTTTGTGGGATGAGGATCTTGGTGTCGATAATTTTAACCCTAAAAGGTACTATCTTGATTCTTGCTTCTTGCTTTATTTATGAAAAATATTATTATTATTGACAAATATGTTTCAGGTACTTAGAGATAATGCTATCAGAAGGTCTTGAAATTTCACAACCGGCACTTGACCCAAACAAATCAACTGACATACACCACCGGATAACAGTACGAAATCAAAGGAAAAGAGTTCATAGGTGAATTTTTGTGGATCTTGACCTCTATATCATGTTATTTTAATTGCTTGGTGCAGTTTTTTATGTTTGATTTGTTTTCTTATCTCAGACGAATATATTCTAAGCATGGTAGTCTGAATTGTTCTTCCGAGAGTAAAGGACCTCCTTGCACTGGGTAATTCTTCATGCTGTTATTTGCTGTTCTTTTGTGCAATTACTTCAAATTTGATCTTGACCTCTTATTAATTATTATGCTGTTACTTGGTGTTCTTTTAGGTGGGTTGAAGGCATGGCGCCAGTTTTCTCTCAAGCTGCATGGCGTTGTGTTTGGCATCTCATCCAGGTACCATGTGAAAATGTTGAAAAGTATATCCTTTCTTGGAGTGAGGTACCATGTGCCATAAATGATAAATATGGCAAGTTTAAGAGATATACAATAGAAAAAGGGAATGCCTAGTAAAATTAAAGTTATCAACAAATTTCTATTGCTGGAACTTATAAATCCATTCATTTATTTTATTTGAACGTTGTGGGTAATAAGAAATTAACAAAGTTGGTAGATCTTTCTTGGTTGGTATATTTTTTTGCCTATCAGAGTATCAATGGTATATTTATATGCAGAATGACTTGATTCATGGTTGGGGCTTGGACATGAAGCTCGGTTATTGTGCTCAGGTAAATATTTTCTTGCTAAGCTCTCTCTCTATGTAAACAAATCTTGATAATTTCGTACCAGACATGTAATATTGGAAACATTGTACAAGACTTGTAATATTCTACCAAGTTGCTCAAAAGTGTAATCTAACGAGCTTTTACCGAGCTATTGAGCCTTTTTTTGGTTTTTCAATATTATTTGGTAAAACTAATAATATACTTTTTAATAGAAAATGTCATTGTTGTTTACTGGTATATATATGTGTTTGTTTCTTGTTTTCCTATATTCTTCTCCTTTTCTATTTATAAGCATGAAATGAATGTTGCACACTTATTGAATGGGCAATTAATATGATTTTCAGGGGGACAGAACAAAGAAAGTCGGTGTTATAGATAAAGAATTTGTTGTTCATCAAGGGATTCCTACCTTGGGAGGCCCTTCTCCAAATAAGGTACTTTTTATTTTCAATCAAGGGGCATGCCAGATTTTGAATTTTATTCAGGAAGCTGAGAATGTAATATCTTCCTTCTCTTTTTCTCTTGCAGCCACTTCGAAGAAGCTTGGATTTGAGAACTATGGTAAGAATTAATGTTCACATATCACAAAATGCCAAAAAAAGAAGGAAACAAAAGAAAAAGTTAACTAATCACAGGTGCTAATATAATTGGCTGGTAATAGGTGAGAAGGCAGTCTACAGCTGAGTTGAAAAGGTTTAAAGAGAGATGGAACAAGGCCGTCAAAGAGGATAAGAGTTGGAGGGACCCTTTTGAAAATTTTCCAGTGAGAAGTCAGAGATGAAGCTTGATCTCAACTGCTCAAATATTTCGAAGTTTTGAAAGTATGGTTGATATGCTAACATCTCATTCTTGAAGGTAACATTTTTTTTTTCTTTCAAAGGCTAGGTCTCGTCAGTCTGCCCCTTGTCATCTGTCAAGTGCCTAATTCCAATTATAGTATAATTAGGATGTTTCATTTATGTATTTAATTTTGAGGAATTATTCAATGCTAAGACGTATAGTTCATTTTTACAAAGAACACTGAATGTGAAAAAAAGATTAACACAATGAAAAGAATGTAACAATGTAATTTGTATGTAAAATGGTGCTTTACACATTTGAAATTTCAACTTCACATTGCAGATAAATTTTCTTCTGTATGACCTAGATAGAAGCTGTCTCAACTATTGTTCGACTCAACACCATTACTGTCATTTTGAAGAAACACGGCCCCTTGGAAGTTTTTTTTCCAATTAACATTACTGACTTCCAGTATATACTTCGAAGAGAAGAAGGGCTCATGACAGGACCCCTTTTTTGTTGATTAGTAGCAGTGTCAAGTGATTTTGTGCCTTTTTTTCCCCTGGAAAAAGATGCAGCTTGGCTACCCTTATTTTTTTATTCGAATTGTGACATGTAGACCGTTAACTGTATGAAGTATGAACAGATACGAATATATAAAATGTGTTCTGCTAGTATAGAGTGAACTTGCGATGCTTGCAGTGTAATGTAAGAGACTACATTTGACAATTCACTTTTGTAAAGGTGAAGATTTACACAGCACATATGATTCCCACAATCAGATCAGTTCATAGAAATTGTAAAAAAAAAAAAAAAACCACCACCTTGGTAGAGTTGGTAAACATAACCAAGTTTACACCATACACAGTTTAACTCTATTTTAAAAATCTTGAAATAACTTTTGAAGATAGTGTTATGATGTTAAGTTATAAACTCTCTATTAAGTGCTATCTAAATTTAAAAAAATAAAACTTAGTTCCAGTTGCCAATAATTATGGTTTTTAAATTATGAGAGCGACACTTGAATGAGATCAATTATATAAATTTTTCTTGTTGTGAATGGGATCAAAATTTACCGAAATTTTTTATTAATAGGGAATTAAATAAGAAAAATATCAGCAATGGAGAAGGTTTTACAAGAAATTTGAAAAGTAGAAAAAACGTGAGGACGTTATAGATCACAATTTCTAATTAATGAAATAGTGCAAGAATAAAAAATAGAATTTTGTACTTGGACGTACTGGTTTATTAATGATCTGACTTTTTTTTAACACCGTTTTACTAATCAGATTTCGCTAATTAGAATGTTGTGAGAGGACGTGGTCTATTAACGGTCCAACTTTTTTTTAACACTTTCACTAATCAGATTTCGCTAATTAAGACGTTGTGAGAGGACATTATAGACCATCACTTTTTTTTTACTTTTCAAATTCCCCACAAAACCTTCTCCATTGTTGATATATTTTTATTTATTTTTCTATTAATACAAATCTCGGCAAAATTTACATGATATTTATCATTTTACTCTTAAATTATATAATATAAAATAATTATACAAATTTTTCTGGTTGCTTATTATATATATTATTTTATTATAAATTATATAATAGAAAATAAAAAATAAGTACACAAATTTTGAAAAAAAAAATTAGATCAATTATTTAAGGTGGCTCCGCCCCAGAATATCCATAAAGGTAAAGAATTTCTTGCAAAGAACAAAAAAAGGGTCAACAGCACATTAAACATAGACTGATTGGTACCCGATTAATTTAGGTATAATACAACTAAATTAAGATCATACTTCATAAAAACATTGACCATAGGATCTGTTACTCTGCTAATACTTATCTTGTTTGGTCATTCATTACAGTTTTCTTTCCTTGTCGAAGTATATACTGAAAGTCATATTTTAAGTACATTCATGATATCTGAGTGAGTCTATGATACTATGCATATCACGGATTGGTCCGTACTATGGATTAATATTTTTGTTTTCAAAATCCTAACCGTTGATCTGAACCGTTCAACATGGTCCCCATATGAATATGTACTTTGTAGACTGCGTTTTATATTTTCTAGAATGTTTTTACTATTTTTTAAGATAGATAGAAATTCACTTGATCTGAAAGTTCTAGACCATCCAAAAACAGTGATTCATATTCAAAATCTATGGTCTACTGCAAAACCCCATTTTCTTTAGGTTCATCATCCTCCTCATACATGCCGTTGATCACATCCTCTATAAATTTGCTTCACCTCTGCTTTTCTATCCATCAAGCCTACTTTAAATTGTGACCCTACAAAAGAGAGTATTTACAAGAAACATAAAATTTCAAACTACTGTTGTGACCAATTCCTCACCAAAGTAACAATTATTCTTAAACCAGGAACTGTATCTAATAAAATAATTTATTTTGTTGAGATTAATAGAACAGCATGTACCTTCCCCTTGGTTTCTTCTTTATCTTCTTCCTCTTCCACTTCTTGGCCTTTCTTACTCTCTCTGTCTTCCTTATTATCTTTTCCTGTTATACGGTCCCCTGCTGGTGTGGGGCCGACTTCTCCCTCAGAATCAGATTCTTTATCTACATCCTCTTGCTCCGGTTCAGCTGCTTGTTTCTCACTACTCTTTCTTCTCTGCAAAAATTTTATTAAAAAATGAGAGTATATCAAGTCAATAGCATGGAGAGATTGCCACTACAAAGTTGTATACCTGCTCAAAACCATTGTCTAAGAAAGTAAATGAAAAAAATGGTGGTAAGAGGAAGTTCAAAAAAAAATTAGAACCTTCGCTCCACCACTCGTAACACGTGGAGACTCCAAGAATTCAATCAATTTTCCAGTTATCTCTTCCTACATTTAACAAAATTGTACTATTTCGTCAGAGGCAAAAACATTTGTTAATTATAATAACAAAATCTGCAAGTCTTTCAAACCTTCTTAGTAGATGCTTTGCTTATGGGAATGTCCAGTAGCTCGCAAAACTCGCACAGCTTATCTTTCGAAAATTTATCAATCTTCTTCTTTAGCCTCATCTTTTTTTTGTCCTGGAAAATACCACAGCAGCAATTAATCTATAAAAGAACCCATTCCTTGAAGGGTGTTCCATCTATTTCACCTTATCTTGGAAACTAGAAGGCAAAAGCACCCTCCTTGTGATCTCTATTGGACAATACATGATGTAAATTTAAAAGCTTACATCGGTCCATACAAAGCCAGAGAACTGGTTGATATTCCTCTTCAAATGAAAAGCCTAGAGAAAATAACTCTTCAAATTAAAAAAACAAGGATATATGCTCAATGCAAAGTATTTAAATTTTATTACAGCCTCTACATACTGGTAAAGACTATGATTAAATTTACAACAAACGCCGAATTATGTGCAATTGGGGCTTAATTATGCAATAATATTTCAAGTAATTCAGTTGTGCAATTATAAGTGAATGAGAAACAGTGAGAATTACACTAGATTTTCTCCCAAAGAGTAAAACATGAAGAGAATGGAGTGTCTCATCAGCCCTTCTTTTTGACAACTTGAAAGAAACTGATACAAGTTCACAATAAATTTACTACTCAGCAACTTAAGGTAAAACATGAAATAGAAATTTAAACAGATTAAATTAGGTAATCTCAAAAGTTCATGAAAAAAGTAAAAAATCGGACTATCATAAAATAAAATAAAAAGTAAGCTAAATGTGTATTTCCAAAAGGGGGCAACACTGTACCATTTGGGATATCTTTCAGCTTTGTTCCGAAACCCTATAAGACAGTAAATACACAAAAAGTAAATTACCCAATTTCTCTATGTTACATCTTAGAGAGATTTAATTTTTACAATTACTGGATAAATGCCTTGCACTATTGACAACAATTTCCATGTAGCCATATCTTGTAGTCCAAAATGTTCAGTTTGAAAGACATGCTTTAAATCTGAAACTGAATTAATGATGCCACAGAATATAAATTAACATGTTCATACACTGCAAAGATCCAAGATCTACAATTTATCAATGTCGAGGTAAATCTGAATAACAGGTAACAAACAGAACAAATGAGAAAAAGCAACCCTTGAAATGAAAAAGACAAAACCTGAACAATAGAAATCCCCTTTTTACCAGAGCCACTCCTGGGAGAGCCAGTAACAAAATACCTATCCACAGCCTTTCTCTCTCTTGAAGAAGTTCTCTCTCCTTTCCTCTCCATCCCCTTCTCTTTCTTTTCTTCCTCCTCAACCTCTTTCGCCCCGCTGCCTTCTATATCTTCTTTCTTCTTTCTACCTCGCTTTCTCTTCTCTTTCGCCCCACCTTTATCCCTTAGAGTGGAGCTAGCATTAGTGCTTTTAAAGAACTCAAAAAACTGTATCAAACCCATACTGTTGATGAGTACATGCAAAGATTTGAGAAGGTGAAAACCAGATCTCAATTAGAGCCTCCATATTTACTGCTGAATTCATTAGTGGGTTGAATGAGGATATCAAACACTTGTATCTAGCTATGAAACCGAGTAGTATGCTAGATGCCTTTGAGCAAGCTAGACATATGGAGTTGCACTAAAATATCAAGCTAGGAAGAATAAACATTCTTTGATCAGAAATTCAAATTTAGAAAAGAAAAGGAATAGAAATGTGTATCTCTCATAATTATTTAACCATAAAACATGAAGAAACACTGACTGTTGATATCGCGTGAGAGATTGATGATGCCAAGCTGTTTCATCCTCTCCATGTTTGAGTTGATCCTCTCTTCCCTTGCCTTTTCAATGCTTAATGGAGCTTGATCCATCTCGACCTCAATCGGCCTATTTCACAAACCACAATTTCACATTTTAGAATAATGTAATCTAAAACACAGTTTACTCTTAAACCCTATACCACAATTTCACAATTTAAGCCTAAACCCTAAACAATAATCCATAAACCCTAAATCATCTTGGCATTTTAAAACAGATATTGTTTGCGGCTACTATAGATTTTAATCCCCAAAATTATGTTGCTTATAGAAAAAATAGCAAAATCTACAATATTCAAAAGAAATTTCAAACTACAATTTCATCAATTTCAAACATTAATAGAGAGAGAGCCCAAAAATACTTACCTAGAGAGGAAGGAGGGAGAAATCTAGAGAGAAATTGAATACAAAAAAAACTGATTAGAAGCTTAAGCGAGAGGAGAGAGCCCACCTAGTGACTAGTGAGTGAGAGAGAGAGCGGTGGGGGACCCATCTGTCTGTGACAAGTAACAGGAGTTTAGTAAAATTTGGGGAACCCATTTTTACAGAGCAGTTTTTAGTGCGTACAGAGTTCGAATTTTTGATGGACCAAAATACCCCTACATCAAAGGCAGAAGATTTACTCTGTAAAATTCGAACGCTGATGATCAGGGGTATTTTGGTCCATAAAAAATTCGAACTCTGTACGCACTAAAAACTACTCTGTAAAAATGGGTTCCCAAAATTTGTGACAGAAAAACAGCTGTCCGTTTTGGGGAAAAGGAACAGTTTCCGCCTCTCCGCTGCTAATAAGCGTTGATGATCACATTTATTCCCCTCTTGCATCTGAATTCGCATCCTCTGAGTCTCTGAGATCATATTTTGCGTGACTTTTTGGGAAAAATCAACCGTTCAGAGACGTTCTGCACGAATCTCAAAGCTCAAATAATATTGGTCACTGTGCTATTCTCAAATAGGTACCGGACACCTCGGTCACGCAAGCAAAATATGATGGGGACCATAAGAATCAAGTGGAAACATTTTTGTACCGTACCCGTTACAAATTGTCTTTATTCGTATTCTATTTTTATCTGCTACGAATTATCTTATATGTAATCTATCTTTATCTGTTATAGTTGTCGGATAACGAAAATATAGCAGATAAATAACGGATAATATTAATATAATAATTATTTTTATTATTTATTAAATAAAACATTAAAACACATTCACTTCACACATGCGTGTGTTTTAAATGTCTAAACCTTGTTATCTGCCGGATGTGATCTGCCTCTTGCCGACCCGATTTTCTTCCTAGAGAAATACAAATATTGGCAAGTTATTATTTGCAAAAATATATTTTATTTAGTGTGAGGTATAATTGGGAAATGTGTGATTGGTGTTATATAAGCATTTGTGTGAAAATTTGATTAGGTTTCCTCAACTTATTTAGTTGTTTCAAAATCTGGATAGCCAGTAAACTCGATCAAAAATTCAAAAAGAATTAAACTTGATCATGATACTTTAATTTTGTAATGTCACCTATTTCACTGGCGTTTGATGTGTATTATGCTGAACAACTTGAGGAAGTTCTTCAATTCTGCATTATATACTTATAGAATAAGGCTGGCGTGCTACCTGTAGCATAGTGACATGTCGTGCTATTTCTTCAAAAACCTATTGAATAAACTTCAAATGACAAATCCAAACTGTTGAAACCGATCTACTTCACGAGTAGTGTATTTACATATAAAATTTATAAATTTTTACATTCATTTAGTATAAGATCAAACGGGCAAAAAATAATGAAAAATGAATGTATTAAAATTAATTTATAATTCTTTTTTTTTTTACCACTTGACTTTATACCAAATGAATTTAAAAAATTATAATTTTGGCATGTAAATACATCACTTATGTAGTAGATTGGTTTCAACAGTTTGAATTAGCCATTGAAACATATCCAATAAGTTTTTGAAGAAATAGCACAGTACGTCACTATGCTACAAGTAGCACACTAGCCTTATTCATATTTATATATGTTACTTTTTGTGCAACAATAAACAATTTGGAAAAAGTGGGTAGATCCGCTCTATGCATGATTAAAATTTTAAAATTCAGTGGGACCCCCATGAATTCATAGCTAAACCTCCCTGGCTTGGCAGTAGATCCGCTCTATGCCTCTATGCTGATTTCAATTAAGCAGCAGGGTATACTAGTCAATAACCCACACGTTGCAGTGGAAATTAAAAGTTTGATCAGTTCAGTTTTATTTTGCGGATTGATAGTATTACATTATTGTAATTTTTTAATTTATGAAAATAAAAATGTCACTACTCACTCTTTTTTGGAAATTGTCTTTTTTTAGTTTCTCAAGTCTAAAACTTTTATTCATTTCTAATAAATAATTGAAATGGCATGCACTGATAACTAAATAAAGTTGCATTTTAATACAATTATTCTGATATCTATAGTTCACAAATCTAACAAAGAGAAACAATAAATTTCAAAGCTTTACATTAAAAAAAGAGGAAATTTATCTTAAAAATTTTAATATCTCGGAGCAAAGAAGCCAATCAATTTGGCTCATGATCAGAATTCAAAGGTTGCCAATAAAATGAGAACTTTGTAAGACAAATTTCTTTGATAAACAAATTTTTTTTCGATTTTTGTGGGTTTTGGTAGTGTTATAAGATATCCAATTCACCAGATTGCTAAACAAAAAGAAAAGTTCTGATTCCAATGATATTATTACATGCGCTTACAGATAACTCAGTAGATATAGATACAAATAGCCTCAACAATCTAGCTTACAAACAACGTTGCAAATTTTAATCTCAAGAAATGGAAGCTTCTTCCACGCTTACTCCAATGCGGTACATTATTATTTATTTAAGTGGTGTTGTGAAAGCATAGTGACAAATTAAAAGTTCGGATTCGATCTGGCGGGATCAAAAATTTGTGGTTCGGATATAATTCGAGAATGATTCAATACAACAATGAAGCAAAAAAAAATTCCCAAAAAAAGAACCCCTCAAAATAGGAAAAAAAATTGGCTTTTTTCGCGATTATGTCATGATTCGTGTTTTTTTCTTTTGCGTTTTATTTAGAATTTGGTTCGGATATGCCAAAAAAGCGAATTAACTTTCAAGGATATAATGTTTCCAAAAATATTTGGCAATTCAGAAGTTTACAACGTACCCATTTGATCTTTAATTTAGACCTGTTTGGATAATCAATTTAGAATCATAAGATTATGTACCTCATTCTTTGGCACACAGCTGCAAGAATTGTGTTTTTATTTTACATATTAGAATTACCGTGTACCAATGTAATTTGGAAGTAGAAACATCTCACACACACAAATATATAGAAAATAAGTTGAATTCAAAAATCCTCTCTGGAACAAAAACCAAACTTCTAATATCTATATATATTAGAAGTAATATCAATCCATATATTAGAAGTAACTTGAAAAGAAAATCAAAACAACAAACCAAATATTAAACATTTGGCGCACAGTTATAAACCCTAAACCCTAAAATAGGAAACAGGCTGAAATGAAGTATATTTCTGTAGCATTATCAGACCAGTGTCTAAAGAAGCGAAAAAAGAATATGAAAAGGGTATGAGAAAAGGAAAACAATTTGAAATCGTAAGTGATACGCCCCTTTCCGGATGCAGGCGGGCCGTATAGCTGGACTTTCGGTTTACTGGGCTCGACCTGCGTAGGGTCTGCAGGCCGAGATGTGTGGGGTGGAGTGCCGTGCTGTGGGCGTGACGTGTGTGTCTGAGGTCTTTAACTCTTCCCTATCATACCTCAGTAAGTGTGTCAAAAATCCAACCTGTAATGAATGGAGCTCAGCGCCTTATATAGGCCTGGTCGTCCGTACGGGCGGTAATAACACCGCTTTACTGTTCAGCGGAGACAGTTACGGTGAGCGTGGAATACCTGGTAACGGCGAAGGTGAAGGTGTCACCTCGCACGGTGAAGGTGAAGGTGAACGTGTCACCTTGCCTGGTGAAGGTGAAGGTGTCACCTTACCCGGTGAAGGTAAAGTTGATGGTGTCACCTTACCCGGTGAAGGTGAAGGTGTCACCTTGCACAGTGAAGGTGAAGGTGAAGGTGTCACCTTACCCGGTGAAGGTGAAGGTGAAGGTGTCACCTTACACGGTGAAGGTGAACGTGTCACCTTACCCGGTGAAGGTGAAGGTGAAGGTGTCACCTTACCCGGTGAAGGTGAGGGTGAAGGTGTCACCTTACCCGGTGAAGGTGAAGGTGTCACCTTACCCGGTGAAGGTGAAGGTGATGGTGTCACCTTACCCGGTGAAGGTGAAGGTGTCACCTTGCACGGTGAAGGTGAAGGTGAAGGTGTCACCTTCCCCGGTGAAGGTGAAGGTGTCACCTTCCCCGGTGAAGGTGAAGGTGCCACCTTCATATGGCCGTATGGGACACCTTCACCTTTACCGTGTAAGGGATCCGAGACCAAGCCTATTCATAGTCCGAGGCCTGGTTGTAATATGGGCCATGGGTACATGGCCCTATCAGGATCCGAGACCAAGCTTAGTCATAGTCCGAGGCTTGGTTGTAATATGGGCCGTGGGCACATGGCCCTATCATTTGCCCCCGAAGCCGGAATGCATGAAGTAAAATGCGTTTCGGCTTGAAGGCTTTTGAGAGTAAACTTTATTACTTGCTCACGTCGTCCCGAAGTTAGCCTGTCGGCCTATGATTGTTTGTGTTTTCAAGTTATGCGGTCTGTTAGTTTGCCGTATTGATCGACAATGTGCTTTTGACAAAAATTTTGCATGCATATCTGTTTCGTTGTTTTAGGCCGTGTTTTTCGGGCCTTAGACCGAGACGTCGTAATTTCTTTTGCATTGAGATTTGGTTTGAGGTGGCACTGTGACCACCTTGCTTTTCAAGCTCATGGGTACCTCGGGGCGTTGAATTTTTTTTTTTTTTTTTTTTTTTTTTTTTTTTTTTTTTTTATAACCATAAGTTGGGTATACAGTTTGTGTTGGTGCAAGGCTTATTGCCGCTGTTTGGCCGAAGAAGTCTTCACTGGCCATCTGCTGCTTGCCAGGTTTCATTCTTACACTGCCCCTTGAGGTTGGCTTTCTCGTAACTTGGCAAAGCAGTCTTCACTGTCCGTCTGCTGGAATAATAAAGTTAGTGCAGCAATAATAAAGCACCTTAATCGTACCTGGCAAGGCAATCTTCACTCGCCATCTGCTGCTTGCCAGGTTTCATTCTTACACCGCCCCGGGGGGTCGGCTTTCTCGTAACCTGGCGAAGCAGTCTTCACTCGAGATCTGCTGCTTGCCAGGTTTCATTCTTACACCGCCCCAAAGGGTCGGCTTTCACGTAACTTGGTGAAGCAGTCTTCACTGGCCGTCTGCTGCAATAATAAAGTTAGTGCAGCAATAATAAAGCACAGGTGAAGCAGTCTTTACTCGCCATCTGCTGCTTGCCAGGTTTCATTCTTACACCGCCCCGGGGGGTCGGCTTTCTCGTAACCTGGCGAAGCAGTCTTCACTGTCCATCTGCTGCAATAATAAAGTTAGTGCAGCAATAATAAAGCACAGGTGAAGCAGTCTTTACTCGCCATCTGCTGCTTGCCAGGTTTCATTCTTACACCGCCCCGGGGGGTCGGCTTTCTCGTAACCTGGCGAAGTAGTCTTCACTGTCCATCTGCTGCAATAATAAAGTTAGTGCAGCAATAATAAAGCACCTTAATCGTACCTGGCGTAGCAATCTTCACTCGCCTTCTGCTGCTTACCAGGTTTCATTCTTTCACCGTCCCGAGGGGTCTGCTTCCTCGTATCCTGGCGAAGCAGTCTTCACTCGAGATCCGACGCTTGCCAGGTTTCATTCTTACACCGCCCCGGGGGGTCGGCTTTCTCGTAACCTGGCGAAGCGGCCTTCACTCGAGATCTGCTGCTTGCCAGGTTTCATTCTTACACCGCCCCAAAGGGTCGGCTTTCACGTAACCTGGTGAAGCAGTCTTCACTGGCCGTCTGCTGCAATAATAAAGTTAGTGCAGCAATAATAGAGCACAGGCGAAGCAGTCTTCACTCGCCATCTGCAGCAATAATAAAGTTAGTGCAGCAATAATAAAGCAAAGGCGACGCAGTCTTCCCTCACCATCTGCTGCTTGCCAGGTTTCATTCTTACACCACCCCGGGGGGTCGGCTTTCTCGTAACCTGGCGAAGCGGTCTTCATTGGCCGTATGCTCAAGGCCAGACCCCTTCACCTTCATACGGTGAAAGTAAAGGCGAAGGCGTCACCTAGCCCAGCGAAGATTAATGCGAAAGGCATCACCTTACCCGGCGAAGGTGAAGGCGAAGGCGTCACCTAACCCGGCGAAGGTGAAGGCCGAGGCGTCACCTTACCCGGCGAAGGTGAAGGCTGAGGCTTCCCCATACCCGGCGAAGGTGAAGGCCGAGGCGTCGCCTAACCCGGCGAAGGTGAAGGCCGAGGCGTCGCCTTACCCGGGGAAGGTGAAGGCCGAGGCGTCAACTTACCCGGCGAAGGTGAAGTCCGAGGCGTCCCCTAACCCGGCGAAGGTGAAGGCGGAGGCGTCCCCTAACCCGGCGAAGGTGAAGGCGCAGGAGTCACCTTACCCGGCGAAGGTGAAGGCCGAGGCGTCACCAAGCCCCGGCGAAGGTGAAGGCGAAGGATTCACCTTACTCGGCGAAGGTGAAGGCGGAGGCTTCACCTTACCCAGCGAAGGTGAACGCGGAGGCTTCACCTTACCCGGCGAAGGTGAAGGCCGAGGCGTCACCTAACCCGGCGAAGGTGAAGGCGGAGGCGTCACCAAGCCCGGCGAAGGTGAAGGCCGAGGCGTCTCCTACCCCGGCGAAGGTGAAGGCCGAGGCGTCACCAAACCCGGCGAAGGTGAAGGCCGAGGCGTCACCTAACCCGGCGAAGGTGAAGACCGAGGCGTCGCCTTACCCGGCGAAGGTGAAGGCCGAGGCGTTAACTTACCCGGCGAAGGTGAATTCCGAGGCGTCACCTAACCCGGCGAAGGTGAAGGCCGAGGCGTCACCTAACCCGGCGAAGGTGAAGGCGCAGGAGTCACCTTACCCGGCGAAGGTGAAGGCCGAGGCGTCACCAAGCCCCGGCGAAGGTGAAGGCGAAGGATTCACCTTACTCGGCGAAGGTGAAGGCGGAGGCTTCACCTTACCCAGCGAAGGTGAACGCGGAGGCTTCACCTTACCCGGCGAAGGTGAAGGCCGAGACGTCACCTAACCCGGCGAAGGTGAAGGCGGAGGCGTCACCAATCCCGGCGAAGGTGAAGGCGGAGGCGTCACCAAGCCCGGCGAAGGTGAAGGCCGAGGCGTCACCAAGCCCGGCGAAGGTGAAGGCCGAGGCGTCACCAAGCCCGGCGAAGGTGAAGGCCGAGGCGTCACCTTACCCGGCGAAGGTGAAGGCGGAGGCTTCCCCATACCCGGCGAAGGTGAAGGCGGAGGCTTCGCCTTACCCAGCGAAGGTTAACGGGGAGGCTTCACCTTACCCAGTGAAGGTGAACGCGGAGGCTTCACCTTACCCGGCGAAGGTGAAGGCCGAGGCGTCCCCTAACCAGGCGAAGGTGAAGGCGGAGGGGTCACCAAGCCCGGCGAAGGTGAAGGCCGAGGCGTCTCCTACCCCGGCGAAGGTAAAGGCCGAGGCGTCACCAAACCCGGCGAAGGTGAAGGCCGAGGCGTCACCTAGCCCGGCGAAGGTGAAGGCCGAGGCGTCGCCTTACCCGGCGAAGGTGAAGGCCGAGGCGTTAACTTACCCGGTGAAGGTGAATTCCGAGGCGTCACCTAACCCAGCGAAGGTGAAGGCCGAGGCGTCACCTAACCCGGCGAAGGTGAAGGCGCAGGAGTCACCTTACCCGGCGAAGGTGAAGGCCGAGGCGTCACCAAGCCCCGGCGAAGGTGAAGGCGCAGGATTCACCTTACTCGGCGAAGGTGAAGGCGGAGGCTTCACCTTACCCAGCGAAGGTGAACGCGGAGGCTTCACCTTACCCGGCGAAGGTGAAGGCGGAGGCGTCACCAAGCCCGGCGAAGGTGAAGGCGGAGGCGTCACCAAGCCCGGCGAAGGTGAAGGCGGAGGCGTCACCAAGCCCGGCGAAGGTGAAGGCCGAGGCGTCACCAAGCCCGGCGAAGGTGAAGGCCGAGGCGTCACCTTACCCGGCGAAGGTGAAGGCGGAGGCTTCCCCATACCCGGCGAAGGTGAAGGCCGAGGCGTCACCAAGCCCCGGCGAAGGTGAAGGCGAAGGATTCACCTTACTCGGCGAAGGTGAAGGCGGAGGCTTCGCCTTACCCAGCGAAGGTGAACGGGGAGGCTTCGCCTTACCCAGCGAAGGTGAACGGGGAGGCTTCACCTTACCCGGCGAAGGTGAAGGCCGTGGCGTCACCTAACCCGGCGAAGGTGAAGGCGGAGGCCTGACCTTACCCGGCGAAGGCGTCACCTAACAGGCGAAGGTGAAGGCGAAGGATTCACCTTACTCGGCGAAGGTGAAGGCGGAGGCTTCACCTTATCCAGCGAAGGTGAACGCGGAGGCTTCACCTTACCCGGCGAAGGTGAAGGCCGAGGCGTCACCTAACCCGGCGAAGGTGAAGGCGGAGGCGTCCCCTAACCCGGCGAAGGTGAAGGCGCAGGAGTCACCTTACCCGGCGAAGGTGAAGGTGGAGGCGTCACCAAGCCCCGGCGAAGGTGAAGGCGAAGGATTCACCTTACTCGGCGAAGGTGAAGGCGGAGGCTTCGCCTTACCCAGCGAAGGTGAACGGGGAGGCTTCACCTTACCCGGCGAAGGTGAAGGCCGAGGCGTCACCTAACCCGGCGAAGGTGAAGGCGGAGGCCTGACCTTACCCGGCGAAGGCGTCACCTAACAGGCGAAGGTGAAGGCGAAGGATTCACCTTACTCGGCGAAGGTGAAGGCGGAGGCTTCACCTTATCCAGCGAAGGTGAACGCGGAGGCTTCACCTTACCCGGCGAAGGTGAAGGCCGAGGCATCACCTAACCCGGCGAAGGTGAAGGCGAAGGATTCACCTTACGCGGCGAAGGTGAAGGCGGAGGCTTCACCTTACCCAGCGAAGGTGAACGGGGAGGCTTCACCTTACCCGGCGAAGGTGAAGGCCGAGGCGTCACCTAACCCGGCGAAGGTGAAGACGGAGGCGTCACCAAGCCCGGCGAAGGTGAAGGCCGAGGCGTCACCTAACCCGGCCAAGGTGAAGGCCGAGGCGTCACCAAGCCCGGCGAAGGTGAAGTCCGAAGCGTCACCTTACCCGGCGAAGGTGAAGGCGCAGGCTTGACCTTACCCGGCCAAGGTGAAGGCGGAGGCTTCACCTTATCCAGCGAAGGTGAACGCGGAGGCTTCACCTTACCCGGCGAAGGTGAAGGCCGAAGGTTTCGGTTTCGGTTTCGCACATTTTAGGTGAAGGTGCCTTTATCTGTCTAGCGAAGGCGTTGGCCCCACGGTGGTTGATACGCCCCTTTCCGGATGCAGGCGGGCCGTATAGCTGGACTTTCGGTTTACTGGGCTCGACCTGCGTAGGGTCTGCAGGCCGAGATGTGTGGGGTGGAGTGTCGTGCTGTGGGCGTGACGTGTGTGTCTGAGGTCTTTAACTCTTCCCTATCATACCTCAGTAAGTGTGTCAAAAATCCAACCTGTAATGAATGGAGCTCAGCGCCTTATATAGGCCTGGTCGTCCGTACGGGCGGTAATAACACCGCTTTACTGTTCAGCGGAGACAGTTAAGGTGAGCGTGGAATACCTGGTAACGGCGAAGGTGAAGGTGTCACCTCGCACGGTGAAGGTGAAGGTGAACGTGTCACCTTGCCTGGTGAAGGTGAAGATGTCACCTTACCCGGTGAAGGTAAAGTTGATGGTGTCACCTTACCCGGTGAAGGTGAAGGTGTCACCTTGCACAATGAAGGTGAAGGTGAAGGTGTCACCTTACCCGGTGAAGGTGAAGGTGAAGGTGTCACCTTACACGGTGAAGGTGAACGTGTCACCTTACCCGGTGAAGGTGAAGGTGAAGGTGTCACCTTACCCGGTGAAGGTGAGGGTGAAGGTGTCACCTTACCCGGTGAAGGTGAAGGTGTCACCTTACCCGGTGAAGGTGAAGGTGATGGTGTCACCTTACCCGGTGAAGGTGAAGGTGTCACCTTGCACGGTGAAGGTGAAGGTGAAGGTGTCACCTTACCCGGTGAAGGTGAAGGTGTCACCTTCCCCGGTGAAGGTGAAGGTGCCACCTTCATATGGCCGTATGGGACACCTTCACCTTTACCGTGTAAGGGATCCGAGACCAAGCCTATTCATAGTCCGAGGCCTGGTTGTAATATGGGCCATGGGTACATGGCCCTATCAGGATCCGAGACCAAGCTTAGTCATAGTCCGAGGCTTGGTTGTAATATGGGCCGTGGGCACATGGCCCTATCCGTAAGCTTACGAACCGCCAACTTTGCAATTAGGATAAAAAACTATTCAAGCAAGCGCAACTTATCGGATTGCAAATTTGAAATTGAAAAGAAATTTAAAACAAAGAGCTAAAGATTAAACATTTGAGCAAAAAATGAAGATGAAAATGGGAAGGAAAAAAAAAATTGAAATCGTACATCAGCATTGAGCAGACCTGAAATCGCGGCAAAGAGAGGGCTTCTCTGGAGCGCCAATTGTAGAGAACAAAGACAGAGAGAGACGAGATTTGGGAGAGTGGCTGTTCTATATCGCAAATGGAGAGGAGAGATTGAGAGAGAACGATTTCTCTACATAACTCAATTCTTCCCTTCACCCTTTTCCATTTTTTTTTTTTTTTTACTAAAGAGTTGGAACTTTCCAGTGGCCACTGGAAGAAAAGAAAGAGAGAGAATTTGAGGGGAAAGTCTGGGAGTATGAATCGTGGCACCCACAGATCAGTTATACTGTAGACTGTACTGTAGATAAACTTCAAGGATTAGATGTATAGATAGATATCTGGTACAGTAATGCTGTATGGTACATATGACACCAATGTCTAATACATATGATATTCCTCATTATATTGCTTATGCTTTTCTCAATATGCTTCTTTCTGCTTGTTTCTGATTTACTTCTTTTTACATGCTCTCTACTGTGTGTGTGTATATATCTATCTATCTATCTATCTATCTATATATATATAGAGAGAGAGATGGGCTACGGTACTTCGCGAAGTAAAGCGAGTGTTTTACTTCGCGCTCGTATCTCCATTTTCAAAGTTCAAAACGTCGATCCAAACCGTTCAAGTTGATCTCCATATTGAAATGTGCTTGGAGACCAAATTTTACAATTTTTGGAATTTTTTTACTATTTATTAAGCCACTTTGAAAATCGCTGATCCAACGGTTTCACTGTTCAAACAGTGAAACCGTTGGATCAGCAATTTTCAAAGTGGCTTAATAAATAGTAAAAAAATTCCAAAAAATATAAAATTTGGTCTCCAAGCACATTTCAATATGGAAATCACATCTAACGGTTCGGATCAACTATTTGAACTTTGAAAATGGAGATACGAGCGCGAAGTAAAACACTCGCTTTACTTCGCGAAGTACCGTAGCCCATCTATATATATCTATATATATATATATATAGGTTGGCTAATATACAATCGATTGTTCCCAAGCTCCCGTGCAACCAAGTCATTTTTCTAATTTTCAAAGTCCAAAAAGTTGATCTAAACCGTTAGATGTGATCTTTATATTAAAATGTGCTTGGAGTCCAAATTTTACATTTTTTTGAATTTTTTTACTATTTATTAAGCCACTTTGAAAATCGCTGATCCAACAGTAGCTTAACCAAACAGTAAAAACAGAAGCCACCGTTGGGTCGGCAATTTTCAAAGTGGCTTGATAAATAGTAAAAAAATTCAAAAAAATGTAAAATTTAGTCTTGAACTATATTTTAATATAGATATCACATCTAACAGTTTAGATCGACCGTTTGGACTTTGAAAATCGGAAAACGACTTAGTTGCACGAGAGCTCAGGAACAATCGATTGTATATTAGCCGACCTCTATATATTTCCAAAAGGCTAAATATTTCATGAGTGATGATGTTCTATTATGCTGCTTCAAATAATAACTTATTGATTTGTATGTATATATAATACATTTGAAAACTGCACTAAAGCATTTGATGTAATTGCAAAGGCCACCCCACATTTGTCATAATGTGAACCAACTTTTTTGCAGTTATTTGCAAATAACACCCAACCGTCATGCAACAAACGAAAAGCAACGTAATTTATATTGACTAAATTGAACCTAACTTATATCTCGTATAAAGTTAACTAAATAATTTGTACTAAACTGTCCCAAAGATGTGCCTGAAAACAGTAAAATTAAACATCCAAAATTTGAATCTGCTCAAAATCTGGCAAAATTTAAATTGTTTCCTTCAATTCTAGGCAGGTGTAAAATATTTCACGTGGTTTTTTGTTTTGCCGAAGTAGATGCCAGGTACGACAGTGTCCTGTGTCCCACAAGGAGTAGAAATACACCAAGAAATCCTAGCGCCTTTAATGTTGTAAACAGATCCAACTGTGTACCAAAACCAAATGTTAGCAACAAAAAGAAACGAAAAAAAAAGCAAATAAATCTGTCAATTAATTGGTTTCAATGTGTACCAAACCCTAAACACAGAAAGAAATATCATGTACTGTATACCATTACAAGCCGAGTTATCTAAATATCATGTATATACACTTGCAACTTGAGACATCTTCATGCCTCCTAACGATTATACCAGATCTATCTCAATTTTAATTAAATTGAACAAATTACCCTGCTTTCTTTTCATTAATTGTGAAGAACAAAATATGATATATTGTACACCATTGCAAGCAAAGATATACGTATCTTCATGCCTCCTAAAGCTATATACCTGATCTATCTCAGTTTTAATATAATTGAGCAAATTACCCAGCTTTCTCTTCATTAATTGTGAAGAGGGAAACAGTTGATTGGGTTTTTTGAGATCTGGCAGGTAAAACTAAACAATCTGGAGATCATCCCTCACCCTCACAGATGAATTAATAATAAAAGTAGAGTGATGCTATGGTACTATGCATAGTGCGGATTAGTCCGTACTATGAATAAATATTTTTGTTTTCAAAGTCCAAATAGTTGATCTAAACCGTTCAAGATGATTTTCATATAAAAATGTACTTGCAGACTAAATTTCACATTTTTAGAATTTTTTTTTTAGATACGTAGAAAACCACTACTTTTGAATGATCTAGAATATTTAGATCAAGTGATTTTCCAACTATCTAAAAAAAAATAGTAAAAAAGATTTTAAAAAATATAAAATTGATCTACAAGTACATTTTCATATGATAATCATGTTGAACGGTTCATATCAACTATTTTGACTTTAAAAACGAAAATATTGATCCATAGTACCGACCAATATGTGCTATGCATAGTACCATAGCCTCACTCATAAAATTATATGTAAGAAGAAATAGACCTTAAGCCAGAAAAGGACATAGAGCAGCAAAACAGCTCCGATGCCTCCATGGAATAACACGGCGAATGAAGCTGGCACAGCTGAAGATGGGAAGCCCTTGAAATTCACTCCAATTCGCAGAAGCTGTCATTTTTAACATTGCAAAGAGAAAAAAGAAAAATTAATATCGATTTATTTATTTTCTCAGGGCCATAAGTTTGAACCTAAAAATCAACCAGTCAAAACTATCATGACAGTAAAATATTTAGTATACATATAAATAAACAAATAAGCAGCAGCAATTTTAGAAAAGAAAGGCATCCTACACTAAAGCAGGTATACTAAATCACAGGTGGTGTTTGGTTGAGGCCTAATCCATGGAATAAGAGGTTTAGGTCTCAGTTATTCCACCAAATGCAGATTAATTAGGCCGGCCTAACTAGGCATAACTCTAAATTTAAACCACTTATTAAGGTGGCTTAGGAGTTAGTTGCCCTACGGCCCCACTGTCAGGGACTATTCATTTTTTTCCCTCTCTTCTTTAGTCACTGCTATTTTTGAATAGCTTAGGCCATGACATAACTTTAACCACAACCAAACATGAATAGCTTACATCAGCCTAAGTTGGAATAGGCCTCAACCAATTCCAAACACCACCCGAAGGTATAGGCAGTCAAAACTAAAAAAGTACACTGACGAGATTCCTTTGTTTTTTTCTGTTAATTAGGAGGGAAATGAGATAAACAAATACCCCGATCAAGAAAGCTAAGAGAGGGAGAAGAGTGAGGCCCATAAATACAAGAGAGAGCTCCTGAGGCGGTCTCTTTTCGGGTGCACGAAAGATGTGCGATATCTCCTCCTTCGGCCCGAACCGAGACAACGGGTCAACGGGTTGAGCAGGTGGTTTGGGTGCCTTCTCTGGTGCCTCTGGTAGGTCAAGCTCAATTGAACCAAGGGACCACAGCAATGAATTTTCCTGTTAGATTTACACTAAAACATTAATTTTTGTTCAAGAAACCACCAAAAGTAATGAGATTTATGATGAGAATTAGAGGTGTTCATTGGGTTGGTTCGGTTAAAACCTAATTAAAATAGTCAAATCAAAATTTTATTTGGTTCTCAAAAATATAACCGAACCAACCGAATTAAACTTGGCAACCGAATAACAACCAAACCAAAATAACAATGTAATTGAAAGGTTAAAACTCAATACATCCACAACTACATTTGATATTCATAGAAATAAATATATATGAATTATATAAGCTGTTGACATTACATACATTCTTGAATTCCATATAAAATATGAAGATGTTCTAAAATATCCAAACTAAAATATAGGTTGTTGATATTAACTACATTATATATAAAGCATGGATTTGAACCCATACAGAGTTTGGTCAGTTCGGTCTTTTTAGTTTTGAAAAATCTAAACCGAACCAAATATAAGAAACCAAAGTAATTCAAAAATTCAACCGAACCGATCCATTTAAACCGAAAAACTGGACTATTTAATCCAAATTTTTCAGTTCAGTTGAAAACCAAATAAACCAGACCCAATGAACACCCCTAAAAAGAACAGAAATAATAAGAAAGAGAAAACAAACCATGACAGCATCACCGATTGCTAATTCAATGCTGTATCTCCCAGACAGGTAATAAAACTTCTCCACCAGCCCGAGAAAGTTCTGAAAATCAAAATTTTATATAAAAATAAAAATGTAATCTTGTAAGACTTCACGAAATAACTAAAAATGTACTATTTTCATCCAGTAAGTAGTAGACAATAAGCAAAGATGCAAATTTTTGTGTGACCATTCTGGTGCTTTTCAAGCTAGGGATTACAGTAACTACTGATATCTGGGTATTTAAATGTACCATAAAAAGTAAAAAATTTATTTTCCATTGACATTTGCAAGCAACAAACAATGGGCACTTCTCAGAAGTTACCATAGATCAGTATGCATGACTATTGACTATTGATAAGGCAGTCACTTCTAATTTTCTTTTTCTAACTGTTGCTTTCTGATTTCATGGCATCGATATTTCTCTATTTTATGTGTGAGTTCTTCAACAGATTGAACATCAGCAGAGAAACAAAATTAAAGTCGATCAATAAAGAATATACAGGGAATTTCATGTATACCCCTCAAAAACCTCAAAATTACATATTTTCCCTTCTAAAATTCATAGTATATAATATTTACCCTTCTAAATTTCAAAAACTCACAAATATACCCAATTATTGGCTTTTCTATTAAAACTTTGTTTTAAATTGATAAAGTACATATTTTACCCTTTATTTAAAAAAAAAAAAAATATATATATATATATATACATGTATATGTATGTAGTCTGTGTAAGAAAAATGTTCCATCTTCTAACTGATCGTTTTCTAAGGACAAATGGAATGGTTCATTTCTCTACCTGTACTGTACTATAAATAGGTACATAAATAAATTGTCATAAGAGAGATTACCAGAACAAGCTTGTACTGTTTTGAAGACATGGCTGGAACAAACAGATGCTCAACCTTGGATTCATGCTGAAGTTTCACAATCAACTGTACATAAATAAACAATTTTATATGTTAAAAGTGGAAGGATATCATTTGTTTTGAACATAAAGGATGAAATAAATTGCTGAATTAAAAACCTGATGTGGCTTAAAACTTTTTCCAAGGGGAGTTTTTAATTGGAGAGAAAGTCTCATCTTCTCTAAATGGTTTGCTGACAGAGAAACCATGGAATCCTTTGATAGATCCAATCTGAAGGAAAATAGAAAAATTATACAAAGATTAGTACTTATAATTTTATATGACTGATTTTATGTACTTGTTCGCACATAACAATATCTTGAGCCAGCCCTACATTCTATTAATTTTACATAATTTTATATCATTTTGCAATCCTGACCCTGGTTATGGGGGGTTACTGGATCCAATCATTGTGTGTAGAATAAATATAAGGCCCAATGTCTGACTTAGTCAAATATTTTCATATAAAAATGAAAATAGAAATAGAATAAAGCCAGTCAAGTATGCATACTTTCAACAATCAGGGAAGAAAATTCGACAGGTTGATACAGATCTTACCCCCCCCCCCCCCCCCCCCCCCCCCAAGATGAAACTCAAAAAGTACATATAACAAAAAAAAGGAGGGAGGCTATGGTACTATGCGTAGCACATATTTCGTCCGTACTACAGATCAATATTTTTGTTTACAAAGTCCAAATAGTCGATATGAACCGTACAACGTGATCTCCATATGAACATGTACTTGCATACCAAATTTTAGATTTTTTTACTATTTTTTTAGATAATTAGAAAATAACTACCTACGAATGGTCTAGAAATTTTACAGCAAGTGATTTTCTACCTATCTAAAAAAAATACTAAAAAAATTATAAAAAATGTAAATTTATCTACAAGTACATTTTTATATGAAGATCGTTGCACAGTTCAGATTGATTGTTTGGGCTTTGAAATGGAAGATATTGATCCATAGTACGGACCATTATGCGTTATGCATAGTACCATAGCCTCACTAAAATACAAGATAATATTCCAGCAAAAGAGATTACTTCTTTATAGACTCAGAAGATGCATCACTATCAGAGATAGCAATTTCGGCCTTGTCGATTTTAATATTTCCCGTTAAAAATGTTGTCACGCTAATCTGGCCTCCTGTGGCATAGTTCTCCGCAAGTTCTGGATCAGTCATTGAAACCTATCAAACAAAATAAAAAATAACAAAAAATTCAGATTGCAGTGAAAGAAAATCACTAAAAGGAGGAGGCACAGTTTTATTGACATCATACCTCAAAGATCAAAGAGTACTTGCCAACATCAATGTTAGAGATATCCAAGAAATGGATCCTATTTTCCTGGTCATATTCCAGTTCCTGTAATAGCAAAAAAAAAAATATATATATATATATATATATCAGAAAAACTAGGTCACATGAAGCAACTATTTCTTTCCTTTTTCTTTACTTTCATTTCGTCACTCATGTTTTTGTTCTCTTTACATTTTTTTTTCCATTTTGGAAAGTATCTCAATTATAACATAAACTAAATTTTACAAATTCATCATGCCTACCTCCCAAATAAATCCCGACGAGGCTAACTTCTTTTTTTTCCCAGTTGTAACATATAAATAAGAGGGAAATTTTACAAATTGCCCTATCTTTCAAAATTTTCAAATAAAATGCCCCTCCTCTAAAATTATTAACAAAATGCCCCTCCAATCAAAGAGAAATTAACAAGGGCATTTTGTTTGAAAATTTTGAAAGGTAGAACAATTTGTAAAATTTCTCTAAATAAGAAGAAACAAAAATTCTAGGCTAAGCTTTACCTCACGCAACTAAAAAAAACTGCTAATCCCTGAAATAACTTGTAGTGTAAACTCCACTTATTGACTTTTCAATGGCTTCTCAAAATATGGTTTTCATGTGCAGCAATTCTATCAAGTATCAAACTGCTAAATACTTCAATGCGAAAACATTTCAACCCTGATTAAAGAAGTTATTTATTATATTTGTGTTAGAGTAATTAGCTTCTTTATTGCTCTTACTTCCATAAACATTTTAAATCTTATAACTTAAGAAGAATAACAAAAATAACATATGAGAAAGACACAGAGCGAGCGAGCGAGAGACTCTGCTTTACCTTCTTTTCGAAGGAAGTTACTTCCTTTGAGTCTGGGGTTAGAACTTTGAGTAGACTCACAGTAAGAGGAGGTGAAGGAGAACCAAAGACTGTTGTTACTTCAGCCTGAACAACAGTTGAAACACAAACAAAAATTTATACAAGAGAACATGACTCATATTAAAAAAAATATATTAAATAGTACACTAAAACATCACAAGGGATGCATCTTGAAAGATCTACCTTAAGTTGATCCTTTGAGGTAAGAGAAAGAACGGTAGCAGGAAGAGATAGAATCAAGGGAATTGACACCCTGTAAAAAATGTGCAAATTGTAGATTGATTCGCAAAATAAGTTTACTCCGCACATGGTACAAAACAAAGTATATAAAGAAATAGAAAAATAAAAGATAACACAGTCAATAATATTAATTCACCATTAATGCACCGCTGTTCTCTTAAAATTCAAAATTGATTACCTGTTGCTTTCCAAGGATGCCAAGGAATTGATCTGATAAAAGAAATCCTTAGTAGTGCCAGGAACACCTATGCTCAGAAAGAACTTGGCCAAACCTAATATTTTCTCACCGCCAATCTACATAGACAAAGAATTTAGATCAGGTTTTTAAAAGGTAAGAAATACTTGGGAGTTTTACTTTAAAAAGAAACACTTGATAAAGAAGAGGACCATATAAGCATCTAATTCAATTTAAGCTTCCATCGCAAACATGCAAAATTGCTTGATATTTACATTTAATAGCAGTAAAAGTGAAAGAAAATTGGAAGGCAATCCTTACATTTAATTTTTCAGAAGAAATGGCTGTGAATGCACTAACTCCACTAACAACAGAAGCAGAGGTTCCAAGTGGGCCCTTATATTGGTCGGGGTCAACATTCTTCTCATCAAAGTACAAAGTACCATCATCTACATAAAGTTCAAACAAGAATAAATGTTAGAATATTATCAGTCAAAGTAAATTTAAATTTAAGGTGAGAAATTGTAGAAATTACCATAGCGTTTAATCCTGTCAAACAACTTGTTGATGTCCTTCTTCACAACTGCAATCTGCAAAGAAAGAAAGGTACGTAACAAACAGGAATATGACAGATATTGCATCATTCAAAAAACACAAAAAGTAAAGAGTGAGGGTATGGTAATATGCATATTACATACTCATACCTTCGTTTTTAAAGTCCAAACAGTCAATCTAAACCATTCAACATGATCTTCATATGAAATTTACTTGCAGACCGAATTTTACATTTTTTAGAATTTTTATTTTTACTATTTTTTTAGATAGGTAGAAAACTACTGCTCTAATTATCTAAAAAATAGTAAAAAAAATTCTAAAAAATATAAAATTTGGTCTTCAAGTACATTTTCATATGGAGATCATGTTTAACGGTTCGGATCCACTGTTTGAACTTTGAAAATAGAAATATGATGAGTCCATAGCACGGGTCAATCCGTAATATGTAGCCTCACTCAAAAAGTAAATATAGATAACCCACATACCTTTGACTGATCGATATCAGATCCAGCTAGTGAAACAACAGATGCTAGAGCTTCCAGTGCTATACCTGTAACAAGTACCATTCCAGTTAGGTATTTTCATGTTCTCTTCTCTGTTTTTTTTTATTTTTCCTCTACTTGTTTGGTTCAGATTTTAATTTTTCCTATTGAGTAAATCTCAATTAGTATGCACTGTCCTAGTACTATTCTACTAGTCAGGTAGGATAACATTTTTTATATTTTACAAAATAATAATAATGTAAATTTATGAAGAACAAGATAAACTACCAGCTGCAAATGTGCTCGATCCAGGACTGTTTGTATCATACCGCCACGTCCCGTCACTCTGACTAAGTGCCTGTAAATTGCATTAAATCAGACAATAGAATTGGAAATGAGATTATAAATTACAAATGAGCCTAACATTTTAAAAGGAAAAGCTGTTCAATTGTTGACCTTTATGGCTTGAAATGTAGCATCAGCGTCAAATAAAATGGCATTTTGCCCTTGCTCCTGGAAATAAAAAAAAAACATAAAAAAATTAATTAAAATTTTCTTTTGGGAACTGGGAAATGCAATAAACAAAATTACAAATCAAATAGATAAATTCCTAACAATTACCTTAACACTTAGCAAGCCTCCCAGAGAGTAGTATAATTCTAGTAGTGAGCTTGCATCATTTATCACAGATTGAAGCCGTGATGTGATACCCTAAAAGGTTATCAGAAAAATTACAGATCCAAAATTATTCATTGTTTTTCTTATTAGCCTGAGAAATGGTACCAGAAAATTAATCATTAGTGACTTACATCAAAGTCAATCAACTCTGTTGAGCAACCCAAGATTCCTTTAATCTTTAGTGCATGGAAAATGTCCTTTGTAGTAGAATTTAGCAAACTCAGTTTCTCAGAAACAGTTTTACAAATTCCTTCAGTTTTGTCACCACTCCTCTCTACTCCTAGTACTTGAAATGTTCTCAAAGCCTCATAGGTTTCTTCTAAGCTGAACAATTTATTTTGAGAACCTTTCGTCAGATGCATAGTTTTATAACATTTAACAAGTGGTTTCTAGATAATGTAGAACCTTTTCAGGTTTATTTTATCATTTAAACAATTCAATTTGAGAATTAAGGGCATTAGTGAGCTTAAATATGCATGCTATGTTACCAAATTTAACTCTGTGAATCAGTTTTGCTAAAACATACAACAAAAATTCTTTGTAACCATTATCTCCTTTTCAATGCTAAACTTAAAAGTTCATACTTCAAATAAAATTACGAATCAAATTGATGAAATCCTACGAACTCCAGTGATGTGTTCTACCACAAATGCAATGCAATATATCAAATAAAACACTGAAAAAACAAGGAATTGACAAATCAATCACCTTCCAAAGGATCCATCATGTGAGGGAACGAACAGCTCAGTAGCAGCAGATCGATGCGAGTCAGAGATCGGGCGGATAACCGATCCGTTTGAGAGAAGAACAGATCCGCAGATCAGAACGAGAAATAGGTGAACTTTCAGGTGTTTCCCCATTGGAACGGTACTAAGTTCTAAGCTTTAGATGAAAGGGCCAGAGCTCATTCGGATCATACCCTTAGTAGGGTTTTATTTGAGACGAAGACTAGACTTCTGAGTTGAACTTTCAGGTGGCACCACTTGTGCGTCGCAGCGCTCCGTGCAACTATTCCGAGGGCAAATGGATTCGCGACCCGCATCCGATAAAGCCCAGGTACGACGAGTCCGTATACTCTGAGATATTTCAATTTTTGTGTGACCGACGTGTCCGGTGCCTATTCGGGGAAGCGGAGAGGGCCAGTTTTATTTGAGCTTTGAGATTCGTGTAGAACGTATTTAAACGATTGAGATATTCCAAAAAGTCACACAAAATTTGAGATATCTCAGAGAATGCGAATTCAGGTACAACCAGAGCTGTAATTGCATCGCCAATGCGAAATCCAACGGACGACCAGAGCCCAGTGTCCAGTGTCTCCAATGATCGGTTGGTTCGGTTAAAACGGAAGTAAAATAAAACCGAACGAACTGATTAAATATTTAGAACCGAACCGAACAAATTGAAATTTAGTAAATTTATTAGTATTATTATTAACGAAAAGAAAAACATTATCGTACAACAATTGAAGTACAATTTGGTTTGATTCGGTTTGATTTAATGAAATTATTATAACATTAATAAAATTAGAGTCAAAATAAAATCAACTAGTTAGTTCGGTTTAGTCAGCTTTGAGAAATTTAAACTGAACCAATTCATTTAAACTGAAATTATTCAACCAAACCGATCTATTTAAATCATTTCCGGTTTTTAATAACAAACCTAACTGTTTGAACACCCCTACTCACAAAGAGCTTTGTTGTAGAAACACACCACCAATGCTTTTAATGTTGTAAACACCGAAATTTTATTAATTTCCAAAAAACAAAATTTTCAAATCTACACCCGATTTGCAAAAATTATATAGCATTCCATCTATTTTTCAAGAAATATAAAAATATTTCTAACATTTCAATAAAAAAAAAATCATAACATCTTTTCTTTAATTAAAATAAAAATCTAAAAATCCTATTTCCAATGACTGGAAATAGGATCTCTGGATCCGAGAAATTATTATGCGGATTCAAGTTCTAAAATCCGCAGAATAATTTCCCGAATTAGACAGATTTCAAAAGTTTTACAAATCAGATGTAGATTTGGAAATTTTGTAATTTTTTTTTAATATTAATAAAAAAAAATTGGTTGTAAACAGATCCAATTATGTACCAAAAACCAAATGATAGCCACAAAAGGAAAATAAAAACAAAATGGGAAATAAATATGTCCATTATTTGGGTTCAATGTGTACCAAAACCTAAACACGAAGAACAAAATATCATGTATTGTAGAGTTTGGTTAGTAACATCAGTGTCATTTCAGCCTATATACACACTAATTCCAAAATCTAAAGAATTGACTTCAAACTGTGAATTCAAACCGTTCAAACCGATCTACTTCATTAATTGTGCGTTTACATGCAAATTTTATAATTTTTTTAATTTACTTAGTATTAAGTTAAGCGGTCAAATGTGTGAGTTTTTAAATTAATTTTAATGCATTCATTTTTAACATTTTTGACCGCTTGATTTGATACTAAAATAATTCAAAAAATAAAAAATTTGTATATAAACACATCACTCATAATATAAATCAATTTAAACAGTTCAAATTAGTCATTTCAATTAATTTTGAAGTTAGTGTTATATGACACATATATCATACTAGCCAAACTCTGTATTGTATACCATTACAAGCCGAGTATTATCTAAATATCATGGAGTATCCAATAAGACGTATACATACTTCGAATAAGACCATAGAATCTGTTACATCGAATACGATCATGGAGTTTTGTTTCCTTGTCAAAGTAGATTTGTTTGTTTTTTATTTCCAGGTTATGCCAAAGTATCGAATAAGACGTTAATATCGACCGCAACACGCGCAATTCTCTTTTAAGTCAAAAATTATTAATTTTGGTTCGTTAAGGTTTCTATCAGTTATTAGTCAAAATTTTTAAATAGGGCCTAAAATACTGATTCAGCCATTGGCATCCATTGCTATTTGATTCATTTTATTTTTTATTGAAAGACTTTTTTTCCTCTGTGAAAGGCCGACATAGATTGAGGTCCTAATCGACAATTATTCGAAATTATTACAATATCTACTAGACGATAAACGAATGGATATCGTAATATAATCAACGCCACCGACAGCGAGACAGATTGGGTAGGATGGTAACCTAAAAATATTCGTTTTTTCTTTGTTACATTTTCGAATCAAACATCAAATAAAATGCAAAAAAAATGAAATTTTCCTTTCATGTTTTTTTTTTTTACATTTCCTTTGTGTTTTAATTACGAATTATTTGTGAAAAAAATAATTTTTTTAAATTTTTTTGGGTTTTTTTTGCTTCCTCATGGTACCAAATTATTTCTGAATTATAATTTTTTGACTCTGTCAAACCGAATCCAAATCCGAATTATTTATTTGTCACTATAGTAATAAAAAAATATTTTTATAGATAGTAAAATAGGTCTCCGAATTTATAGAAGGCGATTTGAAAAAAAGAAGAAAAAAAGAAGAAAAAAAGAAAGGAATTAGATTTTGTCCAAAATGCTTTGGACAAAATCTCATCCAAAGTAGGACTTTACTGTTTGATTTGCTTTAAAATTTGTGCCAATATATTTTAAAACTTAATAACTTTAAATGACTTTGTAAATCTAAACTATTCGTATAAATTTTAACACAGGTTAGACGATTTACAACTGACTTTAAATGAGATTTTTTCCAAATTCCTTTGGACAAAAACTCCACACAAAAAGAAAATAGAGGATGTTATTTCGAAAAGCTGGTAAGTGCATAATAATACGTCTCCATTTCTTTTGAAAAGCGGAGACTCCATTAACCTGCTTCTTTAGTTCTTAGCTTGTATACGTGGAACACTCGCAACTGTTGTGTTCAGTGCTCAATCATTTCTTCTCGCTTCAATTTCGAATAAATTCGTCTTTTACCTCACTGCACCACCCATACCTCCTCTAGTAGTCTCTTAGATCGCCATGATTGTAGCTTTCTCGGCGGGGTTTTTCACTGGCCTTCTTGCTCTTCTTGCGATTGAGGCCTCAGTTATTCTATGGGTGATTCGTCGATTGAGAAGGCAAAAACGATCAATTGAGGTATCAGAGAAGAATGGGAGTGTCGATCTAGAGGAGGAACCGATTTCTTTCTCTAGTAACAAGAAGGTGAGTAATTTTCTGTTAATTTTTCTCTTTTCGTTTTTCTTTTGATGCATTCATGCCAAGAATGATTCTTTCCTTTCTGTCTGCGCACTAGGTTAACCTGCTGCTTGCACCAATGCAAGCTTAAATTGCTCTAAAGTTTTTATCATTTTAGGCGAAGTTAACAGGATTTTCATTATATGACAGATAGTTGCTTTTGGTAAGCTGCTACGAGCACCTACTTGATTTTTGGAGAAACCTAGAACCTTCCATTTCATATGATCAAATTCCAGCGTTTGAACATGAATTATCTTTATTCTTGAGACCCAAAAAATGTTCAAACCCTCAAATATTCTTTCTTGTTTCAATTGTCACTTATTTAAGTTGTAATTGATCTTGTTAATGCAAAAGACCAATTAAATCCTCATTAAAGATGGAATTTTTCAATTCTTCGTTAACATTTTCTGTACGATACTGGCTTATTTAACTGATTTATTATTTGTGCTGTTGATTATTTTGTAAGGGGACTGGAAATATTTTTACAATTCTGGATTTTCTTTTTTAAGGGGACTGGAAATATTTTTTTTCTGATTTCATACTAATTGTATGGCAGGGTTTTATATGGGTCCTAGAGCCTGACAAAATTCCAAAAGTCGACACAGACTTGGCAAAAACAAGTAGTGGAGGAGTAGCTAAGATTCCAAGCGGCAAAATAAAAATTATTGAGGTTACCCCTGTAAAGAAGTATGCGGAGATAAAAGAGCACTCATTGATTATATCAGAAACCAATGGTACTAAAACAACAATTGAACTTCTTGGTTGCAGCATTCTTGCTGTTTCTTCGACAGATCTCAATTCACGTAAATGGTTAGTGTCAAGCATTGACAATTTAATGTCTTAACAGCACTTATTGTACTATGAGTAAGCCTTAATTTGGCCCAATTTCATGCAGTCGACTGTATATTATTTGTAAATGTCCCAATGTAGGTTTAATCTGGCTGGATTCATACTCAATTGTGCAGTGAAGCCTCAATTTAGTGCAGTTAGGCTTTATTTCTTCCATGAATCTGTTATTGTGTAAATGTTTTGTAATGGAGGGTACAATTTCTGCATGAATTTGTGCAAATCTTACTTAATTAGCCATCTAAGCATCAATTAAGCTACTATCATATTTTAAGGACGTTTTTTTTTGTTTTTGTTTATATTTTTTTCCCAGGGATAAGAAGTATCCAATTAAACTAGAAGACAGCAAATCAGATATATACAAAGGCAATAAATCATTTCACATATACGCTGAGACAAATTGGGAGAAAGAATCCTGGTGCAAAGCTCTTCGTCTTGCTTCCTCTAACAACAAAAGCAAACAAATAACACACCAGCAATTAATCAAAGATTTTCACGATTACCTCTCTTTACTAAATGTCAACTACCCTTCCTTTCTAAAGCCTTCAATTCTAATAAATGAAACCATAGACAAACAAAGTAGACCAGGTGTCCCCCCCTCAAAAGTTGGTTTATACTTGAAGAAATTTGCCAAGAAAGCCTCAACTAAGGTCGGTTTAGAAGGCAAAAGTGACGGCGAAACTAAAATTATAGAGAAATTTGATGGGGCTGCAATTTCGGAAGAGAAATGTGGCGATGATGAGGGCACGCTCTGTTTGAATTTATTTATTTTTAGGCTGTTTTTTGATGCGCATAGGAACAAGGAGATAGGTGCCGCCATTCAAGCTCGCATCCAGGTATGATATGAGAATTTTAGTACAGTTTCTTTTGAGTCTGTCTGTTTATGTGCTTTGTAACGGGTCAAGGGAGCACCAAATATACCATTGCAAAACCAATAGTGTACCAACAATGCCGGGTACATCTTGTATATGTTGTGTTGGTAAGGTGGTGTCTATATTTAGCTTAATATCATACCTGCCTACATATCTGATATGATGTATACCGTCACCTACTACACAGGTGTAACATTCTAACATTTTCTTTCTCGTTATATTATTTGTACAGAGAACTCTCTCTAATATGAGAATACCTAGTTATATTGGCAAAATCACATGCACTGGCTTGGATCTCGGTACAGTACCTCCTTACATCACAAAGATGCGGGTCTTACCAACGAACTTAGAAGAGTTGTCAGGTGTAGAGGTTGATTTCGAGTATTCTGGCGGTATCAAGTTGGAACTTGAAACAAGACTTGCGATACGGGAACCAGAGTTACAACAAGAGATTTTGCAAGCAAGTCAAGAGGGGTCTGGTAGTATGGAGGTTGGTTCAGACCTTCTGGAAGGAATTGAACAGTATGGTAATTTGATGGGCCCTGCAAAACCAGATTTGGACGGCTCATTGGAGAATAAGAATGAGGAGGGTAAAATATTAGGTAAACTACTAATGTTTTCTAGAGCAAATTTTTTTTTTTACAGTACTATGCATAGTGAGCATTGGTCCATACTACCGATCAATATCTCCATTTTTAAGTCCAAACAATCAATTTGAACTGTTCAAAATGTTGTCCATATGAAAATATACTCGTAGATCAAATTTTAAATTTATCGAACTTTTTGTACTATTGTTTTAGATATATAGAAAATCACTTGCTATAAAAAATATAGACCAATCAAAAGTAGTGATGGTCTACCTATCTAAAAAAATAGTAAAAATTCTAAAAAAAATGCAAAATGTAGTCTGCAAGTACATTTCATATAAAAGTCACGTTGAACAGTTGAGATCAACTATTGGGACTTCGAAAAATAAAAATATTGGTCTGTAGTATGGACTAATCCTCGCTATGCATAGTACCATAGTCCCACTTGCAGTACCTTTATCTTGTCATACTTGCAGGCAATATATTAGCTGGTACCAAGCCATTTTGTTTTCTTAATTTATTCCGTATTCCGATTCTTCTAATCTTTTCTAGATTTTTTTTTGGCGGTGCATTGTGTCTGTTTGTGTGTCTGTCTTTGCCTCTTCGATGTAGGGGCAGAGCATATGGAACTCACCTGTACTAGATGCTCTAGATCGAGTTCCTGTTCAAATAATAGAAGTTGTTTCTGGAAAATTATTATCAAGATGAGTCTTTTTTGATTTTTTTTTTCCTGCATAATATTAATATATGAAGAAAAGCTAGAGACAAGCTCTAGTTGGGCATCAAGTTACGTGTCGAGGTGGAAAAACATCTTAAATTCAATTTCTGATCAGGTGTCTCAGGTTAGCTCTCTCTCTGCCTGTGTCATTTATCATACATATTAGAAAGACAGCTGTGTTTATTTGGCTTATATAAACTTTCTTAATAGTGAAATTGTTTTCATGAAGGTACCTCTTTCACTGGACATGAAAATTAGTGTAGTTAGAGGGACACTGCGGTTGTATGTGAAGCCACCGCCTTCTGACCAGATTTGGTTTGGGTTTCTATCAATGCCTGATATGGATTGGAATCTCGGGACCTCTATTGGAGACCGTAAAATCACTAACTCCCGTGTTGGCTCAGTTATTAGCAATCGATTTAAGGTAATAATCTATGTACTGTTAAGACTACATAGCTGTGTGTTTGGGGGGTTGGTGTGTGTGTGGGGGTTGGGGGGGTTGCATGTCTTGGGTGTGCGCAAGTGTCCAATTAGAAGACCGAACATTTCTCTTAAACATGCTATATATTTTTAATAAAGGGTAAAAGGGGCATTTTTATATATTTAGAATGAGTTTTAATAGAATAGGCAATTAATTGGTTAATTTTGTGAATTTTTGAAATATAGAAGGGTAAATATGATATTACGAGGGGCAAATACATAATTTCAAGGTTTTTGAGGGGTATACATGAAATTTGCCCTTTATTAAAAGATCTTGATGATGAAGTAATATGAGGGTATTTAACTTTTTATAATACTTTATTACAAGGGATTGTGTGGTATTTAGGTGGTTCTGTAGGGATTCCATTGTATGATGTTTTTTAGAGAGTATATGTGATATTTTTAGGTTTTGTAGGGGTAGATAAGTTCTACCTTTATAAAATTATCCAGGAAGCATCAAACTAAAAATAAAGCTTTTAACATTTTCTCTTAATTTTGCTGTCTGAATTTTGTACCTTGCACAATTTTGCACAGGCTGCACTGCATGAAAATATGGTGCTCCCAAATTGTGGGAGCATATCCATACCATTTATGATAGCTGAAAAAGATGATTGGGTTGAGAGAAAAGCAGCTCCATTTATTTGGGTAAGTCCTGAAACTGCCAATTCACAACATCTCGACACGTCTTGTATTGAAAAGGTTGAAACAGGGAGTATCACAGAGGAATCCAAAAAGGAGAGTGAAGTTGCAAAGGAGGACTTGAATTTGAAGCAACCACTGTTGCGTGATGAGAAAACATCAAAAGAGATCGTTGTACCATCAAGAGATAGAGAAATAGGGACCAGAGAAGAGGATAATAGTAATAATAATAAGCAGAAAAAGGGGATCACACGCGCAAAAATGTTGGATTTCGGGAGAAAGATGGGGGATAAATTGGAGGAGAAAAGGCGGCACATAGAGGAGAAGAGTAGGAATATTGTTGAAAAGATGAAAGAGAAAGTGTGAAAAATAGGTTTAGAGTACTGAGATTTTCTTTTCCTTTTTCTCTTTGTGAATTTCTTTATTCTTTTAGCTAAAATGTTGTAAATGAATTTCTTTGTTCCAGATGTGTTTAACTTACTTCCCTTCTGAGATTAATAATTAATCCATTATAGTAAAAAATAAATAAATAGAAGAAAGAGCGAGTGAGCGGCGGGTAGGTGATTGCGAAAGGTTTTGGCATTTGATTAATAATCTTAGTTAGTTATTTGTAACTTGAATATAGATTTTATTGAATTACTGTTTACACAAGTGTTGTACTGGTACAAAACATAATGATCCCTGAATATAACTTGAATACAGATTTTGAGTTGGGAGTATTTATAAAGATAGTGATACAGAGAGCGATGAATCTTGATTTTATTGAATTGAATCGTGTATTTACATTTGCTTTGTACCAGTATATAAAGATAAAGATCAGACTCAATTTACAGGCCAACTAATTCTCATAACAACTTCTCTAACTAACAATCTCGAGTAATTATCAATTTCCTTTGATTAGAGAAAAAACAAAACAGAATGATGCTTCGATACCAAGTTGGTTAATTTCCAAATCCCTATTAAAATCAGTAACAATGATGCGTGAGGAGGCAACG
The DNA here is from genome assembly GCA_964058825.1 of Carex arenaria. NCBI lineage: Eukaryota > Viridiplantae > Streptophyta > Magnoliopsida > Poales > Cyperaceae > Carex > Carex arenaria. The sequence goes on from CAXKVW010000679.1 coordinate 441,495, forward strand.
GTAATGGAGGGAGTCGTGGAAGCGGGTTCTCGGGTTGAGAGAGGAGAAAACGGGTTCAAGATCAATTTGATCAGATCACTGTTATGAACTGGAAGCAAAGAGTCAAGAGTAGATGAGACCTTCAATTGTGATGTTTTTATTATATTTTCTGTTGAATGCTGATATAAAGAACAAGGGTACAACTGTCATTCTAATATTTTTTTAATATTTTTTTATTTTTAAGTAAATAAATTAAGAAATGGGGATACTAATAAATTAAGTAAATTTAGATGAGGAAATAACTAATTTTGATTTTTTATGGAGAAATATCTAAATTAAGAAATTATGATGGGCACATATCTAAATTTCTCTTTAAAATATTTCCTTAGCAAGAATTAAGCTTACCTTTTTTAAGTTTTATTTCAATCTGGACTTTAATCATGTTCTCTTTGGATTAAATTTTAATCCACGTCTTAACCATCTTGAATTAGTTTTACAAAATTTACGCCCACAAAAAAGAAGAAGTTAATTTTACAAAATTTGAGTGACCAAATTTTAAGTTTTAATCCAATCTATATGTTCTTGAAGATAAACAAATTTTGGAAATATTTCAGATGAGAAATTGTTTTATACAGCCTGTTCCAAGGCGTTGTGCAACCAATCAATAATAATTTATTAGAAGGATAATATCGTCAATTGTGTTTAGTTATTAATTAGATTCAACATCATAAGTGGACCCATTTTCTTTCATGAAAGATTTCTGACTCAATAAATAATTAATTACTTGTTACAAGTGACAAATTATTATTGGCCGAATTAATCTAAGTTATCATTTAAGTATACGACATGACAAGAAAGAAAGACCAACTTATTAATTACTAGAAAACCATGGTTATTACATAGTTTATGTCATGTTTTTAGATTCCTTTCACTCTTATAAAAAATATAGAAAGTCCACTTGCTTTTGTCATAGATTTCTTATATAAGAACCACCAATTATTAATACCTGAAACTTAGATCCAAGAAGTTTAAAGGCATTTTACTTCTCATTCCCTCACAACATGAGCTCAATCTCCCCTGACTACACAACCAACCACATAGAAAATGTGGATCAACTTTTCCCAAACTACCCTCAAGACTTTGTCGAATTTGCGCATATATATATATGAAATCATGGGTTGGGGATCAAGCCACTTGACACATTTTCAAACTCCTATGTATATTATAGAAGATTTCGCCACTTTGTGAGTTTCGAACTCATGACCTCTCGCATACAAGCTATGTGTTTTTGCTAATAAACCAAAAACAAGTTCTTCGTATATGTAACAAAAGAGGAGGTCAACTTCTCTTCTTGTAACCCAAAATTGGAAAAGTCGAGGTAGTCTACAAATACACTAGATGGAAGAGAATATTATAAAGCAATTACCAATCACAATTAAGTTCATGAAAACTGTGGCTGCACAAGCTGAAATCCCTTCTCAAGAAGTGCAGAGACCAATTCTAGATACAGTGTGGATGCGTTCATCGCTCCCTCGTATTCTTTGATCTGCATATAAGGGGAAAATAAAAAGAAAAGCGATGAGTAAAATGGTTTCCCAAATTTAGTTTCCTTTTGCTTTTTAGAAAATCCTTAATTAATTGTGTTTCATCCTTACACTTAAAGTTAGAGTTGCTATAAATTTGTTGGAATTGAGAGTGAGATTGGAGTTGTCCAAGTTAAAGCACGAAAGCGACTCAATAGCCGAGTAAAGAGAAACAGCAGCCTGATTTCTGTTCTCACACTCAATTGTTACCATGTATCGTCTGTTGCCAATTTCAAAGGAATCTATTTGCCAAATCATTGCACCATTTCGAGCTGTTGTATTTGTGCTCTCTTCAAATTGAGTGCTGTCTATGAGATTTTGGAGTACTTGGTCTTCATCAATGAATGAAAATTCAAGTATAGAAATCTCATTCTCGAGCATCATCGCTTGCGATTGCAAGTTTCTTACGTACTCCACAGCATCAACAATGATTGATGCCTTGTCCATCTACAGTAAATGATCAAACTTTTTGTTTAAATTATGCCAACTTCTATTGAAATGGAAGGTAGAAATGACACAAAATAGAGTTGGCAATACCTTAGTAATGTTTGGAACCAAAGCCCTTAGCTCATAGAGCCTCTCCTTCATTCGAACTCTCCTTTTTCTCTCAGTGACAATTGTCTTCGATCGATCTCTTCTCCCCTTTGTAACAGTCGAGCTTGAATCACCCTTGTCAGTGCTCTCTTGTACTGTCAAAGGAGCTTCATCTACAAACAAGCTTATATTAGGAGAAACTTGTTCACCTTGCGAAACGTACTGAGCGGTATCGAAGAATTCCTGGTCGAACAGTGCAAATTCGACAAAGTTTTGAGGGTAGTTTGGGAAAAGTTGATCCACATTTTCTATGTGGTTGGTTGTGTAGTCAGGGGAGGTTGAGCTCATGTTGTGAGGGAATGAGAAGTGAAATGTTAATGCCTCTAAACTTATTGGATCTAGGTATCAAGTATTAATAATTGGTGGTTCTTATATAAGAAATATATGACAAAAGCAAGTACGTGGACTTTCTATATTTTTTATAAGAGTGAAAGGAATCTAAAAACATGACATAAGCTATCTAATGACCATGGTTTTCTATTAATTAATAAGTTGGTTTTCCTTTTTTGTCATGTCGTATACTTAAATGATAACTTAAATTAATTCGGCCAATAATAATCTGTCACTTGTAATTTGTGCATGCCTAGTTTCAAGAACACTTGCTTATCTCAAGTTCCATTTTTTTTACGAGCATGAATAAATTAAAGTCTTGGTTATTATGAAATTGTGTAAACTTAATTTTCTTTAATAAAGTTAGATTTGAATAAAACTCCTTGCATTCCACAGTGGACAGAATTTAAAAAAGGGATTTTGAAAGAGCAAACGTTGGTCAATCTGGTGTATGACCTAGGGAATTAAAGATTTGAAGTTTGAAATCAAATCATCTGTTCCTGTGGGCAGAAAATTCCTGCACACAGGTCAATCCATCCATCAATTTCATACTTGTTTCCATTTGAACAGTTATATTTAAATATTAGTTGTGTCTTTTCAAAACTCAAATACTTTCTATTTTTTTAATTATAACCATTCAGATCGTAGCAAACATAGAATGGATGGATGAATTGACTCTGTGTGCAGGAACTTCCTGCCCACAGGGCATGAGATTTGGTTCCTTGAAGTCTAGTTTCAATGATAAAAGTTTCAAGTCATTTGGAGTTTCCCAGAGAGCGCGCGCATTATATATAGCTATTTTAGTGAAGAAGTGTCAGCAATTACTGTTATAAGAATTTCTAGAGTCTTCCTTTTATATTTAAGTTTATAAAAATAATAATATTATGTTGTTATGCAAGATAATACTAAGAAAATATGTAAGTGAATATTAAGAATTGATAACAGAAAGAATTCAAGTTTGTTTGTTATTCTCTTCTTTCCCAAAAGAAAAGAAAGTTGTTGTATCGATCCATTATTTATTTTTAACAAGTTCCAGCTGTATGCCACGTGTAACTTTTAACATATTATATTGACAGCTTTGTTTATTCAATCTGTATGATTAGATTTAATTAGTCATAACTTTTGTGTAAGCTATCTGTAACCAAAGCATGAAGTGTGCTTCAACAAGGAATATAAACAGAGGATTGACTTTAATTAAGTTGCTCTTAGTTACAAAGAGCAGGAATATAAACAGAGCATTGACTTTAATTTTAAAAAAAATGTATATATGTATGATATTCTATATATAATTTAGAGTAAAATATTATGATACTATAAATTCTATTTTTTGTATGAAAATTTTATATAATTGACACTTCATATAAGTATTTCACCTCAATAGTTCAAAAGTTGACTCTGCCCCTTTTACATCTTGTATTCGTGATCTTATTACTATGTATATAGAGATAGAGAGAGTTGGGCTACGATATTTTGCGAAATAAAGCGAGTGTGTTTTACTTCACGTCTATATCTTCAATTTCATAGTTCAAAACGTCGATTTGAACCGTTCAAGTTGATCTCCATATTAAATTGTGTTTGGAGACAAAATTTTACAATTTTTAGAAATTTTTTACTTTTTTTTTTAGAATTTTTAAAATCATTGATTTTCAGAAAATCGTGGACTATAAAAAATAAGTGATTTTATAAAATTCCAAAAAAAAAGTAAATTTTTTCTAAAATTTGTAAAATTTGGTCTCCAAACACAACTTAATATAGAGATCAACTTGAACGGTTCAGATCAATATTTTGAACTTTGAAATTAAACTTATAGACGTGAAATAAAGCACTCATTTTATTTTGCAAAGTACCGTAGCACAACTCTCTACTCCATTAATTTTTTTTAATTGAGCTGTTGCATATATGTTGCCCTTTAATATTTCACACCAATGATCTATCAGTTTTGAACCGTTGCTCCTTTAATATAGCAATTAAGCTATTAATATTTTGGGTACTAGCCGTTGATCATTTTCCATTTATATTACATTCTTTCACAGAAAATGGTCCAATGATTAATATTCCCTATCATATTTTATGTGTCATAAGAAGTGATAATTGTAGATTATTTTAGTGGTGATTTCAGTTTTCAAATATCTTGCACGTAAGAAAAGAAAATATATTTAAAATAAATGAAACAAAATTCCAATTATTTATATACTAATTTATTTGAGTTTGTCTCGGCATCATTAATTGTGAATGAAACTTAGTAAGCAATTAATTCACTACACCTGTAACTGCACCGTGCATGCCAGAGAGAATTCAAAATCAATATTTAATTTTTTTTCTGTATTCAGCTGGCAATGACAATGCTTGAAATAACAATCTTAATCTGAAGGACTGGTTCAGAATTTTTTTTATAGAAATTATTTAAAATAATATAGGGTAATAGATGGATTATCCTAAGATTTCGATCCCATAGAATGAATAAAAAAAATTCAGTTAATTTAGACAAATTCTAAAGGCGAAACAAATTTTCAGTTTCTTTAATATATGAATAGGATTCTCTCGGTTTTTCTAAGTTTAGGAATATAATTTTATGTAGCATGAGGTGGGTGGTACTGGTATGCTCAATCTTAAAGAAATCAGATTAGGATTTCTTGTGACATAAGATGGATCGTTGATGGTACACTCAAACTCAAAGAAACCGGAAAAATGTTTGTTTTCTTCCATGACATTAAAATTTGAATGAAATCCATCCATTGCCCTATATTATTTTTATATTATTTATAAAAATAAAAAATTCTGTTGCTGGTCAGCTTACCTTTTTATAAAAGATAGAGAAATTATAACAATGAAATGGACCAAATGAGAACAGTAGAGCTGTGAACACTATATTACAAGTGTAACAAAAGACAAAAGTCATGGCTCAAAACAATGTGAAATGGAGAGGTGGAGCTGAAGGAAGCAATTTAACATTAAAAAAAAAAATAACGATACATAACACAGTGCAGCTTCTTGACCGAAATTTTTATTAATAGAAAAATAAATAAATAATATCGACAATAAATTTGATATCTAAGAAAAACGTGATGGTCTCTCACAACGTCCCATTAATCGAAATATAATTAGCAAAACAACATAAAAAAAATGGGTGGTGGACATTATAGTTAAGAACATTCAACTGATAACATTTCGGGTTTTTTTTCCTCTCGTACTATTTCGTTAATTAGCAGAATTTGATTTCGCTAATCAGGACATTAAAGATCATCACATTTTTCTTATATATTGAATTTCTAAAAATTGTTTTTCCATTGCCGATATATTTTTTATTTTTCTATTAATAAAAAATTGAGGTTTCTTGAAGGATTAGATGTTGAGGACTTTTTGTCAGTCCATGGGTGTGGTGTAAGAATTTGTATTCTATGCACCAACTCAAAATCACTATCATGCGTGTTAATAGATCTGGACCGTCTGATCGAAATCCGTAGTAATATTAGAGCTCAACCTCCCGTGACTTGCAATTATCTTCGAGAAGTCACAATTTTAGTATTGAAGACGGGCCTTTTGAAAACCGAAACCCATCTACTTTTTTATGCATCGTGATTCGTCATAGATGAATTCTTTTATTTTTGAGCAGGATATTTGAATGAACCACACAAATTGTGTTTTGGACGATATTTGAATGAACCACACAAATTAGTTGTGAAAATATTACTTATCTCATATTTAGATAAAATTCTTCAATTTTTTACATGATATATATACAATATGTAGGCATAGTCTTATAATTATGTAATTATTATTGAACTCAAAAAATTGTTGTTTCAAATAATTTAGAATTTGGAGAAAACTAATAAGTCTTCAAAAATGAAGAAAAATCAATTTTAAGAATAGAGAATTGACCTAAATAGCATATGCACAATCAATTCATAAACTTGTAAGAATGAATTAATATTGTTTTTATTAGCAAAACGGTCCAATTATTTTAATAGCATTGATTCAACGTTACTATACAATTTTGATTGCACAAAATATGGTTTTCTTAAAATATTGATATATCTTAAGACATATAAATATTAATTAAAACCTAGGAAGGGGATAACAACAATTTAACTGGGCATCTCTATTTTTTATTAGATACTAATAAATTTTGTAAACATCTCTTTTTTTATGAAGAGTTTAGAAGATTACTCGGGAGAAATGAAATTTAAAATATTGGGAACCAAAGAAGGGAATAACAACAGTTCACCTGGATATAAAACCAACAGAAATTCCACTCGTATAGTATACGGAACTTGGAGTATGCACATACGTGCTGGAACCACATCTTTGACTAAATAGAGAAAGGAACTAGCACTGCGTAACCCATCAATTGACCAAGTAATAGTAAGCAAAAACTTCTCAAAAGTTAGATTGGGATACATAATTAGTATAGGGATACAACAATTTAATTGATTGTTTAGCTTTTGTGTTGATCATATTTTGCGGTGATTTTATTATCGAGTTGGGGGTTCCAATATACTTTCTTCCTTCAATCTAGTAGCATTTAATAGCTATACAAAGTGTCTTAGAATAAAAACATACTATTTTATCAAGAAGAAAAACATCATGTTAGATTTTAAATGTATTTGATGTATTTCATAATATACATACTATTTTATCTTATGCTTGGAATATATTAGTTGTTGGGTTTTTTTAATGTTGGATTCTTTTCGTCTTTTTGTCTTTGTCAATCTTTAAGTGTTTATGTTTTGTTGTTCAGTTAAATAATTTAATTCCCTATTATTTTTCAACTAAAAACATTTCCTATTATTTTTCATGTATCCATGTGCTTGCTTATGAAAGTTGGAGCGCCTATCTTTTAATTCCCACGGTAAGTAAATGTATTGTGTTTCTTATATATAATAAAAATATTTTGAAAGGAGTAGGTAACTTTGATGCGCCAAAAAAAAAGTAGGTAACTTTCCATCAGTGCAGTAGTTTTGGTGCCCGGAGTTCTATGGTTTTTTACAACTAAATGTCAAGTTGCTGAACAAATATTCAATTGAGAGCTTTTGTAAAGGTGCACTAAAATAAATTTAAAAAATAACTTATAAAACTTATAAAATTTAAAAAAATGAATGCATTAAAATAATTTATAAAATTTTATTTTTTTACTGTTCAACCTTACGCTAACTAAATTTAAAAAATTTCAAAATTTGCATGTACAATAATTATTCGTAAAGTAGATAGATTTTAATAACTTGAATTTGTCACTTAAAGCTAATCAGACAGATTTAAAGTTATACTTACTAATTATCAAGTTCTCTTGATGAACATAGCACACACTAATTTTACTCTATTTTTAAGTATTTAGTGCATTGAAAGGTTCTGAACTTCTTGTATGAGAAATAAAACAATCAACAACAATTGATGCTTGGTTTGTCACGTTCCTCGATAATTGTATGGTTAAATCGAGAACACTTGATGCTTGGTTTGTCAAGTTCCTCGAGAATATTGTATGGTTAAATCGAACAAAACTTCGGTTATTATTTATAGAGATCAGTTGTTAAGAGGTCTTAAATCCTATGTCATTTCGGGCCTGTTCAGTGACTCTCCAAAAGTTATTGTTCGCATGGGGAAAAAAATTCACTCTCATAGGGCCTGTTTGGCTGCAATCCCGCGTGTTACTGTTCACGCGGGAAAAAAAAAATTCAATTCAACTGAATTTTTTTTTCCAATGTGAACAGTAACCCGCTGTTTACTATTCACCCGTTCCTGTGTCCATTCCCGTTCCCGGACTGCAGCCGAACAGGTAGTGAATTTTTTTTTCCCACGTAAATAGTAAAAATTAGTTAAAAAAAATCAGTTCATGCATGTGCCCATTTCCTAGCCCACTGTGCAGCCGAACACGCCTAATCTTTTTGGGCCGGGCAGGTGATGCTCATCTCAAAATGCAACTAGGGCCAATGGCATCAAGGAATTAGCAACCAAAGTATAAATATCTATGGGTTTTGGGATTTTAGTTAGAACAAAGTCAGGTATTATGTTTATCAAAATTGATAAGTATAATTTCAAAATCTATTATATTAATTTTAAACGAGACGGATTTAAATCGTCGAAACCAATTCATTTGATGAGTGAGACGTATACATGCAAAATTTTAAAATTTTGAATTTATTTAGTATAAAACCAAACGGTAAAAAATATGACTATGTACATGTAAAAAAAAAAAAATTACAAGTTATTTTATTGCATTCATCTTTAGCTTTCTCATTCTAAGCCGCTCCGAGAGAAAACAGGAATAAGATTTCAGTATGAATAAATTGGAAACATAAAAAAGTCTCGTATAAGTATTTGGGCACCCTTTTGAGCACAAATTGTGACAGTGGTACACCATAAAAAAGGGGCTCAACTGAAGGACTTTGTAATTGATTAAGAGTAAATCTATGGTACTATGAGTAACGATTTGTTCCATAATATAGATTAATATTTTTGTTTTCAAAATTTTAATGATTGATTCGAATTGGTAAATATGATTTTCATATGAATATGTACTTGCATGCCAAATTTTATGTCTTTTTATTATTTTTTAACTATTTTTTAAGATAGGTAGAAAATCACTAGATCATTCAAAAACAATTATTTTCTACCTATCTTAAAAAAATAGTAAAATAATTCTAAAAAATTTTAAATTCAATATGCAAGTACATATTCGTATGGGGATCATGTTATACTGTTTGGATTAACTGTTAGGATTTCAAAAGTGAAAATATTAATCTCTATTATAGACTAATCTGTAATATGCATAGTACCATAGACTCACTCATTGATTAACTTAAAAAAATATCTACTCTCTCTTAAAATCTTGTAGGAGTAAATAACAAAATTGACGAAAAATCAATTCCATTCCGTAATAGTTTGCTTTCATTGGCGAATTTACTTAATAAATAAATAAAAATTACTTCATATATGAATCAAACCCATAGTAACAAGATACGTGTTTTATTCGCGAATAAAATATTTTTTGATGTTTCCGAACTGAAAACCGAATAAAACGCGAATCACGAATGATTTATGAAAAAATGCATTTTTTTTTTGCTTTTTTATGGTACCGAATCATTATTGAATTATTTTTGAATCATGAATTTTTATCTTTGCTGACTGAGCTCGAATAATTCATTTGTTAATATAATCAAACCTAGTGACATTGTACAAGCTCACATCACCCGAGCCATATAAAATCAGAAATCTAAAGTACAAATTTATAGATTGTTTTCGCCTAGGACATATTTGTCACTTGTCAGTGCTCTTTCTTGAATCTTGACCCAAGGAATTCAGATCCCGAAAGTAACTCAAATTTGGTTTTTCAATTCTAGCCGTTCGATCAGAATCTGCACGAATATTAAAGCGAACCGTGATAGAAAACCAAATGCGCCTCCTTACGGAAATAAATCTGCCTACTTACAACTAATACTGCCAGGCGGCAAACCTACGCTGCCTACAGATTTGTCAGCATTCCACTTTTTCTACTTTGTTTAACCACGTGTCTCGCACAATAAGATATTCCCTAGAATATTGCCGTTGTGATTTTTTGAATGGAACCGTTCTTTTAAACGGGCTGATAACTGTCCCTCACATATTCACTCCATAAATATTTCTTGTGAATTTTTTTGCTCATCTGAAAATATATATTTCACTATTATATAAAGCGTACTTTCATACTGTATATTTGTCTATTTTTTTTTTATTAAATACAGGTGTTGAGGACTGCCGCATGTTTTAGACAAGGTTAAAATGTGTTTTGACAATTGTGAATATATATGTTTTGTTCTACACTTATTTTCTAATTTCATAAAATACACACTTAACTATTATAAATGCACATATTGACTTTTGTTGAATACACACTTACCAATTTTATAATGCATATTTATTGTTTTGAATTTTTATACTCATTTTTTCAAACCACCCCTAAACTATATACTTGATGTGCATAATACATGCTTGATTATTTATCAATGCACAATATTTTTTTAAATATTTTCTCAATTCACCACTAAAAATATTTAAAAAATAATCGGAGATGTTTCAAGAAAGTTTGAAGTCTTCATGATTCATTCCGCTTGTGAAATGTGACGTTTTCATTTTATTTTTAATACTCTGTGACGGTAAGTTCTTGGCAAGAAGAAACTCTATGCGTAGATATAAACGATATCATCAACATCCTCAAGCGACACGAATGAAATTATTACTTGTTTGATAAATGTTGAAAGTAAGACTAATTTAGTAAGGACTAGAATTTTAAAATTTTAAACGTCAGAATAATCTGATATTTTAGAAATCATTTATTATTTAGAGCTTGTTTGACGAGCTATTGAAAATAGATATAAGTACAGAAATTAACCTAAAAATTATTATTTACATAATTTTTTTTTTTGCGAGTCATTGAAAATAGATATAGATACAAAAATTGAACTAAAAATTATTATTCACACAAAAAAAATATTCAATTTTTTTTTTTTTTTTTTTTTGCAACAAATAGTGAAGCGGCCAAACATAATCTTAACTACCTCGCTCAGGAAAGGTACCACATTTTTCGACGCTTTCCAAAATCAACGGAATTTTGGTATTTTTTATTTTCCACATCTAAACAATCCTGTCCTCCACTTCCACCTGTCCTTTTCCGATACGGACCCCTAAAATAGCCCTATTTTTGAGTTTCGATCCGGACCGTCCGATCTTCTTGACGCAATATTAAAGGGCCCGTGCACGTCCCGATTGGTCAGAATTTCTGATCGGACGGTCCGGATCAATATACAAAAATTGGGTTACTTTAGGATACGGCTTCCCAACGTTTTGAGTGCGTATCCACTGAGATACCTCGTATTTTGCGTGACTGACGTGTCCGGTGCCTATTCGGGGATAGCTCGGGGGCCAGTATTATTTTAGCTTTGAGATTTGTGTAGAACGCATTTGAACGGTTGACATTTTCCAAAATGTCATGCAAAATTTGAGATACCTCAGAGGATCCGAATTCCTTCTCCCACGCGCCCACCGAAATATACAAACAGCGGCAGCACAGTACAGTAGTAGCTCACACACACCAAAAAGAAAGGCATAAAGGAAACAATAATTTACACTTGTAAAGCACCTCTTCTCTCTCAGTCTTGTTGAAGGTTTCAGCTAGGGTTTTTTGGTGAGGTATCTCCAATGGCAACAATCGACATACAAGGAATACTCGATGACATCCCATCGGAGGAGAAACAGGTACCAAAGACGAAAATCGTCTGCACACTGGGCCCCGCGTCTCGGTCGGTGGTGATGATCGAGAAATTGCTCAAGGCAGGGATGAATGTTGCAAGGTTCAATTTCTCGCACGGAAGCCACGAGTATCACCAGGAGACTTTGGATAATCTCAAAATCGCCATGCAAAATACTGGAATTCTGTGTGCTGTCATGCTTGATACTAAGGTCATTTTGTGCGATTTTTACCCCTTTTTTGTAGTTTCTTTGATAAATGTAGCTGACGTTCTATGCTGGTGCTAGATTTGTTGGATGAGATGGAAATTTGAAAATTGAAATTACCAATTTAATATAAACCCAATTTTTTAGAATTGCTAATTTGGTTAATTCACACACCTTTCTATCCTCAAATTTTGGTGGAATACTAATTTTCTTTGATAACTGGATAATCTGGCAAAGTCGATCTTATCTTATCATTCTTTTGGATAAAAATAACTTTGAACCACAATAATTGAGAGAAATTTTTTCTTTAAACTAAGAAAAAGGTCTTCCAGAGTAGACAGAAAAGGGACCAGGTACCTTGCTTTGACCATAATTTTGGCATTTTGTATGTGGGTTTCCTATGTTATAATATATATTAGTTACATTATTGTTGGTCATATGCACAATCCTTCTCTTAAATTTAGCCTGCCTATTATAATGTTTTTCTCCTTCAATTATTTCATCAGTGTAGCAGGCACTATCTTAGCACGAATATTGAAGTATTTACTTCTATCTTAAATACATATTAACATGAGCCTGCTATTCTAAAATGAACTGCTGATCTAAAATGAGTGGTATGAGTTGCAGCGCCTCCATTTATCCAGGGATAGGTTTTAGCCTGATCTGTCCATTGAAAACATCCTAACCATCCAATCAAATCAGATGGACCAAAGTAACCCACTATCTCATCGTTGATTGTACTGCAGCATAGACCAACCATCACTGGAACTACTGACAACATTTCTTGTAACTCTCTGGTCAAAATATCTTACCAGTGAAAATCTTAGGTTTTAGTAATTATTATTTTTTTAATCTGGTTTAGTAAGATATGTCAATGTATGCCTAATGAGAATTTGGTAACATCTTTGGTGCAGGGACCTGAGATCCGTACCGGCTTTCTAAAAGACAGCAAACCGATCAAGCTAACAAAGGGTCAAGAAATTACTGTTACCACTGATTACTCGATCAAGGGAGATGAGAATACCATTTCTATGAGTTACAAGAAGCTCCCAGTTGACCTCAAACCTGGCAATGTCATTCTCTGCTCTGATGGTAAGCACTAAAAGATTTTAAGTAGAGCGAGGCTATGGTACTATGCATAGCGCATATGGTCCATACTATGGATCAATATCTTTATTTTCATAGTTCAAACCAATCGATCTGAATTGTTCACCATGATCTCCATATAAAAATGTACTTGTAGATCAAATTTTACATTTGTTTTTATTTTGTTTGCTATTTTTTAAATAGATAAAAAAATCACTTGATCTAAAAATTCTAGACCATTCAAAAGTATTGGTTTTCTACTTATCTAAAAAATAGTAAAAAGATTCTAAAAAAATGTAAAATTTAGTTGGCGAGTACCATTTTATATGAAGATCACATTGAGCGGTTCAGATTAACTGACTTTGGAAATGAAAATATTATTCCATAGTACGGACCAATCTGCACTATGCATAGTACCATAGGCTCACTCTTGTAAGTACTATCATTGGTATCTAAGGCTATGGTGCTATGCATAACACTGAACAGTTGATATTGCAGCCCCAACTCTTGATTTTTGAGTTCCAATTGGCTGATCCAAGCCGCTCAATATGATATGGTGCTATGCATAACACACCATGATCTCGCGGCAAATCAATTTTTAATATCTTTTTACTATTTTTTTTTTCTTGGATTGCAGAAAATGCATTGATTTTGAAATTTTTTGACCATCCAATGACAACCGCATTCTTCTGATCTGAAAAGGACTTAAAACAAAATTTGAAATGTAAAAATGCACAATTCATCGCATTGAGCGGCTTGGATTTGGAAATTTGGATCTCAAAAATTGAATATAAAGTTGTAGCATCAGCTGATCACACTGTTCCATCATTCTTAAAACTCCGCTCCATTTAGTGCGTTTTGACTCGAATATCTAAAGCACTGGGTTAATCAATCAATTTATTATTGAGAAAAACCAACCAGTTTATCTACAGCTTAAGCTGATTGGGAGTGTACTCTGAGTTCATTATATTATTGAATCGGGTTTTAAACCTGTGAGCCAGTATTTGCACAAAAATAGTTATTTAATCATATAAAGATCTTGTTATATGCTTCAGCAGTTTTCAATTTTCCTCTGACCATCAAATGAAATGTCCTCCTCTCTTGTAAAGAAAGCTGAAGACTATTAGAAAAAATTCTAGTTACACTCAAAGAAAATACCGAAATCATTTCTGATCTTACCCATCAATTCCCTTTACTCTGAACAGGAACCATATCTCTGACGGTTGTGTCGTGCGACCCGGAGGCCGGGACGGTGAGATGCCGGTGTGAGAACAATGCAACATTGGGGGAAAGAAAGAATGTCAACTTGCCAGGGATAGTTGTTGATTTGCCGACGCTCACTGAGAAGGACAAAGAGGATATACTTGGGTGGGGCGTGCCGAATGAAATCGATATGATTGCACTGTCGTTTGTGCGCAAGGGTTCTGATCTTGTAAATGTTCGTCGGGTGCTTGGGCCCCACCATGCTAAGCGTATCAAGCTGATGTCAAAGGTATATATGCAAGCCCTGTTAGTTGTCTTTGCAGCCTTTATTTTGAGTGAGGCTATGGTACTATTCATAGTGCAGATTGGTCTGGACTATGGGTCAATATCTTTGTTTTCAAAGTCAAAACAGTTGATCCGGTTCGTTCAACACGATTTGCAATGAAAATGTACTTGTAGACTAAATTTACATTTGTTAGGATTTTTTTACTATGTTTTTAGACAGTTAGAAAATCACTACTTTTGAATGGTCTAGAATCTCTAGATCAATTAATATTCTACCTATCTAAAAAAATAGTATAAAAGATTCTAAAAAATGTAAAATTTGATGTACAAACACATTTTTTATAAGGAGATCATATTGAACAGTTCAGATAGACTGTTTGAACTTCAAATATGAAGATATTGATCCATAGTATTGACCAATATGCGCTATGCATAGTAGCATACCCTCACTCGCCTTTATTTGTTTGTGGTATTTTTTGAGATACAGGAGGGGTTTATTTGGGCATCATAATTCATTGGACCTTTTTAAATTTGGATTATGTAATGAGTGCTTTCTGCTTAAGCCATATCTGTTAAATTTGGTTTGCTTGTTTATTAAAGAAAGAAAAAGACCACACGATATGTTTATTTGTTCATGTACAAGTAATGAAGTACATATGATTATTCTTATTTCTCAGCTTGCCTGAAAATTTTAACTTTGTAGGACACTTGAATTTTTTTTTTCCTTGTGCTCAGATTATTCTTTGAATTTTTGTATGCAAAGGTTGAGAACCAAGAAGGAGTTATAAACTTTGACGACATTCTCCGCGAAACAGATGCTTTCATGGTTGCCCGAGGTGATCTTGGGATGGAGATCCCAGTTGAGAAAATCTTCTTGGCCCAAAAGATGATGATCTACAAGTGTAACCTGGTAGGCAAGCCGGTTGTAACTGCAACCCAGATGCTTGAGTCAATGATCAAATCACCTCGGCCGACCCGTGCCGAGGCAACTGATGTGGCAAATGCTGTGCTGGATGGAACAGACTGTGTCATGCTCAGTGGAGAGAGTGCCGCAGGTGCTTACCCTGAGTTGGCGGTTAGAATCATGGCTCGGATTTGTATTGAGGCAGAGTCTTCTCTTGATTATGATGCAATTTTCAAGGAGATGATAAGGTATGTGTTTGATACTGTATGTTTTTCTCTGTGTATGTTGCCTACTAAATTTGTCTATTAGATATTTAGAGTGAGGCTATGGTATGCATAGCGCATAATGGTCCGTACTTTGCATAAATATTTTCGTTTTCAAAGTTTAAACAGTCTATCTGAACTGTTCAACGTGATTTCCATATAAAATGTGTTTACATACTAATTTTTTTTACATTTTTTAGATGGTACAAAGTCACTACTTTTGAATGGTCTAGAATCTTTAGATCAAGTGATTTTCTACCTATCTAAAAAATAGTAAAAAAAATTGAAAAATATATAAAATTTGATATACAACTACATTTTCACATGGAGCATGTTGAATCGTTCAGATCTACTCTTGGGACTTTAAAAATGGAGATATTGCCTCATTGGATATTTATATAAGCACCTACTTTGCACATATACTTTTGAGACATTTCCTCAATTTACCAGGTCTGCCCCTCTGCCCATGAGCCCTCTAGAGAGCCTTGCATCATCAGCAGTACGCACTGCCAATAAGGCGAAAGCATCGCTAATTGTCGTGCTCACACGTGGCGGAACTACAGCACGTCTAGTTGCCAAATATCGCCCCCGGGTCCCGATCATGTCAGTGGTGGTCCCGCTTCTGTCAACTGATTCTTTTGACTGGACTATTAGTGATGAGACCCCAGCACGGCAAAGCCTCATTTACAGAGGTCTCATACCCATTCTGTCCGAGGGATCCGCTAAGGCAACTGACTCTGAGTCTACTGAAGTAATTTTAGATGCTGCTCTCAAAGCTGCAGTGAAGAAGCAGCTCTGCAAGCCTGGGGATGCGGTTGTAGCTATGCATCGTATCGGTATTGCCTCAGTTATTAAGATCTGCATGGTCAAGTAGTTTGATTACTAACGATGTGAGTAACATAATGCTACTTCAGGGTATGGTAAAACCCCCCAGTTTATTATATAGAACACCTTTTGTTGTTGTTGCCGTGATTTTATAATTTAGTCTTAACTTGTAATGCCTTGGGAGTTGTCTAATTAATTAATGCAGCAGGATTGTTTGGGAGTTGCCTAATTAATTATGAATGGATGGGATTCAAACTCAAACGGTTGAGTTCCCCTAGTGATATCAATTCGAGTATTCAACCGTGCGGTGTTACCGAATTTGTTTTTGTTACCATCTTAATATTTAAAAATTCTGACCTTACCATCGCTTTTTTGGAAAGTAAATTGGCTCTGGTATTAACCAGTCTAGTTAGGCTAGTATGTATTAACCATTCTACAAGCAAATTGTAAAATCATCATAAGTAAATTGGCTCTGGAATGACAGAATTATATTCTGCATATAACCCCGAAAAATTATTAAAATTACTGAAATTCAAGTTTAGAAAGAACATAGACTTGTTATTGTCGTAGATATTGTAAAGAGCGGTGCATAGCTTCCACCAACATAAGCTAGAGAGTTTGCATATGTTAAGATTAGACAATACTTTAATTCTATTTTTTTGGTAAATTTCCTGATATGAATCTTATGATCCGATTCAGTTCCTTATGTGAGCGATTTAATTCATGAACTGTATTCACAATATGAGTCGGACGAGTCTATATCAACTAAAAGTTGATGAATTTTTATGCTTAAAAGTTCCATTTAGATTTAAAAGTTTCTTTTTTGTTCATGTTTTACGTGCCTTATTTTGTGGAGAGGAAACCACAAGAGAGGAGAAGAAACACAAGAGCTGTTGAAAGATGAGTATTTCATGCAAGTAATTAATAATTTGTGAGAATCTGTCTTTGATCTAGTGGTAAATACAGTGTTCTCCGCATGAGAGGTCGTAAATTTGAAATTTAGAGAGAGAATTCTTTGTGGATATTATATAGTTGGATAATTTGACCTCTAACTTTTACTAAAAAAAGTAACTAATAATTTGTGCATAAATTATGAGTAGTTTCAGCTAGCATGTATCTTAGCACAAACATAATATAGTTTAGTACAATAGTGATTTTTAAAATTTAGTAAAAAAAAGAAGTTAAGTGAATATTAGCGATTCCATTTAATTTTACAATCCTATTAAAAATAAAATGATTCACGATATGAATTAATGATTGTATGGCAACAATAGTTTTTGTTCTTTAGTCAAATGAGATTCATGCAAATTGTTCCTCTCACATAACTTGTGTGAGTGAACTCCAAATGGTTTTGGATGCCTAATTTCTATGACTAGTCAAAATGAAAATAGTGTGTGCAAACATTAATAATTCATGTTATCTATAGATGAAGATAAAAATGAGGTTTCAACATAGTCACATAAAAATGTATATGATAATTATATGTTGGATTGTTATTTTAAATTAATATAATAATAAGATATTAGATGAAATCAACATATTATTTTTCTTATGAGATCTTCATCGTCCCAACACAACTTCTGATAATTAGCTCTAACCAGAGTCAAACTATTTTTTAGTGTGAACTGAAACAAATCAACAACAAGTAAGCCATCTTACTGGAGATAATATAATATTTCTAAAGAATAAACTAATTAAATGACTATCGATTTAAACTAGGAGTGAAATATTTTTATACATAATTTCACATTGAATGTAGCTAGGTTGTTGTAAATTAGCATATGTAATGGCAACCTATCTATATTCATTATTCAATGTGAAATTAAATTTGAATTTTGATAGATAATCTATTAAATATCAGTCGCATCAAGTTTATTCATGCAAATTTGAAACAATATACTACTGAAAAAATAATGTTAAGGAATGAAAGATGCATTATTTTTACTAGATTTGTTAAGTTTATTTTGTAAAATGTATTAAACATTGTGAACAAGAATATAAGTTCTATTTTATTTAGTACTTGGTCATAGTTATAATTATAAATTAATATTTTTGTTCAAATAGCTATCACATTTTTTTCTGTTTTAAATTTGCTCACATAAAAAGTTGTAGAAAATATATTTTTGTTCCATGGTTCGAAATGTGCAAAACAAAAGTTACATAAATTAATACACATATTGTATTTTAGTTTTATTTTTTTTATCTTTTAATCAATATGAGACGGTCAAGTTTAATATTATTTGTCAATATTTATTTTTTATTTTTTCTATCTCGATTTTTTGTTTTTTTTTTTATAATACCTTCTATTCTCTATTTTATCTCTAATATTATTTCTCAATGCTTTGAATTAATTAACGAAAGAATAAAGAAGGAATTTAATTGTAAAAAAAAACAAGAGTTTAACTGCAAAAGTTTTAAACTCAATTAACATTTTCACAATTTCATACTCAATTCCTTGTTTGTTCGACGAGAATAAAACATTTGTTCCAATCTATGCAAACATGGAACTTTTAAGTAACCGAGAGTATCTAATAAAGTCCGACCAATTCAAGCAACTTTGAATTCATATCTTAAATGTGAACATTTGTTAATAGCAAGTTATGATGAACAGTGTGATATATATAAAACTTAAATATACACTCAAATTATGATCAACATAAGCGGCACAAAAACATCCAGCCCAAGGCTTCAGAAATTAGCCAGATCAGAAGTACTTCACTATTTTTCAAACGTCAGCAAGTAATTACATGCACGATACACAATAAATGCTAAAGCTAATGCGGAATGAACAAGTACTGGTTATAATGAAACAAGGAACCTCAGGAATAGAGTAAGAATAGAACTAATTTTAAGTTTGAAAATAGTAGCTAATTCAATATTTTGTTAAGTTAGTAGAATAGTGAGAAAATTCATAAAAGACAAACAAAAAATAGTCTATATTTGCTAATCCAAACACACTCAAACAAAGAATAGTAGCTCGGAATAATGCTAATCCGGATTAGTGACTGTTCATCACCCATCCAAACATACCCTATCACCTAAGTATCCCGATCAACTCATAAACCCAAAGGAGATGAACAACAAAGTGGTCTAACAAGACACGGATGAGCAAACAAGAAAGGTGAATATTAGAGAAGGCAATGATAAAAAATTGTAGCTTGTTTAAAAAAGAATATGTGTCTTATATTTGATCAGTTTTAAAGGGAAAAAAAAAGTATTTTATAAAGGGTAAAGGGTATAATGGGTATCCGATTTTTAGGACAAAATTGATATTATATCAAGAGTAAAACACATAATGGGTATTATATAAGATCGGCATTTTTCTTAAAAAACTACAAATTTTTTATGTCTTTATTTATAATGGGTAGAATGGATGTTTTATAAATTTAAAATGAGTTTTAATATAAAAGATAATAAAATAAGTAAAGTTGTGGGTTTTGAAAGTTTAGAGAAGAAAATACGTAATTTCAAATTTTAGAGAGAGAAATGCGCAAATTTGAAGTTTTCGGGGTATACATGAAATCCCCCTTAAAAAATATTGCATAAGATCTGAAAAAAGTTTCCAATTACAAGAACTTTTTAAAGTTTTATAAAAAAAATGAGGGCCTCAATCCGTTCAAATTCAATACCAGTCTTTAACAAAATTATATCCATTTATAAAGGAAATGACCTAGAAAATAGAAAAGTCCATTCTGAGAAAAAAAATATGGAGATAGTTCAGCAAAAAGGAAAAAAAAATGCAACTTAGGGAGATATACAGTCAATAAATAATTCAGCAAAAAGAAAATATATTAAAAATTCGTGAAGTATGCAAAATCCGCTGAAGTGAAAATTGCCTATAAATAGGATCTGAACTACGAAAATTAGAAATTCTTGTTAGTAGAACATTGCCACAGATTATGAAATAGAATCCCAATTTATGCTTGTTTGTCTTTCCAATTTCCTCATATTACCACTTCTGAATCTGCTTCGTTAAATCTGTGGATTTTACACTCGAAGGAGCAAGAGGGTAAAAACCCTTGATCTATCAAGGACTTTATCTGTACGAATTTTCATGTTAATCTAACGTTGCGAATTTTAGAGTATATTTGTAGCAGAAAAAATTGAAGCATTGTTAATCTAACGTTGCAAATTGGGCCTATGCACCCTTCACGGCCCATTTTACACTTGAAGGAGCAAGAGGGAACACAAGCAAAGAGAACACGTTGCAAATTGGGCCTATACACCATTCACGGCCCATTTTTAAGGCTCCGAGAACGGAATTCAAGCAAATATCAAGCACTTACCCCAGCTCAAACTGCAGCTTATGAGAATGTGAAGAAAAACTACATAACCTATGAGAATGCACTCTGCATTAATTCAATGCTTGAAAACTATTGTACTTCATTTTGTATCTTTATTATGCGTGATCAGAACTAGTTGAGTAAATCAAGAGCGCAGATGTACAAAATACATCACTAGTGTTGCAAACAAGTTCTACAAAAAAATTGAGAACAAGTCGATATTGCAATAAGAACTCAAGTAGCAACATCCAGTAATTTGTTAACACATTTCTACAAGTCAGCAAGTAATTACATACACTAAATGCTAAAGAAAATGCGTGATCAAACTGATCAACGCACAATGAACAGCAAAGTGTTTTTATAAGAGAAAGTTAGAGAAAGTGATGATCAAAGATTAAGAGGAGCTCCTCTTCCTTTTGAGAACCTTCCATTGCTTGAGGATGTACTGTATGACCTCCTTGAGAAGGAGATGCCTTGCGCCCCTCTTTGTAATTCCACAGCTCTGGGATGGTGTAACGGCCACTTGGATTGTATTCATTCATCTCCAGCAGAGCGGTCGTCACTGTTTTGTATACCTCCTCCCCGAGCTCCTCCCTTAGTGCTTTCAAAATAAGAGAAATGTCTTAGAAAGAATAGATAGAGATTAACAGAAAGACACTGATCGATCACATGGACGATTTTGTATTTCTTTCATTACACATAGATCATAAAATAAAACTGTGTATAATTGTTGGAGCATTCATATACACGCTTCCAAAAAATCGCAACAACATTCATATATGGTTTTTAATTAAAATCTCGTGTACAATTGGGTCCAATTATACATGGTTTTTTTTTTTATAATAAAAAACGGTGTATGAATGTTGGAGTACAAATATACACGGTTCTTTATTAAAAAAACTGTGTATGAATATTGGAGTAAATTTTCGGAAGCGCGCTTTCTTGCTTTGGACACAGGTTTAAAGAAATTTTGAGAAAACATGTATAATGTACAGTGTATGATTAGCATTTTTGTAGTAGTGATATCTTCAATATTATACTAAGTAAAATTTGCAAATTTAATTTTATAAGAAATACATGTAATAAAATACTCTTGGAAGTTTTTAAAAATCTTCCTTATATTAATTAAAAGCTTCAAGATCGACGGCAATTGTTAATCTAGTTACATGAGGTACACAGAAACTTGAGATACAACACATGTTCTCTGTTTTTTTTTTTTTTTATTTTTAATCAGAGCAAACTAATTTCCTCAGAAATAGATGACAACTCTATGCTACATGAATCAATTTGAGAGCATCTGACAGGGACCTTGTCTGACGAGCATGTCGTGAAAGGTCTCGGCGGCATCTCCAAGCTATCTGCATCACTCTGCAGCATCTCTATCACTCTGCTCATGGAAGGGCGATCAGATGCCCTCATTTGAATGCACCACAATGCAACCTTATATAGGATTCCTTCTGTTTCTCCAAATTGTGCAACACAATTGTTCGAGTTGTAATTAGGTGTCTCATCTGCAAGGATGAGTTGGTCATAGATCCATGACGGATAATAGACTTGGTTCGAGCTCTCTGCATGATTATCGACGTTTCTTCTTCCGCTCGCCATCTCCATTAGTAGCATCCCAAAACTATAAACATCTGCTTTGTATGATACCACACCAAAGGCCCTTGATATTAGCTCAGGAGCTATATATCCTATTGTACCCCGTGCCGTGTTGAGTGTCACCAGATTGTATTCTCTAGAGTATAATTTCGCAAGTCCAAAGTCGGAAATTTTCGGGGTTAAGTCATGATCCAATAGGATATTGTGAGGTTTTATGTCGAAGTGCAATATCTGCATCTGACACCCTCGATGAAGGTAGTCTATACCTCGTGCAATGCCTAGGGCTATCTCTCTTTTTTTCTCTATGGAAAAAGAACTGTTACTCGAAGAGAAGATATACTTGTCAAGTGAGCCCTCTGGCATATAAGGATACACAAGTGCCTGCTTTGAGCCCTCTGAGCAAAACCCAATAAGACGCACTATGTTTGAATGGTGAATCCTACCGATCGTTGCCACTTCGCTGATGAAATCATCACCGTCACTCGATGAATTGGTTAATATTTTGACAGCAACCTGACAACCACTAAGGAGTTTACCTTTGTAAACTGATCCAAAGCCACCTTGCCCAAGTTTTTCTTTGAAGTGGTTTGTCATTACAGCGATCTCTATGAAATCATACCGTCTAATAGCAAGCATCTCATGTTTTCGTAAAAACTTCTCGACATAGTTGATTGATAGAGAAACTTCCTCGGACTTGTGAAGAAGGAACACAAGTATTGTGCATGGAACTAATGTAAGCCGTAGTCCTGCAAAAAGTTTAAAATCAGATAATGGATAATGCAAATTAAATGGACTACAAAAGGGAGATGAATGAAATCGAAAGCCTCACAAAATCCTATTAAAGCCGTAGTCCTTCGCTTTAATATTTTGTGAAGTATGTGTCTAAAACAATAATTCTAAATACAAAAAAACTTTGAAAGTATGGTTGAACTTCAAAATAATTTCGGAATCATGTTTATTCTAAATTATTTTCCCACTCTATCCTATATTTTGGTTTCACCCATGGAAATCAGCCGCATTTAATTGTTAATTTAATTGGTTGTTTTGAGCAATGTAATTAAAATTGATCCCTTTTGTATTTCATCCTTAGACTATTAATGTGTTTTGGTCCCCTTATTCATGTTTCCTTGGTTTTTTTCATATAGGAGAATACTAAATTTTATTGAATTGGGTCAAATGCTTTTAATGATACCAACTACCAAACAGTGGTACTAAAATCACTACACAGTTTCAAATAGAGAAGCCAGAAACTTAATTACTTCAATATATGTGGGGAAGATCAGGGGAATCATTTAGAAAGTTTGCTTACCTAATAAAATTAGAAGAATGTCGAAAAGAACAACCAATATGAGCTTGAAATCAAAGTGCGAATTCGGATAGACGAATCCTGGTGGTTGTGGCGGTTGTGGCGGTTGTTGAAAGCATTCCAGAAATGATGTCTGAACGGAAAGAAAGAAATAGAGCTTGGTGCCAGTACTTGAATGTTTCATGACATACTTGAAGTTACTGCATTGAAAACAAAAAGAAATTTGGAAAAGAGAAAAGGTTATATGAATTTATTTAATATCTTAGCTTATTGAATTTTTTGATGTAATTTCTTAGGTGATTGTCAAGTAAGTGTTCAATTGTGATAGTTCAAATGGTTGATTTTTTTTATTAATCGAAAAAAAAATATCGCAATAGGATGACATTTTTGTTGGAAACCAAAATATAGGTAAAACGAGATCATTTATCCCGTTCCCTTAATTCAAATTTGTAACCCCATAATCTAATTAACCAAGAAGAGAAAAAAAAATGTGGGATGGGTTAATCTATCCCGTCCCTCATTTTTCCTCCACTTAACTCGTTAACTAAGAAGAGAGGAAACAAAAAAAAAATTGTGGGACGGGATAGATTATCCCATCTCACAAATTTTTTATTTCTTCCTTTGCTTAGTGAATTAAGTTAGCGGAGTTGCGGATTTGGATTAGTGGGACGGGATAAATTGTCCCATCTCAATCCCGTTTTACCTAGATATCAAAATTTTATCAAATTGATCCCTTTTGCTATATTTTATTTATTTATTTTTTATTAATAAAAAAATGGGTTCAAATGGTATCTCTCAAGTTTTACTACAGTCGATAGGAATCAGGTAAATTGGATTTTTTTTTTTCAAAACGATTTGTTTTTGTGCTAAAAATAAAAGAAAAGTTACAAAAAATATTTGTTCAAGGAAAAAAGAGTTTTACTCATATAATCAGCTAATGTAATAAAAGTATACAAGCATACAAAATAATCAAAAAACCAGAGAAGGAATTAATTACAAATTGCAAAAACAATAAAATATTACATAATTGATAATCAAGTAATTGTAGAATTTAATACACAACATTTTTCATTTAAGCTATATTTTACGAAAATAAAAGCTAGAGCATAAATTTTGCGGCCAAAACATAAAATAGATATGACATACCCTTGCACTGTTTTAGGAATATTGAAAATTAAAATAGATATTGATAATTATATTGGTTTATACCTTAGCTGAAAATTGAAATAACAGAAAAATAAATACGAAATAAAAAAATGGCCCAAACAAAGCAGAACCGTCCAAATTGAGGGTCCCAAATCCCAATTAGTCAGAATCGCCTTCTATGATTCTATCTTTGTTCTATTCACTCAAATCTCTGAAATCATTGATCTACTAATTTTTTTTGACAAAACTCGACCAGCTAATCCGATTGATTCGACCAAATTTCAGCTCAAAAATCGCCTAGTGGTGTAAATTGGTAAGAAATTCGGACTGGACCAATTTTCCAAACTATGTTTGAAACCAGGACCATTTAATATCTGACCATAATAACTGCAACACAATTTTGGAGAAAAGATAGATACTTTTGTTTACCTTTTGGCATAACCCCAGCAATACTTCAAAGGAGAGGACATATTTTCGTTGTATTCAGGACAATAAAAAAAGTTCATTTCTTCACTCCAGCTTACCACAAATCCCTGTCCCAGAATCCGCATCAGTTCAACACCATCGGTATCGTTCCAACGCACTTGCACGTCGGAATCAGTTGCTGTCATTGCTACATACGCACATGAATTGGGGATAGAGCCAGCATCATAATGTAAGCTAAATCCTGCATAAATTCTTGAACGAGGCTCATCCATACAATTAATTAGCTTGTACGTTGAGTCTTGCAACTCTTCCGTACAATTGAAGAAGGTGATAACACTACCATCATAACGATAAACGAACCAAGTAAATAAATTACTAGGGTTTAGATAATCATAAGAATAATAATCCAGCTTTTGTATGCGGCAGCGCCCTTCTGCCAAGAGTGGATCAACAAGCCTAAGTGTCTTGTTTTCGATCGACATATCTTTTACAAGATATGTGGTGGGCCCAATGGATAACACCGTGTCGTGGCCATTACACTGCAACTCATAGGCCTTCCAATTGCATGTTTCAGGAAGATGATAAGGATAAGTTATGTTACCAAGCTCTCCACATGAAGAAGAGCGGGAACCTTTAAAATTGTACAAGAGGAAGAGAACAATTAGTAAGTTCAAGAATTTCATGCTTCTACTTTTTTTGTTATTGGTTATTAGCATATGAATCAGCTGAAGGAATGGTTTATATAGATATGATGTCTTTGATGATGAAGAAGAATCAATGAAAATGAGGTCAAAAAATTATCAATCTGAGAATTTTCAATTTCCATGATGTTGATGTGCATATTATTTTGGACTACAAAAGATATTTTGGATGATCAAAGTCATTTATTAAAAGCTTGATGTGACCTCTAGGGAATAGTTCTAGAGAATTTTCATTTACGTTTATATGTTAAATTTCCATCAACACATAAAGAAAACTAATGCAACCCAACAATAAAAAAATCAAATTATGACAGAGCGAAGAATTATATTACAGTAATAATTAACTAAGAAGTAATATGCCTAATCACCAAAAAGTGTCTAACAATCTAATAGAAACAAAAGCAAAGAAGCATCCAACAATCAAACTATATATTGAGTAATAAACAAGGCTTTGAAAATCGACATCAGAATTGGAACAGGTCAGTTGACCATATAATTACAATCAGTTGCATCTGTAAGAATCGGTTGAATTGGATCGGAAACTCGTAATTTTTTTTTTTTTGGGTCAGAAGCTTGTTTTGTACTAAAAAAAATTAGGAAAATTGATAAAACAATAATTTGTCCAAAATGAAGGTGTTGGAGAAAAAAAATGAATCGATGTACTGGACTGCTATGCTTAATGTTGATTCCTAGATAAAAAAAAAAGGAAAAAAAAAACAAAAAGAACAGAAATAAAGAAATACAAATCGAAAAACTTAAAAAGAAGAGTAAAATGACGATGTCCAATGAACGTAGAAATAGACACAGAGAAAAGAAGACACATGAGGAAAAGAATTAAAAAAGAAACAAAACTTGTTCAACTGTGCGATTATTAATTAGTGAATGAGTCAACCTCACACTTTAATTACCACATATTAATTCACCAGAAAAACCAAAACAATTTACTGGATTCAGATTTAAAATGGTGAAGGTTCACCATGAACATATTAGCAATATTCGGGGATAGCGCAGGAGGCCAGTATTATTTGTGCTTTGAGATTCGTACATAACATATTAATTTGAACCGTTAAGATTTTCCAAAAAGTCATGCAAAATATGAGATATCTCAGAGGATGCGAATTCCTCCTGTGGAGGTCCACCTGCCATCTAATTAATAGTTAATTGTGCAAAGAGTAGAACACCTTGAGATTTAGCAATAACCATTCTACAAACGACTGGATTTTAATTTGTCTACTTTTCTGAATCTAGTTTCTGTTGATCTAGTTAAGTGAATTAAATGTTTCAACTCTAGATTGTTCGGAAGACGAAAATGCTAAATGGCAGACAAAACTAAAAATTACTTGATCAATCAAATTTTAACTAATTTCATGTTTCATGAGAAGAACATTGTACATTGTTATTTATTTACAGAAATTACAAAGTACGTAACAATATGGGCAAAGAACCCTCCTTTTCAAAAGAAAAGAAGAAGAAAGAAAAAAGATAATAATAATATAAAGCATGCATGTATGACTAATACCTAGCTATATACCTTGGCCAGAAGTAGCATTACAATAAGAAGACATTACAGGGTTTGGGGGCAATTGCAAATTTTGCAAATTCTCCCCTAACATTTGAACAATTCTCGTCATGGATGGTCGATCTTCCGGGCTCCATTGGATGCACCATAATGCCACAATAGCCATCTTTTTTGCAATTTCTTCATTGCCTCCCACATCAAGAACCAGACACAAGTCTTTTCCTTGAGCCACTTGTTCGAAAATCCACTCCGGAAAGTATTCATCTTCACTCCGAACTCCTCCCTCTCTTAATGGGTCAATATTCTTTCTTCCACTTATCATCTCCAAAATCAACATACCAAAACTATAAACATCTGATTTGTAAGAGACTGCTCCGAAGTTTCTGGAGTACATTTCTGGAGCAAGATAACCCATTGTACCCCGAGCAGCACTTATGGTCAAGTAGCTCTGATCCTTGGGACAGAGCTTGGAGAGACCGAAATCAGAGATCTTAGGAACCAAATTATGGTCAAGCAAAACATTGTGAGGCTTGATATCAAAGTGAAGAATGCGTTGGTCACAGCCCTGGTGTAAATATTCAATACCCTCTGCAATGCCCGTAGCAACCACAATCATCTCATCCATGCTAAATTGGCGATTTCTCCATCTTGAAGAAAATATGTACTTATCTAGTGACCCATTCTCCATGAATTCATAAACAAGTGCTTGATTTGTTCCTTCAGAGCAAAACCCCAATAGGCGAACAACATGTACATGGTGAATTCTTCCAATGGTGGCTACTTCATTTACAAATTGTTCTCCGCCCCAAGCAGATCTATGTAGCATCTTAACGGCTACTGGAATTCCATTAGGCAACTCCCCTTTATAGACAGTCCCAAATGCCCCAGCACCTATTTTTTTCTTGAACCTATTTGTTATCTTTTTTAGGTCGTTGTATGTGTACCGTGTTGAATTCATCACTCTGTAGTTTCTCAGGAAGTTTTCGATCTTCTGACGAACGGTTTTCTTTCGCTTGGACTGGCGACGCATGTAGAAGCCAGCAAAGACTCCCAAAAGGAGAAGGGATATTGCGCCTACGGATATACCTAATGAAAAAAAAAAGATTAGGATCATAAGTTAAATAAAATGTTGTTAACTCTTATCGATGAGCATGATAGCAAAGTTGTTGAGGAATCATACTGGCTTTCAGCACCACATGTGAATCTGAAAAAGAAAAAGAAAAAGGTTTACATGTTAGTATCCAGAGCAAGTTAATTTTAGTTCTTTTATAAACTAATTTAATATTAAATGAAGAAATTAGTTAGACTTGTAGCTTGCAGGCATATTATGATTATAAAACCTTTAAAAAACAAAGTAAAATTGAGATTTCCTTCCAGCTGTTTGCTTGAAGTTGAAAGAAACGACTGAAAGGCACAGTATGGACACTTTAATGTCAAACGGAAATATTAAAATTTTATAACTTAAGATTGAAACAAGAGGCCAGGAGCTAGGGTTACACATTTCAGAATTTCTTGGTGTCATATAATTTGCAGTCCAAAATATATGCATGGTCCAGATTTCTATATATATATATATATGCCAATGGTCATAAGCCAAAATGCTCAATTTTCTTCAATTCAAAATAAATGATATTATAAACATTGTAACTCTCATATATAGTCATCGGCAGTAAAGAATCAAAGTATTAAAGGAAGATCAACTTATAAGATCACCTCGACAGAATGATTTTTTTGTTTTGATGTCGAATTCACAGCGATGCCACCATTTCTTTTCACACATGCTGCAGTTGATCAACTCATCGTGCCAATACAGCGCAATGACTGGTTTTGCCTCGAAGTCTCTAATCATGTATTGGAATGCGGAAGATGATATAGGATAGTACCACCAATCATTTGTTGAAGGACTGAAATATAGTGGTACTTTGGGTCCAACAAAGAAGGTGTCGTTTCTAATCTTGTGGCAGGTGGAAGGAAGCGCACTAGCAGGTGTATGAGCCCAGGCCACATAGATGAAGTGGCCTTCAGACCCAAGGCACAAGATAGGACCGGCTAAATACTCATCTTCTGAGAAAGAGGTGAGCACGTCTGAGCAATTAAACCAACTGACATCTATCGGAGAATGAATAAAGAAGGGAGAGCCGGTTACATCGGGCTCGGCAATTTGAGACCATGAACAATTAAGGGTCCATGAGCGTCTTGTTATCCCAATCATTGAGTTTTTGTAATCTATCGATGTCACGTTGTAGTCACCAGAATAGGGGAGGCTTAACACCGTGTTGCCGCCTGAGCAAGAGAGGGTGAGGTTGCCATATCCACAGTGAGGTGCATGGGTGTCGAGCCGTAATGGGAACCTGATTATGGGTCCATGCTTGCTGCATCTGAATGGGCGACAATCTTTCAAATAAGTTTGTTTTCCAAGCCCCATAATTGTACAACTGTAATAGGAGATTAAGAGTGTGATTGCAAGAATATGAGTGAGTGGAGCCATGTGAGGGGATCAGAAAAACCTAGCTAGAGAACCAAATGGGAGACGAGAAATAGAGAATGGAGAGAACAGAGAATAGATCAGGAATCGTTCAATAATAGTTTTATTTACATACTATCTTAAGTTGTTAAGATATTTCTTTTTCCATATATACCTTATCATTACATGTTAAGATTACCAAATCCTAAAAATTTACCTTCTACAGTTAATGATCACTCCTAAGAAAATGCTTTATGACAACCATCACTACCAAACCATTATTAAAAAAAATATCAAATTTTCTATAAAAATTTATGACACCATAATTTGTTGGAAATTATTTAAAGTTATTCTATTTGATAAAGACCGCGGCATTTCTGGACATATTCCTTAAATAACTTAAAAGTTTGCCATTATTTTACAACAAAAAATTATAGAGAGAAAAAAAATTGAAATTTAAAAATCAAAATTAGTGCCATTTTTGTAATTTTTTGTCCAACATTTCTCCCACAAAAAGTAGTTTATAATTGACAAATGAATGGGTGTGTTCAGTCACAAATTGGGAGCCCACATGCCATTCAGGTCTATGTTAAACTTAATATACGGTGCAATAATTCAAGGTACTAGTGGCTCTAATAAATACGAACTTATTAGATAGCTGTGGCTGTGGCTAAGGAATTAGTTTTAATTTTGCTGGTTTATTTTATGATAGTGTTTGCAGGGTGAAGGCGAGAAGGTCTTATCGGAAAAAGTTACGAGTTACAACCTTGGCCTTTAATTGGTATAACGAAGACTCAGACTGAGACTCACATTGAGAGCGAAATGTAAAGACTCACTCGGTCTTCAGAAAGAATTTTTGGAACTAACAGTCTATTATTTCTTTAGAAGAAGACTCGTCTTAATTGTGATGTGACGACAATTCTTCATAAGAAATTTCTCTTTAGTCCTTACATTTTAAGCTTGCTTTGAGTACGTTGTCTGTTTTGTTTTTCTTATACAGAGTTTGATTTTACCACTTATAGCCAGCTTCATATATACAATATGTTACAAAGACTGCTGATTCTGATAATTCTTTCTAAAACTTTCAATAGAAAATTATTTCTATTTTGACAGGACTATTAATTTGTGGTGCTTGATTTGTAGCAAAAAACAAAGATAAAATTTAAATACTAAAGCACGGTATTGATCTCTTTTTTTTTTTTATTATTATTAAGATTTAGGAGTCTAGCCCTTGATTAAATTTAAAAAAGACAACAATGGTGTCAAAGTACACAACACAAAAGAAAGAAAAAAAAAATAAAAAAAGGAATAATTAATGACTGAGAAAATCTAAATCTAAGAGAGATAAAATAAGTAAAAGGACCCGGCATTTTTATTCATAACCAAAAAAAAATATAAAATATTATTAATAACCCGACTCCCGCCGATTTTCCACCCATAACCAACCCGCCCCCCCGTGGGGCGGTTTACCCCCCCCCCCCCCCCCCCCCCAACCCGCCCCCCAGTGGGGCGGTTTAGTAATATTTTTTTTTTTTTTTTTTTAAATACCCTCCCTCCCCAAACCAAACCCTACCCCCCCCCCCCCCCCCCACAGCCCCCACCCGAAACCACCCCCAACCCGCCGGTTTTGGCCCAAAAACGGCGTTTTTTCGTCCCGAACGCGACATTTCGCATCTCTCAACCGTTCCCGACCCCTCTCTCTCTCTCTACCGCCCTCTCCCTCTCTCCCTCTCTCTACCCGCCACCCTCTCTCTCTCCATTTCATTTTCATTTTTTCGCCCCGTCACCGCCGCGCCGTCGCTCCGAATCCATTTTCGTGTATGAAGTTATTTCTTTAACTTGTTTATAAATTATTTAGATTTTTATAAATTATTTGGAATTTTGTATAAATTATTCGAAATTACGGGATTTATATGAAATTGTTAGAAATTGCGGAATTTGCTTGAAATTGTTGTTATTGAATTTAGTAGAAATTGATTGGAATTGTTTAGGGTTGTTAGAAATAGTTAGAAATTTTTGAAAAATGGTAGAAATTTTTACAAATTGTTAGAAATTGTTAGAAATTATTAAATTAGAAATGTTAGAAATTGGAATTGTTAGAAATTATTTGATTGGAATTGTTAGAAATTAGTTGATTGGAATTGTTAGAAATTAGTTGATTGGAATTGTTAGAAATTATTTGATTGGAATTGTTAGAAATTATTTTATTGGAATTGTTAGAAATTATTTGATTGGAATTGTTAGAAATTATTTGAAATTGAAATTGTTAGAAATTATTTGATTAGAATTGTTAGAAATTATTTGATTGGAATTGTTAGAAATTATTTTATTGGAATTGTTAGAAATTATTAGAAATTGGAATTGTTAGAAATTATTTGATTGGAATTGTTAGAAATTAGTTGATTGGAATTGTTAGAAATTATTTGATTGGAATTGTTAGAAATTATTAGAAATTGGAATTGTTAGAAATTATTTGATTGGAATTGTTAGAAATTATTTGATTGGAATTGTTAGAAATTATTTTATTGGAATTGTTAGAAATTATTAGAAATTGGAATTGTTAGAAATTATTTGATTGGAATTGTTAGAAATTATTTTATTGGAATTGTTAGAAATTATTAGAAATTGGAATTGTTAGAAATTATTTTATTGGAATTGTTAGAAATTATTAGAAATTGAAATTGTTAGAAATTATTTGATTGGAATTGTTAGAAATTATTAGATGAGAATTTGAGAAAATAATAGAGTTGAAATTTAATTGAGTGGAATTAAGTTGTACAATCTCATAGGAATTTTTAAATAGAATTGTTAGAAATTGGTGTTATAATTATAAACTTGATATTTTCAAATGCAGCATGACTAGACATCGACGTGAGCGACCACGAGATACGTCGGAGCCATCACCAGCTCACGCCGATCCCACTGCGGAGGGTGACGATCCATGGGATGGCGCACCACATCGTGCAGATACGTTCAGTCCTCTCCTGTGGGTCCCTCACAGGATTCACCGTGTCTCACTTGCATCGATAGAGGTACGTTTCAAACAACAAATAGTTATTCAGTTCCACTGGTCTAAAACATTGATAAATGCAGGACGAGTCCATGTTGACGGTGCGGCACCGCTCGCCGGAGATACCGTATGTCGCAAATCCACTGATGGATCGGTACCTCATTAACCTCGGGTTATACCAGCTAGCCACAATGAAACAACCACGGCGGATTGACCAGGCACTCATGTGCGGTCTCGTGGAGAGATGGCGACCTGAGACCCATTCATTCCATCTCCCGGTGGGGGAGATGACAGTGACCCTACAGGACGTGAGTGCCTTATGGGGTCTGCGGATCGATGGTGATCCGGTAGGGGGTGTCTCGGATCATCAGACACTCCAGACGTTGATCCCAGAGCTGTTGGGTGTGCATGTGGAGGGGGTGGCAAAGAAGCTAAAACGGAAGAATGAGGACGATGATGAGAAGTTCTCCCAGTACTGCATCAGTCTTAAGGCTCTCCGCCAATATGCCGTCGAAATTGCCATTACCCCATTCACGTCTGACGTGGAGCATGTCAAGAGGTAATTTCTAAGTCCATTACATTACATTAAAAATATTTTTGAAAAGAATAAACAGTTATTTACTTTCTCTTGAAACTGTAGGTATGTTAGGGCATTCGTGCTTGACTTATGTGGTACCACGATGTTTGTCGATTCTAGTGGCGACTCGGTTCCGATTATGTTCCTCCAGCAGCTGGAGCTACTCGATAAGCAATCGCGGTGGAACTGGGGTGGAGCCGTGCTTGCATGTTTGTACAGAGGACTGTGCCACGCTTGTCTGGTAAGTCTTCTTCAATTAATGTTATTTACGTTTTTTTTATTTGATAATAACAAATACACATCTACAATTTCAGAGAGGCAGCCAGCAGTTCAATGGGCCACTCCTTCTACTACAGCAATGGTCCTGGTCGCACCTACCGGTCTGCCGACCCGAAATTCCATCAAATGTGAAGTGGCAAAGGGGCTCCGACATCGAGAAAAGCCCTCCATACGGCGCCATATGGGGTAGCCGCCTCCGCTATTTTAACACGCCGAGGGGAGGGACGGCGGGTATCTCGTACGTCCGAAATCAGCTCCAACTGTTGCACCAGGCAAACATCGAGTGGTTCCCGTATCGGCCGTGGTACCGGGCTAGGATATTCTGTCGCTTGACGATGGAACGGAGGGATCTCGGTTTATATCGGGGTCCGGTCGTTTGTTACTGGATAGTTGAGTATCACTATCCTGATCGGGTTCCTCGTCAGTTCGGCTTCGATGCTTTCATCCCAGATGACCCGATACTTGGTGAGGATGAGACGGAGAAGTTGCACAAGTAAGTAATACACACCTGAATATTGATATTATTTTACAAATTGTATCTAACTAACTTATAATGCAGTACCTTCCATAAGAAGCCAGAGGTGGATTGGAGCGGCCGCCATTTAGCCCACTATAGGATTGCCCGCACGCCTGAGAACCACTTGTGGGTCCCGCCTGACCCGGCAGACGTCAGTTTGGGAGCGGGACCATGGGCATTGCGATATATGGTCTGGTACCAGCGGTGGTGCATGAATTCGGTGTACTTACAGGGCGACTACGGTGATTCTCTTCGGCGGAGAATGATGGGTGACGAGAGTAAGACCCATTTGCCATGGGGCCCGACCAGTACTCGAGCGGTAAGTAATAAAGATTACTTGTAGTATTAGTTTTTTCCATACAACTTATTTTCTAATTAATCGTTATGAACAGGTACTAACGGGGATTCGAGGAGTTGCACACAGCTTGGTGTGCATGGCGAAAAAAAGTTTTCGGGCGTTCGGGTGTACTATGCTGCATCACACTGCTCCGATCGTCGAGGATTCCCAGTTCGATGGACGCCTCATTGGCATGTTGCACGACGCTGGTGAGAACATCAACTGGCGTGAGATCAAGAAAGACTCACCAGCGCCGACCCAGCCAAATCAAGAACGGGAATTAGTATACGACGATGACCTACCACCACCCCCCGAAGGTATTATAAGTTAAATTATTTTACCATACACGTCAATTTTGTTTTACAAAGTGTGTTCTTAACAATTTCAACTGAAATGTTGCAGAAGACAACCCGGATTGGGCGTTCCACGATTGGGTGCTCGACAACAAAAAATGGCACGCCTACTACAATAAATTTAATGTGCCGGTGCAGCTTGGCGAGGTAAGCTGGTTCGTCTCTGTATAAATTAAATTTTTGTTATTTTCATAAAGAAAAACTAACATTATATAACTGCAGGATGGAAATCCTATGTGGTGTGCTGAACCCACTTTCACTGCAGCAGACTTTGGCCTCACCGCCACCGGTGTAGAGGATGTCACCGGAGCCACACCATCGATGCCACCCCCCAGGCAGCACGACCACGAGGCTAGTGGCAGTGGGGCACAGCAGCCCACTGATGCTTGGGAGACTGCTGCGTTCGGGACACAGCCCCCGAGCACATATACTGGGGACTGGGAGTTCGATCCATGGGAGACGAATCCATCACAGGGTACTCAGTATGATCCATTGCCCGATTCATACCGACGATCCACGGGCACAATGCAGGAGGACATGCATGTGGATTATTCTGATGACGAGGAGGACGTGCATGTGGATCTGACTCATAACGAGGATCCTCCACAGCCACGGAGGAGGCGTGTGCAGCGACAAAAGACCCGCACGCAGCCGCCGAGGGCGTGCGGGCCGGCTTCCAGACTGTCATTGTCCGGTCGTCGTCCTCGTTGATAGTTTTTTATATTTCATATTGTAGACCTGACAGTAGTATTTTTATATTTCCGTTTCTATATTTTATGTTGATTAGACGTTATTTGCTGATTTTATTCACTTTGTTTTCGTTTCTATATTTTATGTTGATCAGATGTTATTTGATTATTTTGTTCACTTATGTTTTAAACTATTCACAAATCATAAAATCCATCGTATTAAAAATATAAACAAATACTTATAAATCTATCGTATTAAATTTAAAAAAAAAAAAAAAAAAATAGTAAACCGCCCCACTGGGGGGCGGGTTGGGGGGGGGGGGGGGGGGTAAACCGCCCCACGGGGGGGCGGGTTGGGCATGGGTGGAAAACTTTCGGGAGTCAGGTTATTAATAATATTTTATATTTTTTTTTGGTTATGAATAAAAATGCCGGTAAAAGGACTAAATAAGCAAAAATAACAAAAAAAAAACAACAACAAAGAAAAAACACCATCTTCTAAACTGAAGATAATCAGTAGGTAATTCTAATCTGGGTTAATCAGAAACTGTGGGTGACAAAAACGTCAAACTACACGAGCAAAGACAACTCGTGTGCTTCTCCCAGCCACTGGTGGAATTCAGGCAAATATCAAGCACTTACCCATGTTGAAAATTGATTAAAATTTGCTATAATGCAATCTATTTTTAGTGAAGTCAGAAATTAGAAGCTTGATGAGCAAGTAGTTTACTTCAAGTTAACAGGGGTATTTATGGTAATAGGTGCTAATTTTATATTGTAGTAGAGTTATAGGAAGTAGTGGGTTTCTAAATATTGTTGTGTCTGTAGTAGGATTAGTGGGGCTCTAAATTTAGATATTGTATTGCTTTAAATTATGAACTTCTATAATCGAGTTTGAGTCAATGAATATTGTTGCCTCCAGTTGAAATTTTAGTTGTCTGTGTCATTAAATCCAACACTTGATATCAGAGCAATATACACAAAAAATGGTATGAGATATTTGCGCAATGTTTATTTTATTCCAGACTTGTCATAGAATCTGTTGAGCATTGGGCAATTGATGGATAGTGGTTTTTCAGTTTTGTTTGACGGAAGAACTTGTGCTATAAAGGATAAAACCACAAACCGGATATTGGTAGAGAATAGTATGGCGACCAACAAACTGTTTCAACTAGAAATATTAGCTGTAAAAGAAAGAGCAATGGCTGTGAAAGAATTGAATCAATCTGAGTTGTGGCATCTCAAATATGGACATCTGAACATAAAAGGGTTGAAATTGTTGAACCAAAGGCAAAGGAGAGACATTTGGAAATTTCAAAGTGTTTAAAGCTTTTGTAGAAAAACAAACGGAAAAGATATTGAAGGTGTATAGAACTGATAGAGGAGATGAGTTTCTCTCATCTAAATTCAATAGTTTTTGTGAAAATGAAGGCATACATCATGAATTAACCACACCATATACATCTGAGCAAAATGAGGTTGAAGAGAGAAAGAATAAAACAGTTGTTGAGTTGGGTAGAAGCATGCTTAAGTGCAAGGGTTTACCAAATAAATTCTGGGCAGAAGCAGTAGCAACTGCGGTTTATGGAGAGAACAAAGAATTGAGCATGAATCGTTCAATAATAGTTTTATTTACGTACTATCTTAAGTTGTTAAGAATTTTCTTTTTCCATATATTACCTTATCATCACATGTTAAGTTTAATTACCAAATTCAAAATTTTTACCTTTAATGGTCACTCCGAAGAAAATGCTTTATGACAATCATCACTGACAAACCAGAATTTAAAAACATAAAAAAAAAAAAAAAAAACACACACAAACACACACACACAAAAATTTTCCAAAAACAATTCCTTTCATATGGCACCATCATTTGTTGGAAATTATTCGAAGTTATTCTATTTGATAAAGACCGACCGCCGCATTTCTGGACATATTCCTTAATTAACTTAAAAGTTTGCCTTTATTTTTATGTTCTAGATATCCTTCTTAATTAACATGAATATATGGATCGATCTGCCAAAAAAAAACTATTATACATATATCAATTAAAGTAGCAGCTTAAATTACAACAAAAAAATAATTATAGAGAAAACACACACACACACACAACATTGAAAGTTAAAAATCAAA
Source organism: Carex arenaria (assembly GCA_964058825.1). Taxonomy (NCBI): domain Eukaryota; kingdom Viridiplantae; phylum Streptophyta; class Magnoliopsida; order Poales; family Cyperaceae; genus Carex; species Carex arenaria. Next base: position 479,314 of record CAXKVW010000679.1, read on the forward strand.
ATTAGTGGCATTTGTGTAAATTTTTATCCAACATTTCTCCCACAAAAATTAGTTTATAATTGACAAATGAATGGGTGTGTTCAATCATAAATTAGGAGCCCACATGCCACAGAGGTCTTTGTTAAACTTAATATACGGTGCAATAATTCAAGGGTACTAGTGGCACTAATAAATACAAACTTATTGGATAGCTGTGGCTGTGGCTAAGGAATTAGTATTAGTTTTTTTATGATAATGTTTGCAGGGTTACAAGTTACGACCTCAGCCTTTAATTGGTATAACGAAGACTCAGACTGAGACTCACATTGAGAGCGAAATGTAAAGACTCACTCGGTCTTCAGAAAGAATTTTCGGAATTTTTTTTTGAGTAAAGGTTGGAGGTCAAGCCACCCAACTATTTAATACCTTTGTTATTATAACAAAGAATTTCTCCCATATGGTTTCGAAAAATTAACAGTCTATTATTTCTTTAGAAGAAGACTTGTATAATTGTGATATGACGACAATTCTTCATAAGAAATTTCTCCTTAGTCTTTACATTTTAAGCTTGCTTTGTCTGTTTTGTTTTTCTTATACAGAGTTTGATTTTACCACTTATAGCCTGCTTCATATAATACAATATGTTACAAAGACTGCTGATTCTGAAAATTCTTTCTAAGACTTTCAATAGAAAATTCTTTCTATTTTGACAGGACTATTTTTTTTGAGAAAAAATAAGGGTCTTGCTCTCATTGGATTATATTAAATGATAAGTTACATGGAGTTTGTAACTACAGTATGAAAAATCAAAATGCTCAAAACATTTGAGCTTTAAAAATAAATTTAAAAGAAAAGATGATCATGAAAAAAAAAAAAAAAAAAATATGCAAGAAAGAAAAAATAATTTATGAACTCCGTGGTGCATGCATTGAGCTATATCTCCACTGTGTAATCACTTGGTCCGCCAGTTCTTCAATTTCCTTCGTAATTTCCCTGAAGGTTTTGCAACACCTCTCTCCATATCACAAACTGTGTGATCATCTTTCTCATATGTGGGACTAGTTAGCATGGCAACGGCATCTTCATTAGCATGGTCTGAAATTGTCGGCATCCTTATTTCGACGTGCCGCTATCATCATGTATAAGTCTTTTGTGACAGTACACTGCTTAAAGAGATGATGTGATGACTCCAAACTATTTTTACACATAATACATCTATTGACCAAATTCTAGCTCCTCTTATTTAGATTGTCGATCGTTAGAATTTTATTTAGAATCAAAAGTCATGCGAAAACTCTCATTCTTGGAGGCACTGCTAATTTCCAGACTTTTCCTAAATTGCTTGATATTCTAGGACCATCCATCATGGTGTAATAAGCTGATTTTATTTTGACAGGACTATTGATTTGTGGGGCTTGATTTATAGCAAAAAACAAAGATTAAATTTAAATACTAAAGCACGGTATTGATCTCTTTTTTTATTTTTAAGATTTAGGAGTCTAGCCCTAGATTTCATTGAAAAAAGACAACAATGGTGTCAAAATACACAGTACAAAAGAAAGGAAAAAAAGAAAAGAAAGGAATAATGACAGAGAACATCTAAATCTAAGAGAGATAAAATAAGTAAAAGGACTAAATAAGCTAAAATAACCAAAAAAAAAAAAAAACAAAGAAAAAACACCATCTTCTAAACTGAAGATAATCAGTAGGTAATTCTAATCTGGGTTAATCAGAAACTATGGGTGACAAAAACGTCAAACTACACGAGCAAAGATAAATTGTGTGCTTCTCCCAGCCACTGGTGGAATTCAGGAAAATATCAAGCACTTGCCCAGCTCAGCCTCAAACTGCAACTTATGAGAATGTGAGAAAAAATTACATTACTGTACCATCAAAGCAAGGTTCCCTCTGCATTAATTCAATGCTTGAAAACTATTGTACTTCATTTGTATCTTTATTATGCATGAAAACTGGCCGAGTAAATCAAGAGCAAAATAGAACACTAGTGTTGCAAACAAGTTCTAGAAAATAATTGAGAAAAGTCGATATTGCAATTAAGGATATCTCAATAAGAACTCAACTAGCACCATCCAGCAATTTGTTAACACATTTCTAGAAGTCAGCAAGTAATTACTTACACTAAATGCTAAAGAAAATGCGTGATCAACTCATCAATGATGAACAGCAAAGTGGTTTAATAAGAGAAAGTAAGAGAAAATGGTGATCAAAGGTTAAGAGGAGCTTCTCTTCCTCTTGAGAGCCTTCCATTGCTTGAGGATGTACTGTATGACCTCCTTGAGAGATGCCTTGCGCCCCTCCTTGTAATTCCACAGCTCTGGGATGGTGTAACGGCCACTTGGATTGTATTCATTCATCTCCAGCAGAGCAGTCGTCACTGTTTTGTAGACCTCCTCCCCGAGCTCCTCCCTTAGTGCCCTTAGTTTCTCATCATCCTCTTGAATCACCTCCTACAAATCAAACCAGTTAGATACAGTTTGCAAATATAAAATGCTCGCCAGCAACAAATGGTGTCACTGAGATGGTACCACTTGTACCAGGAATTCAATGAATGGTTTTTGTAATAATTTGAAGGGTTGAAGTTGCAAGATACAGATACTGTGAAATTGAATTTGAGGGACACCACTATCAATGATGCAACAAAACTTGATAAAAACCTAGCTACTACATATCTACTTAGCCAGATTTGTTCAGTAGCTGAGGTTATGCATGGATGGTGTCCTATTGGTTTTTAATAGCTGGTTTAAATTTTCAGTAAATAAGTTGTTAATGTAATACTTTACGAATTCATATCCTCTGCACTAACGCACCATTTGAGTTTAGATCTGATCCGTTGGTTACATACTAGCACAAATCTTAATGGGGCCCCGTGCATTACAGACATGGGGCCGGATAGGCCCGGATTCTGATCAGATGGTCTGGAGCTAAACTCAAACTTTACTGGTAATGCAACTGGGCTTGTTGCCTTTTTCTCAAAAAAAAAATAACCTGTGCTTTGTCACTGACAGTGACAATCTTGAAAGGGTGCCACTCTGGGTGCTTCAGCTCATCTTGCCATTTGGAGCTTATCTCGGCAGCTTGGATATTAACATCTCTCTTTGGAAACTTGCGCTTTAATGCCTCACGAATAGCCTTATCATCAATCTCGCCCATTCTTTTGATGCCAATAAATGACCGACCAGTCAGCATGTCAGGTAATCCCTACATCAGTAAAAAAAATCCATTAAAAAATCCATTACAAAAGGTGAATAACTAAAGCATTTATGGAAGAAAATAAAATTGAGCTTGTTACAAAAAGGACTGGTCTCTGTGTGGTTTAGACATATGGTGCTTTGATAACTCTGTTTCTTGGTATTATCAATGTTTACTTGGGTTACTTATACTATTAGGTAAGTTGTTAGGAGTAATATTTTTAGCTTTAATGATCCTTCTTCTCAGTTTTATTCTATTGTTTTTTCACTATTATCAAAAAATAAAAAAGGAGTGATCTTACAGAGATAAGCTCCTTTCTGGCTTCCTGTAACTCGTCGTTGCTTTTCCTCTCTTTCACGACTAGGGTTTGGTTCAAGGCCTCCATGTCTTCCATCTCGTCGATTTTCTCATTCAACTCACTAGTGAGTTCATTCATTTTCGCCTGGACTGACGAATCCTCATCTCCTCCCATGTGCTTCATCACTTGAAGTTGGCCCTTCAGTTGCTGGATCTCTAACTCCAGTTTTTGCTTTGCATCTAGTTGCTTCTCCAGCTGAAGAATCTTCTTAAGTGCATCCTCCTTCTCCCTCTACAATTCAATCAATAGACAGAATTTAATTTAAGGGTAAAGTAAATCTTGTTCTGGCCTTGCCACTCGTGAAATTGCATGAAACAATTAGTGATTGCAATCGACTACTATGCTGTCATTCAATGATCTAAACACTACCGTACCTTATGCTCCTCAACCAGCCTGAGCACATTTTCATCAGATTTCTTTTGCTCCTTCTCCGCCATATCAAGGGAACACATCGCTTTCTACAGAAAAAAAATAGCAATAATAAGAGACATTTATAAATTTGTTTTTAACCAATGAATACAAACAGCTTTATTTTAAAAAATCTGAGGAACACGTGGCTTTTGCTAAGAAAGGAGTGCTACTGGAGTTTCCAGTTTCCACCAATGATAATAAGAGGGGTCAAAAAACCAGTAATGCTTTAATAATTATACTCAATAATTTAACCTGACCAAGATAATGCTTGAATAAATTTAACTCATACCCTGTTTTTCTCTTCCTCCAGCTTTCTCTTGTCAATGCTATTTTGGTTGGCCATTTTGTTGATCTGCCGAGACCTCTCATCTAACTCCTTTCTCTTGTGTTCCAGCTCTAACGCCAACGACTTGTTCTCCTCAATTATTTTTCTTGAATGGTCCCGAGCCAGCTGTTGCATCTTCTTTATCTCTAAACATTGCAAAACGACAAAATGTGATTATAGTATAAATTGACAAAAAATAATACATTGTCGAACCTAGTGGCGACGCCAGGAATTTTGCCAGGGGTAGGCAAACATGTAGGCAAACATATATAGAAGAACATATATAATTGCAAAAAAAAAATTCAATATAACAAAAATTACAACATCAATCAAAATAAACAAGAAGTCAATATAATTAGAGTCTTTAACTAAAATCCTAAAATGCGAATAAGTGTATAGGTTAATCCCAGGCACTTTGTCGAACCCTTGAACCGGCCTCACAACACCATACCAGGCTCACCTTGTACATATGACAAAGAGAGAGCCAATGGCACCCTTAATGGTACAACATACCCCAAAAACCGTAAAAAAGACAATAAAGTGCTAAACCTAGCTACAGGTCTTGAAATGTCCCAAGATTGTGCACATAGATAAAGCATGACATACTAAGCATCACTATACCAAATTTTCCATTTATAGGAATAGGAATTTTGGTGATTTTAAATCAATTTTTGAATCTCACCTGACAAAAACAAAAAATGGGTCAAACACTGTGAGCTGACATATGAACTGCCCCTCACAAATCAGTGAATTACACATAGCTCCTGACATTAATAATTTTTGATACTTTTGTGGCATATAGTACTTGAGATGACCATCATTTCTATATAAAGAACCAAAAATTGGGTTAAGCCAATTGCTCACAATAATTTTCTAAAGGTCATCTGTTCAGAACGGGCAAAAGAGTCAGCACTAGTCAAACTCTATGCCAAACTCAACAAAATAAACATGTAAAAATTGCAGAAAAATTGTAAATATGTGTTTAAAGGTCCCAAGGACATTACTACATGTTTTAAACATGGTCTCATACACAAAAATCTGGAAATTGAATAAATAAGGTGAAGAAACAGAAGCATAGCGCAACATGAAACAGTGTTATATGCTAAAAACCTATCTAAATACATGACAGAGAGAGAATTCAATGCCTCAACTCCTTGAACTTGACATAGACATGATTAATTGAGGGCTAGATTGAAGAAAGACTGAAAGAGACATGCAAAGTAAAGGGAAAGGGCACCAAGCTCTCTAAGCCTCGAAACCTGACCTCTGTCATGCAAAAAATGTCATGAATTGACCACCTAACTCGAAATCAAGACTAGAGCCATGGTTATCAAGCTCTGGCGATGACATATGCAAGAAAAGCCAATAAAAAACATGAAGAAATCACCCAGAATATAATCATACCAAACAAATTAATTTATACCAATTCGATCACAACACATCAAAACAGAACCTCATGTTACGCACTAAAATATTTCAAATTTGTTCAGAAATCAGAGCCTATCAAATCGCGTACAGTTGGCTATCGATGTTCTTTTTTTTCAGTCACATAATCACACACAGGTGTCTCCTCTATGCTGAGGCAGAGTTTTTTTTTTTTTTTATTGATGCCTGGGCTCTGGGCTGGAAATGACAAAAGTTCTGGACCAGGGGTAGGCAAGCCCAAAATATAAACTGATCCCAAAAAAGAGCAAACGGTTTCTGGTCTGTACGATAAAACTGGGAAGAAGTTCAACATTTACCAAAAATAACCCCTGATCCCCATAGTTTTGGCTTAAAATGAAATAGTAAAACACACAAGTGCACATAATAAAGGATAAATGAACGAGTTGCTGACCAGCATTGTAAGTGACAAACAGCTGCTCTCTCTGCTCCATCATATTACCGAGGGACAAGGTGGTCTCATTGTACTTGCATTCCAACTCAAGCAAATGCTGGTTCTTCGCATCAATCTGTTTTGCCAGGTCGGTAACCAGTTGATTGGTCTTGCGGGACTCCGCTACTGACAGATCATTGACTGTTTTCAGGTCACCATTTTTCCTCAAGTGATCTGCAGTGGGGCCCACACCATTGTAATCCTCCTCCCTTGCAACCCATGCATAAAGCTCATTTATATTGGACTTCCTCTGCTTCCAGTCCCTCTTGCCGAGCCTCTCCGCCTCAAAATGGTTTTCAAAGGACATGGCGTCTTTAAAACCATTCCAGTCCTTTGAAAACTCAATAATACAATTCCCAGTATGCCCCTTGTAATTCCAAAGGGAGTGAACCTTGAGAGGGTTAAACCGGGAAAGTTGCTCCTTGAGCCGGTTTCCACTCTCGCCAACTTGTCTACCGTCTTTGAATTCAGTTGGCACATTGACAACTACACCTTTCCAGGGCCAAACAAATTTCTCATCCCTGTCTCGCGAAGGAGGAGCGTGCGGTTCAAACACCACCATCTGAAGAGAGAGCGAGGGGTCAGCAAGGTCAGTCTTCATGTATTTAGCAAGGGCTCGGTGTGTGGCCTTCTCTTTTGCTTTTCTGTTGGATGCACCAATCCCAGTGGCGTGTTGAAGGAGATCCTTAAAGTTGTAGGCCTGCTTCTTCTTGCCAGTGCAGAAGGGGCACTTGTAAGCACTGTCCCCGCACTTCACTTTAAACCCTCCTTCCTTCAGTTTAGAATATGCTCTCTCAGCATAGTCGTCAATCTCAGATTCACTGACCTCAGATTCTTCTGAGTCACTATGTGCCATCTTACCAGAGAGAATGAGCTCGAGACCTGACAATGACAAAGATACAAGGGGGGATTAGATTCTCATCAGAAGCTAAACCTGTTATAATTGAATTGATTTAAGTAAATAAAATGTAGTTTACTTCGAATTGACATTACCAGAGAGAATATGATAAAATCAGCTGGAAATGGGAAAGTTCTGGTAAATTCACCGCCAAATCTTTATACAAGTTCCTTAATTTCAGAGGGATTAACAATAATCAAACTATGATATGGTAGCATTTACCAGTTCCAATGAAAATTAGGGCTTTTATGTGGTTAGTTTGGAAAAACAAAATATTAACCAAAGATAACCTACAAAAAAAAGGATGGATATGGTCTACTAAATGCCAATTTTGCAACCTACCAGAAACTGTGAACAATCTGTTTGTCCAATGTTCATATACCAAGAAAATTCTGTTTTGGATGGAGTCTTGTCAGGATTTATTTTACAATGGGATACATGTACTGATGTGTTTCAGTTTGCATGTCAACTACCATCTATACACAGGTCTGCCTTTTTATTAATGTTTAGTGCTCTATGTTAGACCGTCTGGAAATACAGGAATGAACTCTGCTTCAATTCAGGTACGAATATAGTTAAACCAGCAAGGCATATCATATTACTTATTATATCTTTGATGCTCTATTGGACAGGGCATGTTAAGAAGAGGGTGAAAGATGCTACTCAGCTTTGGCTTCCTGAGAAAATTGATGAAGTGCCTCTCAATATATGGGATGTCAGGGCAAGAAGATTGTAATAAATGTCGCTCTGTAATATGGTATTTCAGAGCAAGAATCTTAGGTTTAGGTTAGTGTTAGTTTGCATGGGTGAAGTTTTGATGCAGTAAGATATCACTGAAAACAAACAAGGTCCTGTAAGTTAACTGTTTGGTTCTTTTAATAGAACAAGCTTTAAGCCTTTTTTTTCAAAAAAAAAAAAAAAAAAAATTACCCGAGAGAATGATATCATCAGAAGCTACAAATCAGTACCTGGAATGAGGAGAAGAAGAGATGTTGTCGGAGGTTCTCAGAGGCTACAATCGTTGATACTGCCACAGTTTTGATCGACGGGAGCCAAATCCGACCTCGTCTCCACCTTGCTCCGGCCTTCCGATCACCTTCGTTTGGCGCGATTTTGAGGGGAAAATGGTCGCGCCGACTGAAATCGTCTCTCGCGCTTTGCTTCCGATCAGGCGATAAGGGTTTAAGCAGAGTGAAGAAGGTTGATCACGCGATTAGAGTGGAAGGGTTTTAGTCTTTTAGATGAGTGCTGTCCAGTTCCTCTGAAGTACCTCAAATATGAATTTCATACAATCAAATCTGGACCGATCAGGCCCTAGGTAGAATGCACGGGACTCCTTTAATCGTGGTAAAATAGATCGGACGGTCCGGATCCAAACTCAAAATTTAGGCTACTTTAGGGGACCGGATTCATTTAGCTTCGCGCCTTCGCCGAGTAAGCTGGGAGCTGTGAGCATGTCAGAGGAATGTACGTACGGGTTCCTTGAGGTAACAGAATAATTCTGTTTAGATAAGAACCGTCCGATGAGAATCCTGAACTGTAAATATTCTGATTAGACGGTCCGAATGTAAACAGAAATATTCTGTTACCTTAGGTGATAGGAATGAGTCTGTATCCTCTGACGTGACTGAATAGAAAAGAATATTTCTATTGCAGATCCTCCCGGTACCGTAAGAAGGAATCTTTTAGAATTAGTGGATTTGGACCGTTTATTTTAAATTGGCACAAATCTTAAAGCCCAATAATACAGCCTTTGTAGGACCGAATCTTAAAGTGGCTGGAAGTTAATCTCAAACCGTAAAGTGAGGAAAATCTTTTACGGTACCTGGGAGGATACTTTTCTGAATATTTATGTTTAGAGCCTGATTTTTCTCTTTACACACGGCATTCCAGTTGGTGCACCGTTATACCTTCTGAGAAGTGGGCTCTAAACTTTTCATGGACACGGTATATACATAGGTGCATTCAGTGACTCCTGTCTAACCGGAATTCTGATGATGATATTAACACAATAACTTCCGATTTTTTATTTGTATGGACAAATTGTCCATACTTTAATTCTATATATATTTTTAGAGTACACTTTCTTTATATAGTCATTGATTATTTATATTATTTTCATATCTAAAATTTTAATAAAATATTTAAGAGAATGTTTTATTTTTCAAATTCGGAAAGTATAGCAACCAGTGTTATCAGAACCGGACCGGACCCGCGATTAAACCGAAAAAAACCGGACCCAGCTCCTTTTACGGTTTGGTTCGTTTGGAATATCGTTTCAGCTGCTGAACCGTTAAAAAACGGATAAATAGCCGGTTTTTTATTTAAAACCGCCCGCTCGTTTCTGAAGAAAATCGGATTTAAACTTATTGGTTCAGTTTTCTATAAAGTGCACTTTTCGTGCATTAAATGAGAGAGAGACTAACAAAGAATGTGTAGGCTAGAACTTTATGTCTTGTCCACGTGAGCCCATGGCAAAGGCACAAATATAAATATGGAGCAAATTAGTAGTTTCTGCAGTAGTGTACATTATTGTTCCCAAGATTTTTCATGCCTAGTGTTTAGATTGGAATTCACTACTATTAATTTTGGTTTTAACCGAAGTCTTTACAAATTTGATTAATTGTCTGTACAGACTGCAAATAACACTTTGAATGTTTTAAATATTCTAGAGAATTTAATTATACATAATATAGAAAATTATATCTACTTGTATTTATTTTATTATCAGAATGTTGGACTTCTATAATGTTATTTTTTTTTTTCTTTTCTCTATGATATTAAAAATGTTACTCTTTGTTATCTATATGTTTTATTCAACAAAAAATATTTTTAAAAAATAACTATTTTAGTTTTTGGATAACAAGTTATAGAGAAATATATGTTTTAAAAAATCAGCGGTTGAACCGATTGACCCACTGGTCTAACCAGTGAACCATTGACCCGGAGTTTTACCGGGTCAATGCCTGGTCCGGTTCTGATAACATTGATAGCAACAAAAATTTAAGCAACCATTTATTGCAGCAACAAAAAAAACAAGCTTTTTTCTTTTAGTGATTTTAGTCAACTTAATCAGATTTGTAACATTAAATACATCATTTCTTGCATCACACATCATTTTGTTTTTCTCACTTTTATTAATTATGTATATGTATTAGGTGGTCTGTACATATTTTATATTATTGAGTTTAAAAAAAATTACAAACTATATTCATAATATATTATCATAATTCAATAAAAAAAGATACTACAAACTCCGTTAATTAAAGATACACTTCATACTGAAACAAAATATTATAAGCAACGCAGTTGTTAATTTGATGAAATATTTTCTATTTATTATTTACAAATCATTTTTGACAATTGTAAAGATCGTCCAATTAATCTGTTGTCATTTGTCAATAAACCCAAACTCAAATCTGTCCTTTGTTTCTATTCCTTAGAGGTGTTGATGACATTATTTTAATCGTTTATCTGACCTGTCTTGTATTTGATAAGACGGATATGGGTAAGAATTTGTTTTCCGTTAACTTATCGGATATAAATATGGATAAGAAAAAAAAAATCTTTAGCTTATTAGGTAAGGATGTGGATAAAAACTACTATGTATCTATTACAATATAGAATAATTAATAAATATAAAATTATATATAATATTTTATTTATACATATAACTAAATAATTTTATTATTGTAATTAGATTAATTTATGTTACATCCATATAATTTTTTATTTAGTAGTATATGATAAAATTAAGTTTATCCAACATTTTATTATCATATTTTTTTTAATTTATGCACAATTTTATCATATTCTTTTAATTAATAATTTATATCTTCTTAAATAGTGCAATCAAAAGGTATAAATGAGATAAACAAAAATTAGAATTGTTTATATTTTGTTGTATTAAATACATGATGTATTTAAATTGCACGGGCAAATGTTAAATTCCCCAATTGCCCATAAAATAAGAATCTACTAATTAATTAATACTGTCATGCACCATGCCAATGAGAATAACAATCACCCTAAAAACTAAAAAGGCACTCTCTCAGGAAAACTAAAAAAAAAAAGGGAAAGGAAAAGGAACAAAATTAATTAAAGCACAACCGTGAAAATAGCTCCCTAAAAAGGCAAATTTTAGTTACACTCATTTCTCAAGTGCAAACTACAAATTAACCTCTACCAAACCCCGTGTCTCTATTTCCAGCAAACTCCTCTAACAAATGCTCCCCCCTAACTCATATATATATATATACACTCTCAATGTATAATTAAATACAAATACCTCACATACTAGTTAAGCTATCCATCTCAAAAGATGAATTCTACCATGAACTCCAAGCTTACATTTTCTCTCCTTGCTCTCTTATTACTCCTCATAAATGTTTCTAGCATGAACATAATCGATCGATGCCGGCGCCGTCATCCAAACTGGGCAACCAACAGGCAACGGCTGGCAGTTTGCTCAGTCGGCTTTGCAGGAAAAATGAGAGGCAACCGAGGTGCTGGTGTCAGATTCTACTCAGTAACGGATTCACGTGATGACCCGGTACGTCCGTGGCCCGGTACTCTCAGGTACGGTGCCACACTGCTTCGAGGAAAGGTTTGGATAACATTCCGAAAGGATATGGTGATCACGCTTAAAAGGCCGCTTTATGTCAAGAGTTTTACTACGATCGATGGCCGTGGTGCAAATGTGCAAATTGCTTATGGCTCTGGTATTGTTCTTCAAGGGGTATGTTCTTTGCATTTTTATGTTTTATATATATACATATTCATAGATATGTTTTCTGACATACATTTTTTGATCTGATAAAGCTAAATATTTCATTTATTTAATTAAGGTAAGCAATGTAATCATCCATGGTCTCCAAATTCACAACTGCCGAGCCCAGCCAGACGGCCCGGTAGTGGCCCCAGGCGGCAGGGTAGAGCAAATTGGGGGTGCAGACGGGGATGCAATTCGGCTTGTCAGCGCATCGAAGGTGTGGATTGACCACAACACACTGTACAGCAGCATGGATGGCCTCCTAGACGTGACACGTGGCTCAACCGCAATAACCATCTCTAACAACTGGTTCCGAGATCATGACAAGGTAATGTTACTCGGGCATGATGACGGCTACGTACGTGACAGAAAAATGCGGGTCACACTCGCATTCAACCGGTTCGGGCCTAACTGCAAGCAAAGGATGCCCAGGTGACATTCTTTTTGGTATCAAAATTTGGGTATTGAACATAGTATGCAAAATATATATTAAATGATGATGTTTTGTGGTACTAATGTTATTTTTTTTTTTAAATCTTATGTAGGATAAGGCATGGATATGCTCATATTGTAAATAATTTCTATGATGGATGGATAGATTATGCCATTGGAGGAAGCATGGGTCCCAGTGTTAAAAGCCAGTCCAATCTATTTGTTGCTTCAAGTTCCACCAATAAAAAGGTTCAAATTTCAAATTTATCAATTTGGGTCACAACAATTTAGTCTCTTTATATTGATATTATAAATTTTTGCATGCAAATATTTCTTCAAGCATAAAGGGTTTTAACACTGGTAAATTTTTCAGGTAACATCACGAATTTCCGGCATCGGCAATTCATGGAATTGGCGATCGGTTGGTGATGCGTTCGTAAATGGAGCCAGTTTCAAGCAATCGGGAAGATGGATTCGGCCTCGTTACAGCAAAGAACAGAGCTTCAGGGCAGAGAGTGTCACCAGAGTCAGAGCTTTAACAAGGAATGCAGGTGCAATTATCTGCTCTGCTAGAAGCAGATGCTAAAGTGTCAATAAGGGAAGGATGATCCTGTAACTAGTCCATAAATCACATAATATGTATAGTTGTGTGTAATTTTTTTTTTAATGTTTAGTTTATGGACACTGGATTTTTTTAGGTAAAATTTATTAAGAACCTTGTACATTTTTTTTTCTTTGTTTAATAAAATTTTAGTAGGTATTTTCCCTGCTACTTCAAAAAAAAAATGGTGCGAGTGGAATTAAATTGAGTTTTGTGGATTGCTAAAGTTAAGGTAGAAGCAAGTTTAAGAACTTAGAAAAAAAAATGGACAGTCAAGATACCATTTGATTTAGTGATTAAAAATAATTTATTTTTTTAAAGTCAAGAAATCCGAATAAAATAAACTATTTATGAATATTTAAAGTTAAACAATTTTTTTCATTTTTATCTTAAAAAATATTTTATACACGAATCTCTATCTTAGAAATGAAGATTTCTCAAAAAAGAAAACTAACACGTTCACATTTATACTCACACCCATTTTTATCTAATTGGCAATAAAGAGCAGTTAATATGATCTCACCTATTTCATTTAGCAACAAAAATGTTACACCGCACAAATTGATATATTTAATATTTGTGTGAAGTTTAATTAATTTTTAATAGGACAATTTCAGTGTAAATTTAATTTTTATGATAAATAATGTTTTATCATGTATTTAATGGTTAAAAAATAAACTTCAAAGAGATACAATGTTCGCTTTTTTTTTAGAAAAAAAAAATATTTATGTTAGTTGACTTCTTAGAAAATGGAAACAATTCTACATTGAATGTGTGACCGTATTGAAGAAGAGATTAAACATTTTGGAGATCAAGGATTCTAAACTATTTAATGAAATTGCAATATAAATTTTTTTAATGTAAAATATACTCAATTTGATGTATAATTCAAATGACTTTTTAAGACATGATGTACTTTGAAACTTGAATTTACGCTAGAATTATCTTTATTCTTGTATAATTTATTTAGTTAACTAGTTCAGATTACATATTTAACAAAAAAAAATACAATTTGAAACTGTATACAACCTAATATTTATTTACTTATATGTAAACAAGTTTTACAAGCAGCATAAATGATATTCAATCTCTCCTGTAAAAAAAAAAAAAAGTTAATTATGGCAGGAAATAATTGAAGAAGGCAATGCATACCTTAGTTGCTAAAGCATTGCATTTACATTTTTTTAACATGTCTCAATTTACATATCATGCTATTTTGTCATTTGTTTGCAATTAGCTTAAATTTGGTTTTCTTTGGGTGTGATAGGTTCATTTTATATGTTAAATTTGATTACTAGCGCCAATAAATTTTGCATCAATGAAATCATGAGAACCCCTTCTCTAAAAATTTGGTGAGCTTTGGGTACAAATTGTCTCACAAAATGATTAAGAAAAGTCTTACTCTGAATTTACCTAAATTTAGATTTTTTTTTTTTTTATATTTGCATCAATTTGTATCAGTGCATTACGTAAATATGCTTCTGTGATTTGCAGCAACTATGTTTGAACTTCTTTGTTAACACTTTCAGTTTCTATTATATACTTTATTAGGGTTAAAATGCTCCGTTTGTTTTGTGTCTCAATCATGTCCCACATTCTTATTTTCATTTTCAAAGTACAAATAATCGATCCAAGCCGCTCAATATGATCTTCATTTTAAAATGTCCCTAAATGTATATATTTTTTTTAGAATTTTCTTACTATTGTTTTAGATAGGTATAAAATCACTAATTTTTTTTATAGTATATGATCTTCTGAAAAACAATAATTTTGTATCTATCTAAAAAATAATAAAATAAAAATCCAAAAAATGATTGATATTGACTATTTACTATTTAGACTTTAAAAATAAAAATAACGATATAGAACATGATTACATGATTTAGGTACTAATGGCGCATTAATTTTATCTATATTATTATTTCGTTCCCTTTATTTTTTTTTTTATTTTAAGTCACTTTAAGCTTCATTAAAAAAAAAAACGATGGGTAAAAAATTAATGAAAAACTTATCGTTGCAAATGAATACTAAAAAAGTTACCCTTGCAAAATAATATAAAAAAGAAAAGTTAAAAGCTACTGTTGCATCATTGGATGGTATGAAGCATGAAAACATATTTATTGAAATTCTATACTAAGTTTAAGAAATAAAAATATTGGAAAAATATAGTATGTGCCGTAAAAAGTTGACGGTGTTAACTTGTAGATATCTTACGCCAGTGCCACAATTGAATGCTCAGAAATTGTTGTCAAAAATTGTCTACGTTTTCATGAGTTTATGAACTATTTATCACAGCCCACTAACCCAGGATTTAAAAAAAAAATCATTTTGTTTTTGAACAAATAGCCTATGGTGGTTTCAGTTTGTCCAATATTTGTTTTTTAAACAAATTATGAGCAAGGCCAATTTTTGGGGATAAAGATTTTAACAGAGTATATTTAGCTTCATGCAGCGCACGAACTATAGATTCAAAACAGCACTTCATGTAGTCTCTGCGCTGTAGGAAGCTGAAACCACTCTGTTAAAATATTTACCCAATCTGGGGCGGATCCGTTTAAAACTCGTTACCCGACATGAACCCGACCCGAACAATGGCGCTCGCTGGTAAATAAATGATCGCCTGTTGTCTCGCTGACCGTTAAACCCCAACGAAAAGAAACGCAAAATTAGGCACAACTAAAGGAAAACAAAAACCGAACAGAGGAATCTTGCAAAGGGACAAAAATCGAACACCAAATTTGTGAAATTTGGTTGAATTGAATAATGGTCGGTAGGATTGAAAATGGGGTTCTTTGACGGCCTCTTTGGTATTATAGTGGGCACGAAAGGGAGAGAAATGGAGGCTGAAGTGGATTGCGAACCCATCTCAGGCCTTTCCTCCATTGCCACCTCCGTTGTTCATCGATGCGCCAGGTTGCATTTCCTTATTGTCTCTTGCTTTCTTGATTGTTCTTGATTTTTAGTCTTTTTTAGAACAGTGTTTTTTTTTTTCAATAGCAAAAAAGGTGGGTAAATTGTAGTAAACCTGTTAAGTTTCTTGCAATTTCCCCCCTGGGAAACTTTAAATTAACAAGGCATCTATATAGTTTCTTTAATTATTAACAAGTTTAACAATTTATTTAGGCATCATATATAGTTATTTTGCATTAACTAATGTTGGGTCTCTTGCAAATGTCAAGAATTTTGTTTTTTTTATGAAAATACTGAAATGGTACAGCAGCAAGTGCAAAATTCCCTTTTTGTACTCATAATTTTTTTTTTTGCATTACAGGATTCTAGGAATGCAAACAGAGAAGCTGGTGCAACTATTTGAAATTGAGTTGCCTGACAATGCAAACGAGCCCGAGAAATATGGGAGAAATCTACTGGTATACTCCTCCTACAAGGCTTTACATGAGGAGACCAAACGCATCGACTACTTGTCGGAAAAGGAATTTCGTATTCTGACTTATGATATAATGCTTGCTTGGGAAACCCCCAATGCTGAGGCCGACTCCTCAAACAAGGTCAAATTTTTTTTAAAAATATTTGCGTCTTTTTTTTTTATAATTATTCCAATAGTTTCTTTAGCATCAGTACAAAAAAAAGGGAAATTTTATAAATTGTCCAACTTTTTAACATTTTCAAGCAAACTGCCCCTCTTCTACAATTGCTTTTGCAACTTGTTACATTCTGAGTTATTTTGCGCATTTTCCACAATAGGAAAGAAACGATAACATTAAGAGAGAAGTTGAGGAGGAAGAGGCAGACTCGTTATTCATTTCGAGTGCTACCAAAAATGCGATTCAGGTTATAAAGCCACCATCTTCTCTTCGTTCCTCGTTCTTTCTTTCTTTAGTTAATGATTTGTTTCGGCAATTTTTAATGCAAGGCCATATTTCGAAATATTCCTGGTTCCATACGATAGTTCATATCCAACAGATTTTTAAATCATAAATTGATAAACATAATTCACAGAGAAACCACAGAAAAGTTAAAATATTAAACTAAGAACTGGAGGTGATGTGGTGATTAAAATTTTCATATCATAGTATAACAAGAGTTTGATCTCTATAGATTTATGTTCTTTTGTTTAGGTTGATGGAAAGCAGACTGTATCATCAGAAGCTTTTGCCAGAATTGCACCTGCTTGCCCCATTTTAGCAGATCCAATCACAGTAAATAATTTATTTGAGTCACTGACGAGCTATTGCGGTGGTCGTCTCCATTTCCTCATATATGACAAGTACATCAAATACCTAGACAAGTATGGAATTTCCCTCTAAATTTCTTTAAGATACAAGCTTATATTACATGACCAACAGTCAGTGTATTTTGTAACTGCTTCTTCATGTTACAGAACATAAAAATATACCATCTCTTTTATAAATAAACCAACAAGTTTTACATTTTTGTAATTAGGCACAAACTTACAAGGCCAATTTTTTTTAATTTGTACAGGGTGGTGAAGGCAGTGAAAACTACAGTGCCTCATGCAGCATCACTTAATCTTTTCGAAGGAGAGATAATATTAGATGTTGATGGTGTTTCAGCAACTAACTCTGTTTTTCAACATATCGGCACTTCTACTCGGCCTGGTTAAAATCCATTTCTCATTTTTGGTAATTTTGTTTTGATAAAACGTAGCTAAAACTCCACCAAGTATCATACGAATGAAGCAATAAGAAAAAGATACAAGCAGAGGGTGGAATTTTTTTGGTCAAAACAAAAAATACTTAAGAAACAGTTTATACTCATCTGTGGTTCTTTCACAAATTTAGTACGAAATTTATTTTCCGTGACTTGAAAAAAAAACTCATCTGTGGAGTAATGTTAAATTTCAGGACGGTTGACACTTACCAACCGGGCAATATATTTTGAGCCATTAGGTGTTGGTTTCTCTTATGGCAAACCTATATGTTATGATTTGGAAAAGGATCTAAAGCAAGTTGTGAAGCGTGAGTGTACTGGACCATGGGGCGCACGACTCTTTGACAAGGCCGTCATGTATAAGTCGAGCTTCTTGTAAGTCATGGAATTCTGATTTTTTATACAAATTAATGTGCATATTTTACTGCCTCAAAACCGATCCAGATATCTTGCGTTGTATTTTTCCAATTCTACTTTTGTATGCATCATGCATATCTTAAAAGAAAAACTAGGTGATGATGTTAAAATCTAGGATTTAATATGGGTTTATATATTTATTCATTGAAGCTACAATTTTGGCCATATGTGACTCTATGGATTTTTACGTAAATCCAGATTCAAGTAATTGTACTTCAATTCAATCATCAAATACCTTTTTCTTTATATAAACAGGGCTGAACCAGTATTCATCGAGTTTCCGCAATTCAAAGGCCAAACACGCCGAGACTACTGGTTTGCCATCATAAAAGAAATTCTACACGCTCACAAATTCATTCGCAAATTCAATCTATCAGGTCTCAAAAAAGCCGAGATACTCTCTGAGGCCACACTGGGAGTGTTTCGATATCGTGCTCTAAAAGAGGGGTTTCACATAATGCCTTCCCAAGTTAAATCCACTCTTTCCTTTTATTTGGCTGAAAAGCTCCCAAAGGGTGATAAAATATTGGATGCTTTGTACAATCACCTGGAGACATTGTTTACTGGATCCGAATCAAGGCCACAACCAGGTCCGGGTTCAGGTCCCTTCCCTCCTGCTATTTGTGCGATTCAGAGACTTGGGTTTGGTTTGTCAGATAAGGATGTGGAGTTCAGTTTTTATGGTTTAAATATTGATGGTGGACCTAGTTCATTGGAGCTAGCAGTGAGGAGGTCTGCTTCTTACTCGGGCAGGGCTGAGGCTGCCCGTGCCACGCTCGAACAGGTTAAGATGGAGGATATAGATACCAATGTAGCAGTGCTGAAGGTATGTTTTTAGTGTAGTTTTGCAAATAACATTTTGATATTTTTCTGTTTTTGCAAATAAAATGTTAACTAGGGGTGGAACTAGAAAATTTCGATTGGGAGGTTGAAACGTAAAATATATAAGTATTCCGCTAGATAAACACCAAAAAGTTTAATTTTATTGCCAAATATATAATTTGCACCAAAAAGTTGGTTGGTAATTGATAATATGAAAAAGGCCAGGTAATATTATGTATTCTGCTAGATTATTTGGTAAATTTTGCGAATATCCATGTTTGCATTGGTTATCAATACCGATGATTACTCCCATTGGTTCGTATCTCTTCACTAATTATATATATGCCCCTCTCTCTCTCTCTCTCTCTCTCTCTCTACTCTCTCTGGTGCAGGAATTGCTGTTTCCTTTGATGCAAATTGGGGAGCTTATGCTGTCTTTAGTCGAGTGGGAAGACCCGTTCAAATCTCACGTGTTTCTCTTTTTATTTCTATTCCTTATCAATAGGTAATGAATTTTTTCTGTCTACCCTTTCAAATCTAACGTGTTTCATGAAAATAGAGAAAGGAGGATCGTTAACTTATTTTGAACATCATGCAATGCATATATATGATATCTCCCTTTAAATTTGTTATTTACTGCATTTTTTTTTTGCAGGGGTTGGTTAAGGTTTGTAATTCCTATTATATTCCTCTTTTGCGCGGTTTTCATGCTTTGGAATAAGCACCACCGAAAAGGACGGCCAATAGAAGCGTTCCAAGTGGCGCCCCCACGACACAAAAGCACTGTCGAACAGCTTTTGACCTTGCAAGAGACTATTTCTAAGCTTGAAATGAGTATTCAGGAGGGAAACATAACTCTTCTCAAACTCAGAGCCATTTTATTTGCTGCATTTCCACAGGTTTGCCTCAAAAGTTCCTCAGTTTGTATCAATCATTTTAAAAAAATTTATACTTATACATGATTTTCTATATAATTTATAGTAAAATGTTATGGGTGTTATAAAATTGACCCCTATAATCATAATGAAAATTTTATACAATTTCAGTATGGCTCCATCTCTGGTACCAGTAGAAGGTTGCATAAACCATTACCTGACCAACATGGCCACTGCTAATAGGCAGTGCACTAATAAACCACACACCACTCACCCACCCACCCTCTCTTATCACAAACACACCCACAAACACAAACACACCCACACCCACAAACACAAACACAATGACTGGTACCAGTTGTAGCCTCTACCAAGCTTTCTCAAAAAAAAAAAAAAAAAAAAACTGTACCAGTTGCTTGTTCATAGTAACCATGTTAATAGTAATGAATTTTATTGAATTTGCTTGTTCAGACGACAAACAAGGTCGCAATCACACTAGTTGTCGTGGCAGTTTCGTTTGTGCTCTTACCTTTCAAGGATATATTGCTGTTGATTCTACTTGAGGAATACACTAGAAAAATGCCACTGAGGAGAGAGAGTAGTGAGAAGTTGGTACGGAGGTTGAGGGAATGGTGGGGCCGGATACCAGCTGCACCAGTACAGCTGATGAAGCGTCAGGATAGCAGAAGATAAAAATTGTGACTGAAGCAATATCAATTTTTTTTCTTAAGCATAGAGTTTTACTTATTATTCCTTGTAATTCCATTAATTAATCATATAATTGCTATGCAATGTGAATAGAAATAGAAGCAAAAAGGGTAAATAAAGCAAAAATATACTCACGTGCTTATGGGTAAGTATTTTTTTTTGGGCAATGGTAAATTTCTGTAAATTAAATTCTTATTGAAGAAAAGGTAATTGTTGATATTCTTCCTTGACTATTCATTGTTGCTCATAATCTGGTTATATTATTCCTTTACTTTTAAGCAATTTTATGCTCAAAAGTAACTTGAATTCATTTACGCTTTCATATCATGCATATAAACTGTCAATAAACTATGATTAAAATTTATCCTTCATCAATCTACTTAAAATTTGCAACAGTTGATAAATAACCTCCTTTTATAGAATATCAATCATATTTTATTTGAGTCGAATTTAATTCATGAATATCGTACGAGACTACTAACATATTCATATTATTTTGTTTATAAAGTATTTTTAATTTGATTTGAAAAACGCTATTCGAATTGTCAGATTAACCTCTACCTGAATTTTGAAATTTTGTAGAAGATCCACATGCTCATACCTGGGGGGTTCAAACAGTCGGTTCAATTCAAACCGAAGTAAAATTATCAAACTAAACTTTTCTTTGGTTTTCAAAAATAAACCGAAGTAAAAATCGAACCGACCCGATTAAACTTATCAACCGATTAAGAACTGAACCGAACAAATCGAAGTAAATTTTGGTTGTTCAGTTCAAACCGAAGTTAACCTATTGGTATCATTATTAACAAAAAGAATATATTGTCATAAACAACAATTGAAGTTTGGTTTGGTTTGGTCCGGTTTGGTTTAATGAAATCATTATAACAACAACAAAATTAGAGTCAGACCAATATAAATCGGTCGGTTTTGTTTAGTCAGTTTTGAGAAGTCTAAACCAAACCGATCTATTTAAACCGAAATTATTCAAAATTTCAACCGAACCGATCCATTTAAACCGAAATTTTTCAATTTTGTTAAAAACCGAACAAACCGAACCCTTTGAACACCCCTACTCATACCTGAAAATAAAATTGATCCTTTCTAAAAGCCCAAAACCCAATAATTTGTTTAAACGAAATGGTCCTCTTTTAAGTCTAAACGCTGATAAATTCAGTGTGGAAAAATAACAAAACTTTTGTTGCAGCTTATACACATTTGACACGTTCATGGCATTGGATATCTAGCGTGTGCACACAGTAAGAAAAAAAAGACCTTCACATGAGTATAATTTGAACCACACATTCCATTAAAAATTGCAAGTCTAATCTAACATTTGAATTTTTCCTTTTGTTCTATTTTATCAATTTTAAAATAGACAATTTCCTCCTTTTTAAAATAAAATATGTTGGTTTATATAGAAAATATTTATAAACAATATGGTGCCTATTATTACTCAGACGTGTCTTTCTTGTGCGCCTTGCAATTTTAATTCTCTGTTTCTTGAGCATGCCTCTGATCACGTTGAATATGTAACCAATCCGAATAATTCACAACATATAAAAGGTATAAATCATTAAAAAAAAAAAAAAAAAGAGATAGAGAGGAGGGTTCAAATGCACTATGATTTTGTGCTCCAATTATGCTTCATGTTTTTATCTCCGTTTTCAAAATCGGAATAGTTGATCCGAACTGCTCAAAATAATTATTATAATAAATATGCTTGGGGGCCAAATTTTGCATTTTTTTAGAATTTGTTTACTATTTTTTTTTGTAGGTGGTCTAGGATCTCCTAAAACTGAGATTTTGTACCTACCAAAAAAATAGTAAACAAATTCTAAAAAAATGTAAAATTTGGTCTCCAAACATATTTTATTGTAATAATTATTTTGAGCGTTTAGATCGACTGTTTAGATTTTAAAAACGGATATAAAGATGTGGAGCATATATAATTGGAGCATAAAACCATGATGCATTTGAAACCTCCTCAAAAAGAAAATATTTTTCAAATAATCTTTTCAATGTTTACAAAAAGATGCAGCGGAAGAGATAATTTTCCAAAGTAGTAAAATAATAATAATAATAATAATAATAATAATAATAATAACAATAATAATAAAACAAATATAAAATAATAAATAAATAAATCACCAAAGAGTTTGGTGCTGAAGTAGGTATTAAAGAACTACATTCTAGAAACATTACTCTTTAAAAATAGTTTATTTTCAATTATTTCTTCAGCAAAAAAATTGATGGCGCCATAACGGTCTGAATTTCTGATTGAGTTAAGAAATATTTGTGGGCATCTCAGATTTTCATCATTCATTCCTTATTAAAATAATATAAAATGGATCATTTGGTGCTTTTCTCCATTTACATCTGATGTGAAGGCCTGAAGGAAAAAGAAGAAACTAATGACGTCTGCCCATGGGACCCACATAATCAGAAAATTGACCAAATTTGTGGTAAAGGATTCAACACAAAATTGTTAGAATTCCTCTGACATCACTGATGAAGTGTTTTTTTTTTTCTAGTTTAATAGTTTAATAATCCCATGGTTGGAGAAAATATCTTAACAATAAATGGAAAGGTGAAAATAATATTGATAATGGAGGAAGTTTTTAGTAGGAGATTAAATATCTTATGTTTCTTTTTTGGGAAAGAAAATATCTTCAACAAAATTTGTAGGATAATTTTTTTATAAATATATTTCGGTTTATTATGTATTTCATACAAATTTAACATTATTTCTTCTATTATTTTTTATTTATTTAACGTATATCCTCTTTTTATTTATTAAAGTGATTAATTATGATATACTTATTCTTTGACAATTGGAAAATAAATCTGTTGTTATTTTTGAGAAATAACAAAAACCTATTATTCCGATCCCAATCACTAATAATAAAGGCATGTTCGGCGGGCCATTGGGAATGGGCGCGGGGGCGAGAATTGAACTAAAAATTACTATTCACGTGGGAACATAAAAATTCAGTTGAACTAAATTTTTCTTTTTCCGTGTGAACAGTGGAGCGGCAGAACATGACCTAATTGAGATTTACGGATAAAAAAAAAAAAGGCTTTCCTGTTGAAATTCGCATATAAAAAATGTAAACGGTTGAAGTCGGAATAACAGGTCCTTGTTATTCCTAAGAATAACATCAGATTTATTTCCTGACAATTAATAAATCTTGACAATCGGCATAAACACATGCAGTCGTCAACTTTGCTTTTCCGGTAGTTTTTAGACCTTACCTTTGACTTTATTGGTTTGTCATGTTTTGATGTCATGTCATCAAAAATTCACATCGGCTGAGACACTGAGAGGCGCCGAAATCCTCTCTCTCTCTCCTCTTTCTCTCTCCTGAACTTTTTAAAGAGAGAGGAGAGGAATTTCAGAATCGCTGAAATTTTCTCAGAATTTCAGCAAATGCGAAATCATTGGATGAAAACGGAACGAATCGAAGGAGATAGTGGTAAAATCATATTCATATATATTTTTTTTTGAATATGGATACGCGGGATACGCATACGGATTTGGATCGAATTAGATATTTATTAAAATAATATAAAAAATATTAAAAAACCTAAAATTCATAATATATAATAGTGAATAACATAATTTTTTCATAATATATATTAAAATATATGGTATATGTTTACTATTCAGATATGGATAATTGAAACGTAAATCCATATTAGTATCCTTATCCATACGAATATTCAGATACCAAATATCCACATCTAATTTTTTGAATACGAATCAAATATTATCCATACCGTTTTTTTCACTTCTAGAACTCATGTCATCAATGATACCAAAAACAATTGAACATATTTCGTACTTACCAACAAAGGTTTCACGGTCATGGCACGAAATGAAACGGCACCTGAATTGAGAAATTTTGAATTAGTAGACATCTATTACAAAAGGGGTATATTTTACCTTTGTTAAATTGCATCGAAATTTGTAGAGAATTCGTCTCAATTTTGATTTTTCTTATGTAGAATTGCGTGTGAATTTTGTACAAAGAACATATCAATATTCAATAAATAGTAGAAGAGAAGAGCAGAAGCCCAATTATTTACTGTTTGGTCAAATTAAAGCTACCAATTTTAATTCTAGATTGAATTAAAGACTAAAGTACTAATCGACTTCACATTAGATATTATGATGTTTTGATAGAATATTTTTGAATTTCAGTTCAATTTTTAAAATAACTAAATAAGAAGTTAAATAAATTAAGGAGATAGAAGAAATAATATTATGCTTTTACGAGAATATTATATATTATGATGTTTTGATTGGAAATTTAGTTATTTTAGAAGTTTGTATGAACACACTAGAAAATTTTCCAAATTAAAAAGGGGAGGGGGACGGTCCGATCTGCATTAGAATTCGTACGTATTTGATTATTATGAAATTTGATGCAAATTGAATGGCTCTAACTTGATATTAGACCGAATTTGATCTGATGCCTGTCCAACGGCTACACACAGTTGGCTAACAACTGATAACCAATAACAATTTCACGAACAACCATTAGCGAAATTAACCGTATTTAGCTATCAAATTTTTTCTTAACCCGGTAATATAGTTAGAAGAATGAAACTTGAAATCTTTTCTTAAAAATTAAACAAGTATTTTTTTATAAAAAAATTCAAACTTGTTTTTTCATAATTATTTGAGTGTTTACACAGTGATATTGTAATTTTCAAAATACTTCCACGTGTAAATATATATAGTCAGATTTTATGAAAACTAAATGACTTGTCCTTTATATCCGTAGTGATTTTTTTTTCCAAAAGACCAAATTTTCTCTAATTAAAATATGTAATAACTTTTTCCATGGAAGAAAATTCTCTAGACTTGAATTGGGATGCTATAATCACATTTCATAAGAAAACAAAACACAGCACACAATATAACGGTATAAGCAACAATTACATTTGATTGTACCACTACCACACATAATGATAAGTTTGACATTAAGAAATCAAACTTGGAGCCAAGAATCTCTCTGCAAAGCTCAAACTTGCAAGGCATGCAGGAGAGCAACACTAATACTATAAAATGCTTGCTTTTTCTAAATTTTAAATTCGCTCCACAAATTAGGGGAAATAAATCTGTTGAGATGCATGAACAGGAACCCTGAAATTCCTGCAATCCGAATCCAGTTGTCGAATTTTTTTCAAGAACGCATCTCAAAACAACTAATTTTTCTAGGCACATATCTTGAAATAATTCGTCATGACACGTTTGTCAGAGGATGATCACGTCATGTGGTCAATTTTTTTTAATATTATTTCTTAATTATAATTCATTTTGTACTAGTTTCTTATATTTTATACAATTTTCTTTGAGATAACTTAAAACTTAAAAATGATAATTAAATGCAATCAGTCACGTCACATATGATCACAAATAACTCTACTGTCCTTCA
Source organism: Carex arenaria (assembly GCA_964058825.1). Classification (NCBI taxonomy): domain Eukaryota; kingdom Viridiplantae; phylum Streptophyta; class Magnoliopsida; order Poales; family Cyperaceae; genus Carex; species Carex arenaria. Next base: position 505,067 of record CAXKVW010000679.1, read on the forward strand.
AAATTTTAGTCATGTCACGTAAATATAAATTACAACGTGTTAATCATGTGGGATGTCACATTTTTCTTCACTAAATAGTTATAATATATTTATTTAATATCTCGAAAAGTATTATTTAAATTAGAAAACTAAAATTACAAGAGTGTTTTCATTTATTAAATAGAGTATCAATTAAATTTGTGCTAATTTGAAATATGTTTGATTTTCTATCAAAAAATTTAAAATTTTTCATGGTGAAATTTTAATAATTTTATTATGATGAATCAAATAATATTTAAATTGACTCAAATTTAATTCTACCCGCTGTGATTATTTATCTGACGCAAATAAATGCACAGTATATAAGTAAATATCATCGATTTAACAACTTTTTAAGTACGCAAATATCATTTGCAGTTGCTTGAAAGCCTCTTATAACAAGCCAAAAAACAAACCAACACTTACAAGTTATAAGTTATAACAAGAACACCTTAATTTACAAAGCCTGTAACACCTTAATTAATTTACAAAAAGATGCTTCTGCTAACGACTGCAATAGCAACATGTGTTTACTTTATTTCATCACATGAAATAATAATTAAGGCAAGTGTATATAATATTATATATATAAACATTCTCCTGAGAAGCCGCCATCATTTAATTGATGTGTTTTCTCTAACTAAAATTTGGTCAAACAAGGCATGTTATGACAAACCACACAAGAAATTTTCAAGGAGAAAATCACTTTTCCTTTCTCATCTCTCTCTCTCATCGAAGAAGGCTGTTAGGAGAAAAGTGCTGTGCATTATGTACCTACTCTTGCCTGATCTGATCCTTACATCTGAGCTGAGATATGATCATACACGAATTTTAATGCAAATCAACGGTCGGATATTTTTCAAGCTGTTCTTATAATAAAATTTTTAGATGTGGTTTATATTATTTTTTTCCACATATACATAAAAAAATATTACTTCTCAATTTCGTTTTTATATGAATCAACAAGTTTAAAAATTAACGTTCAGAAATTATTCATATCAGTGTGTTTTTATTAACTCTTGATAATGATCAAAACAAAATTAAAATATCATAATTTTTTACACTTGTACATAAAAAATAATTTAAATTGTATCTAATGATTTTATTATGACATTTAAATTTTAAATTTTAAGTTATTTAAATTTTAAAAATAAAGATATTAGAACCATCCTCTTTATTTCTACATTAATTTGTTTTGGGTTTTAAGAAGTTCACTGTTCGATCTACCGTGCGTGGTTTGGTAGTAACAAACTTTCTTTTAAGAAAAAAGAACCAATAAAATGATTCAATTAAGCAGAATCAATCAACAGAAAAAAATAATACTTTTCAGGTCAGGCAGGCTAAACGGGATGAATTCAACGCAGATTTAACAGAGTAGTTTTGGCTTCATACAACGCATTAACTATAGAATCAAAACAGCGCTGCATATGGCTCGTGCTCTGCATGAAGTCAAAACTCCACTGTTAATATCTTTACCCAATAAAACTTCTAGAAAAAGACAAGAAGCCTAGAACCAATGTATGATATCAGTGCTGAGACTAATTAATTTCTCTTCTCAAAATACAACCGTGTTTCTCCACATTTTTCTAATTCATAGAATATTCAAACAATACCTCTTTTCATTCACACATCAACAAATTAAAGTCAAGAATTTGAAATCGTCATGGATAGATTTTTTTATTTTTTGTAATAAACGTGTTTAAACAAGCAGCCTCCTTAGAATCTTCATCATAAACCTTATATATATTCAAACAACATAATTTGCAAACCTCTTCTCACATCAAACACCCCCCTTCTTCCCCATCCACATTTTTATATTGATCAAATTATCACCATGGAATATCATCAGAAGGTTTATCCGGAAGCTTCGCCATCGGCTCCTGTGGCGCCCGAAAATCTTGCTAGCAAGTCCAAGAAAGCCCCGCAAATCGACACATTACCGCTTTACACCGCACCTGATTCAGCGCCACTGCCACCACCAACAAATCCGCGAAGAAAGCGAAGAAGCTGGTGCAAGTGCTTGTGCTGGACTCTACTCTCAATAATAATTCTCATTGTTGTTATAGCCGCTATAGTCGGTATCTTGTACCTCGTTTTTCGACCGAAAATCCCGCATTACTCAGTCAACAATTTAACAGTCAATACTTTATCTCTCGACAATAATCTGACAGCTTATGCGAGTTTCAATATAAATGTGACATCACGAAACCCTAACAAAAAGATCGGGATATATTATCTAGACGGGAGCCATATCACTGCCTGGTACAACACGACGCAACTATGTAACGGCACTTTTCCCGTGTTTTACCAAGGCCATAAGAATACAACTGTGGTGAATTTGTTGCTAAGTGGCCAGCCTCAGCTAACAAATGAGCTTGTATCGGGTATACAATCGCAGCTTTCAAGCGGTTCAATTCCGATAATAGTTAAGGGAAACATACCAATTAAGGTGAAATTTGGTGCTCTGAAACTTTTCAAGATCACTGGTAAGGTAAACTGCAAACTTATGCTGGATATTTCGAGTTCAGACGGTACGAGTTCAAACTCACAGTTCAAGTTCAAGTCGAGCAGTTGCAGCATCAAGGTGAAGCTCTAATTGAAACGTGTCGGCGACCGGTTTAGAGATTCCAAATTTCAAAATTTATAAGGCCTAGAACATTATTCCATCACTGCAATATATAGAGTTCATAGTGCAAATTAGTTATATTATTCAATTCTTATGATTTTTTTTTTGTATTTTTTTGTTTGGTAATAAAGACAGTTGAGCATTTGCTTGTCAGAGGCACCCTGTACATAAATGATTTTTCTGTACATAATTATTTTGTTTTGCCCAGTGGCAAATATATTAATACATTTTAGTATATGATTTTCTTTTGGTGATTGAGTAAGCTTGATTTCTGGATGACCAACAAGATTTAATTTTGTTTCTTACTTTTTATAATTGCTTGATTCTGTTTACGCCAGCAACACAAAAAAAAAAAATCAGAATACTAGAATAAAAAATAGCCACGCGTGCTACCTCTTTGAATTGAATTAAATTAACAAAGGAAGAGAATGATAACCAAATATAAGGTATCCTCTTCATTTAATAAATGGGAAGAAGAATCCACATTAAAAAAATAACCAATTGGGTTAAAAACTTAAAATACTCTTTTTTGTTTGTCAAGACTATTCAAATTCAAAACATCACAAAATAAATTCAGGGTTGAATTTTTTTTTTTTTTTTTTAGTGTTTTAATAACGAAATAAATTCAGGCCTACTAAATTTTTTGAGGGAATTTTTCAGCATGAATTTTTTAGATATATATTTGGGCTACCATAGAAAAAGAGAAATGTTTACAGGCTTTGAATTATTATTAGCCCAGCCTAGCCCAGAATAAGAAAAGACATATATAAGCATATGACCCTCAATTTTGAGAAAGTTTTTAATGGGGCTTTTTCTCATTCCAAAGAGAGCCTAAATTCCGCGCGCTTCTCTTTTTCATTTCCCGCTCCCTCTGTTTCCTTTCCGAAAATCCTCGCCATCCATTCACACCAGATCAACGATCAGAATTCCCCGACACCTCCGCTCCGGATCGCGTTCTACACATTTCACAAAAGAACAGTCCCTACCGTATAACATACTATGTAGCAGTCCTATTGACAAGTGGGACCCAGAAAATTCTTGGAAACAAATCCCTTGAATTTGACCCGCTATATTGAAACATATAGTGAATAGGTACAGAGTAATAGATTGAAAAAAACAAGCGGTGAAGCGCCATATAGAAATTTTCATCGAAAAATTTGAGCGCCGCTCTTTCTTCCCAAATTCTATTAAAACCCACCGCTTTGCAATTCAAAGTTTTTACTTGTGTATTTATCTGTTGCTTTGCTCTTGCCTCTTAGCTACGAAACAAAACTTGTTTCAGAACCAGCTTGCCTCTCATTCTTTCGTTGAATCCATGGCTGGGGCTAAGTCGAATCCTCCCAAGCCTCGCAAGAGAGTTGAGGCGGAGACGCTTAAGCGCGCGAGAGACGGCAGTGCCTTTACTAAATGGTTCTTTTCTTTTTCAATTTAATTCCCTAATCAAATTATGCTGGTTCTTGTTAGTGATTGATTATAAGGTGTTTGTGTTAATGTCGCAGTGAGGCGTGCAATAAGGATGTGCCTGTGGTTTTGATCGACATGCACAGTTGCAGTCTGGATTCCAAGATTAGGCAGAGTTTGGGTGATTTTCTCAATTTTAGCTTTGGCTATTTTCACATTTCATCTGATTTATGCTAGATCTGATGCTAAGTTTCTATTGCTTCTTGATTTTCTTGGATTTAGAGTCGCAAGTTGTGGAGAAGGTGGTCGAGGCCAAGAAACCAGAGAAGTAATAACATTTTACTTACATTTATTTTCTTCACAATTGTTTGGGGTTTTGTTATTGAAATCTTTTGTTTCTATTTGTAGGAAAAGGTCTTCTCCATCCAGTGAGAAAAAGGAAAGCAGTGGCAAGAAAGCAAAGAAATCCAAAGATTCCAGCAAGAGAAAGCGTCCCCCAACTGCTTTCTTTGTTTTCATGTAATAACTTCAGATCTGAAGAGATAATTGAGTAATATTCAATAATTTATCATTGCTAATGACATATTTTGCTATTCAGGGATGATTTCAGAAAGGAATTCAAGGAAGCAAATCCTGATAACAAAAAGGTTGCTTTGGTAAGAGATTTTTTTCAGATTGCCCCCTTATCTTTTTCTTAATAAAAAAAATAAATCAATAGATTTTTGTAATATTAACACTTGTATATTCCACTAAAGGTTGCAAAGGAAGGTGGTGAGAAGTGGAAATCATTGACTGAAGAAGTGAGTTTACACTATTACAAACTTTTAAAGGTCAACTTTTGCATACCTGTCAAAAAAAATAAAATTGCCTTAATTGTGGTCTTTTTTGCACTAAACAGGAAAAGAAGCCATATATTGAGAAGGCAGCACAGCTGAAAGCAGAGTATGAGAAGGCAGTGGAGGAAGAAAATGGTGTAGAAAATGAAGGGGAGGATGCAAATGAGGAGCAAAGTGAAGAAGATGCAGAGGATGTATGTAACATTCTTCAATATAATACTTGTTTAACCCTTTATCTGAGATAGAACACCACTGGTACCAGTACTGGATCTGTCCTAAAGTTGTATTAATGCTATCTTTAGAGGCTGTGCTGATGATTATATATTTTCTTTTGTCAACTGTTAATAGTTATGTCTTTATTATTTCAGGAGAAAGTGGCTTCTGACAAAGAAGATGAAGCTGCATCTGACAAAGAAGAGGCTGTACCTGACAAGGAACAAGAGAATGAAGATTGATTGATAAGTTTTGTTACTAACTAGGTGTTTCCTTGTCATAGTGGATATTTTCTTTCTACTTGTAAATTGTGGTAGTTGTTAGGGTAGGTGGTATTTGGGCTGCTTCAATTGAAACTTAAATCTTGTTTGTGTTTGAAATTTGAAGTTGCTTTACTGTTTTAGCTGGAACCATGAATGCACCATGGTATTTTTGTTTTTGATATCATGATAAAAATTATGAGTTTTATGGATCTTGTGCTATTCTTATCAATTAATAATAGCTATCATAGAAAGTTCTCAAATGACACAATTTAAGATTTAAACAATAGCAAATTCTATTTCATGATAAATCTAAATCAAGATAATAATACTTCCATAAAAACCATTACAAAGAACACGTTACATTTTTGTAGTACATATCTTCTTCTATTTTTGAGTCAACCCCTTGTTGACTTTTTGTTCTTTCAAGCAAACCCTTCAAAACCTCTTACAAGGTGGCAAAGGTTTTCCACATAAACACAAATTATGTGCATAAGCAACTGCCTTGAAAACATTAAATGGCCTCTTTTGAGGTATCTCTCCACAAAGCTTATTACCTCTAAAATCAACATGCCTTAATTTTGACAGCCCTCCAAATGTTACTGGTATTTTGCCAATTAGCTGGTTATGGGCCAAATCAAGCCACTCCAGGCTTGTCATCTGGCCCATGCTAGCTGGTATGGCCCCTTTGATCTGATTCCTTGAAAGAACCAACTTTTTTAGGGTTGCCAAATTTGAAATCGAGCTTGGAATTTGCCCGTTGATACCATTGTTAGATAAATCAAGCCATTTTAAATTCAAACTCGTTTGTTTGCCAAACTCAGGGATGACACCCGTGATCTTATTCTTTGAAAGATCAAGAGAGACCAAAGATGTCATGTTTGCCAAAAACCCATTGATCTCTCCAGTTAAAAAATTACTGGAGAGGTTCAGTGAATTTAATGTTTCTGGCTTTGAGAAAGCTGGAAGTGTGCCCTTGATTCCACAACTGGCTAACTGTACATCTCTCATCTCTTTGTTTGTAATCCAACTTGGTATAGTTTCCAATTGAAATTTGTTATATGATAAATCAATGGATAAAAGAGAAGGTAATCCATTTTCAATGCCATTGGGGAAACCCATGAATGCATTGTTTGAAAGATTCAAATACCAGAGCTTCTGTAATTTGACAATAGAATGAGGAATCGTACCAGTGAGCAAGTTACCACTTAAAGAGATGGAACTGAGAGACCTAAGATTTCCAATTTCTGATGGCACCTGACCGATAAGCTTATTATTACAAAGAGATAAATCCAAAAGATTAGACAAGCCCCAAATAGAAACTGGTATTTCTCCGGTGAACTGGTTCCTTGAGAGGTCTAACAAAGTGAGATTCTGAAGTTTCCCCAAAAATGAAGGTATACTGCCCGAAAATTGATTATTACTTAGATCAAGAGCTTGCAATTTAGTAAGATTTCTATAGGTTTCAGGTACTGTACCGACCAACCGATTGCTTCCAAGGTTGATCTGTACCAGTTCAGAAATAAATCCAATTTCAGAGGGCAACTGTCCAGTGAAATAATTTCCTTTTAGTGATAATGCCATCAGAGACCTTAATTGACTCAAATTTGAAGGAATCATACCTTCTAACATGTTATCTTCAAGGTACAGCTGTGTGAGGTGTACCAAATTTGAGAAGCTATCTGGTACGGTACCAGTAATTTGTTTCATGCCACTTATGACGAGCACTTGCAAGAATCTCAGGCTACCCAAGGAAGCCGAAAGTGTTCCTTTCATGACGCCATGTGGCCTTTCTAGCTGTAAGCTTGTAACCCTACCTGTTTTAGGGTTACAGTCGACGCCTTCCCAGCCATCACAGCAGTCGGTACCGATCCATGAAGAGAGAATGCCGGTGGTGTCTTTGACAATGTTGGCTTTGAAGCCTAAAAGGGCTGCTCTGTCTGTGGCAGAGCACTCTGCCATTGCTCCTGAGAGGACAGAGAGGAGAAGCATAGAGAGAGAAAGTACATTGATATTCATTCTTTGATGGTTTTAGGGAAGAAAGGATGAGAGAGAGACAGAGAGAGAAAAGGTTGTAGCTTTTTTTTGCTTAATTCCCTTTTTTGAAACTATGATGGTTTGACGTAGTGGATTGAGGCTATTTATAGGGTTCTTGTCCAAATTTGAAGCATGAAGGTAATTTATTTGTTCAAGGCGCAGGGTTCACGAGAAGAGTAAAAAGGTGTTTATATTTGGGAGCGTCTGTTGTTTGAATCAAAACAATTTAATGTTTTGCGTTTGAATATATATCAAATGGTTTGATTTTAATGTCGTCTCTTGATTGTTTGTTTTGAAGGTTATATTATTGTTTGTTTTATAATAATCATCATCATTGTATGAGATTAGCCTCTTGATTGTATTCAAAAACTTCAATGGAGAATATGGATAAAAAAAATGTCTCAAATGAATATTAATGTGCACTGTAATATTTGCACATTCAAATTTTAATGTATATATTGCGAAACTGATAATTTTATTGAAATTTATAAATTAATATGTATTTGCATGGGTTTTTTTTAAATCTAATCCATAATTAAATAAGATTTAAATTTAAATATTTTTTCAAATCGAGTTAGTCGGATTAATTGTAGGATTGCTTATACACTTTTTTTTTTCTTTTTAAATTTATGATTTTGTTGTACTATACTTAACAGTACAAGCCGCAAGTTCAGAATTAGTGTGTATATTAAAAGGCATGACAGCTTTTCTCTTTTTGCCCCCCTTACGCTCGCTCTTTCTTTGTATTTTTTTAGAACGACAGAGATAAAGATAGGAAATTTCAATCAGGAGCATCAGATTCCCTAGGTGTAAAGTTCATGTATAATCATCAAATTTTGGTAATTTAATATTATGCGATTGCCCAATTATGGGCACCTTAGAGATAATTATTTAAAGAACTCTCTGTATTTCAACCTCATAAAAGTATTTTGTCAAATGACCACTGTTGCTAGGGGACTGAATTCTCTGCCTCCCAGGAGGTAAGATTTTCTTGCCTCTGAGTCACTAAAACGTGGGCCACACCAAAACTAAAAACCAATATTTAAATTTATAAATCCGTCTGGACCCACTTGTTAGTCTCACTGGGGGCAGGAAAATCCTGTCCCCCGGGGGGCAGGTGATCTCTGTCCCTGTTGCTAGCTAGCGGCTTCATTCAGCTGTCTTAAAGTCTTGTTTATGTTACCATATTTACAAATAAATTATTCGGGTTCAGTTCAGCAGGATTAAAATTCGTGATTCGGAAATAATTTGAGTATAAATCGGGAATAATTCGGAATTATCTGGATGGAAATCTCAATCCCACAAGGGAGGAAAAAAAAACATTAAAAAGAAGTTTGTAAAAAATTCGTAAAATTCACGAATAATTCGATCAAAATTCAGTCAACTGATTAATTTAGCATGCGGTTCGCCATCACCAGAAAAACATTTAATTTGCAAATTAAACAGAAATCTTGTTACTATTTATGTTACCATATAGTAACAAAATGCGAATATTATATTTATCTAAGATATCCGAATAAATATGAATCTAGATTCTGCGAGATTTAAACGTCAATTTAATAAATTATGCAAATCCTCTTTTAAGATCAATAAGCAGATTCAATAATTTTCTTTGTAAAAAAAATAAAAGTTCAAGCACTTAGTTATATATTTATATCCACAAGGATACTATATATGAGTTTCAAAGCTGCAACATTTTATACGAAAAATATTGTCTTAGTTACTAAATTAAAGACTAATTTTTTCATAGAGATTCAATAACTATTCGATACAATTTTTGGATTTATAATTCCATATACAGATCAATTCATGTGAATGTTTTTTTGAAGATCATATTATAGATATTCATTAAAAATCCTAACTTTAATTCATTACATCTATAACACCAGTACACTTGCGTAAACTTTAATTTTAAATTTATTATCTACTAAAATCCATTTTGAATCGTATGATTGGAATTAGAAGTCTGAATTTTTCCCACAGTTCCTAATATTCCAACTATAAATTAATACAATAATTGCACAATATAATTTTTTTTTTGACATATCAGGTTGAAAACATGGTATATTTGATGATTATAGTCACAAGCACCTTGTCAGCTGGTGCGAATGAAATGATAGTCTATGCCTCTAGGGTTACATGCATCTTAGATCTGTCATAAGATTTGTAACAGCCTATAGAAATCAGCCAGGTCAGGTCGAGTAGAGAGTCGTATAAAATGTACGTGAATGGAGACATTACTTGGGTTTCTGAGTGGTTGTTACGCGCTGAATCAGAGTCCGCATCTGCTGCGATTCTTCGCTCATGAACAGTGATCTGCGATTCCTGCTTTTCCAAATCCAACTGTTGAATTGTTTCGAGATTCGTGTAAGGAAAAATCAGCTGCTTTGAACTACGTGCACGAAATTATTGAACGGTCAGATCTGAAAAAGCAGGGATTTTAGAGTTACTGTTGAACTTTTTAGAATCGCAGCAGATGTGATTTCGCTAAATCAACTACAGGCTACAGCGTAGGTCCCCAAATTCCGAACCCCTTTGTTCCGTGCATTGTGGAAATCAGGCACGCTCTGCTTTCTCCTTTCATCATATTATTCTTTTACTAACTATTTTCATTGAACTGTATAAAATTAAAGAAAAAATAGCATTTTTTTTTTTGCTTTTTAACAAAATAGAAATTCTTCTTCAGAGTATCCCTATTTTTTCTGGCATAATATAACAAGAGTTCAACTGAGTTTCTAAATAGCTGTTAACTACTTTTTAGAAATTAAAATTTCTAAAGTTTTAACTCTCACATTCTTAAAATTAATTTGAGAGTTCAATTAAGTCACGTCAGTAATAAATTAAAAATGAGAAATTTGAGTTAATTATTTAGCCAGTGTGGAGTTTATAAACAGCTTCTTAAATAAGAAACTTTTTACATAGTTTCTAAATCTCACATCTCTAAAACTGAATTAAAAACTGTCATATCAGATTATATACTCTCATAGTACTAGGAATGTAAATGCTCGTAGTACCCTGATTTTTCCATCAATTTTTTGCATTAAAATTTTCAAATATAAAATCAAGTTGATGAATTTGTATCACTTATTTTGTTTCTAATGAGAGAATTGATCAAGCATTTTAGTTTGATCGTATATAAATATTTTTTTTGACAAGAAAAAATGGAAGTCTAGCTTCCAATTTCCATTAATCAGGGGCACAAGCTGTGTCCGTTTTTTACATTTTTTGACAGAAAGTAAATACATTAAGAAAAAGCTAAAAGGTAAATGACAAATAGATAACAATTCCAATCCAGTATTAATCCCCTTGCATCTTCTAGGTGTGCTGCTGCCTAATTCACTGATTTATTATGCTTTCCTATGAAATGAACCATGACGCATTCTCTGATACAATTTCCATTGCCAGTTGAAACTGGTTTTAGGATTCTTCTCTAAAAATCTTTGCACACCTCTCTCTCCAAATGACAAAGCAAAGTGTGACCTGCAGTCTCGCAATACCCTTATCCATCCTATTCATTATGCATTTTTTGTAATTCCCTCTTCTGAATTCTCTATTTCCAGTACTCCCCATCAGTAGATTTATGATATTTTTTGTGTAAGAACAGTATGTAAACATGTGTGCGACCGATTCTTCTTCTCTCTGACACAAGCAGCATCTATTGGGCATGTTCCATCCTCTTCTGACTAGGTTATCGATTGTCAGAATTTTGTCTTCTAGCATCAGCCATGTAAACACAGTAACTCTTGTTGGTGACCCATGATCGTATATAAATTAAAAGAATATAAAAACTTTAGACATGACATATCACTATTAGATAAGGAATTAAATCAACAGGTACAATTTGTCGTCTGGATTTTGAATTCTAAGATATTAATTCAATAAATTTAATGACAACATTGTCCTTCATGTTGTATGTCAATTATATCAAATCTTTGTATCATTATAATCAACAATGTAAAGTGTAATAGTTTGTATTAATTCTGTTATGGAAATTTGTATCTATAATTAACAATGTAAAGTATATTTATTGTCAATTCTATCAAATCTGTTATGCTTCTTCTATTGTAATTTATTCTGAATTTGTGTTGCTTGATATTGAAATTGTTGGAAAAAGAACTTGTATTTATGTGGAAGTGTTTAATTTGTTAATTTATCCTCTGTTAATGTTGCAGTGTTCAATTTTTCAACAGGTTTGCAAAAATAGCACATCTCCACCTAAAGTCTTAGTAGCAATTTTTACATGCGCATGGTTACATCTTGCTTCTGTTAAGCTGGACTGAAACAAGTTCTCTTTTATATTTATACGACCATGTATAAATTGTCGTTGAAAAGTATAAGCGCAATTTTGTCATAATCTAACTAAAACAACAAAATAATTCATACATAGCAATTCTACCCTGACAACTAACAAAATTTAAAATAATTAACTATATAGAAGCTAAATTACATTCAAATTTTAAATTTTTAGGACCCAGATAATTGTCCCCGCACCTCCATCCCCCCTTTATCCCCGCACTAAAAGACAAAAAAATCTGCACTACAAGGCAAAAAAATCTGGGAGCGCATAGTATTTAACATCTATATGTAATGTATTTACAGTGCATCGAACAAGTATTTAACTCTATTCATTGGAGCATTTAACATGTTTGTATCCACAAAAATTTCCTGCAGTATTTAACTTTGTTCATTGGAGTATTTAACCGTTTATCGATCTAGTATTTAACTTTGTTCATTGTAGTATTAATCATTGATGTCCAACAGCGAAAAATGTTGTCCCCCACACCCCGCACTAAAAGACAAAAAACACCTTTTTTGAAGGGTGGGGGGATGAAGGGTGATGTGAATGGGTTCTATATAATTAACTTTAGGAATGTTAGTATTTAATATTATGAATGTTAGTATTTATCTTTAAAGTGAAAAGTATTAATCTCTAAAATTATAAATAAGTTGCATGTATTCTATTTAGCATCCTATATCTTAGTATTTAACTTTATATATATTAGTATTTAACTTCAATCTTTAGTGTATTAATAGTGCATCGAACAAGTATTTAACTCTATTCATTGGAGTATTTAACATATTTGTCATCAAAAAAAATTCTTGCAGTATTTAACTTCAATCTTTAGTGTATTAATAGTGCATTGAACAAGTATTTAACTCTATTCATTGGAGTATTTAACCGTCCGCATCCAACAGCAACATAAATCTGTCCCCACAAAAATGACAAACTAATTTGGTAGCGTCCCCGCGTCCCGCACATCAGTATTTAACTTTAGGAATGTTAATATTTAACATTATGAACGTTAGTATTTATCTTTAAAGTCAAAAGTATTAATCTCTAAAATTATAAGTAAGTTGCATGGATTTTATTTAGCATCCTATATCTTAGTATTTAACTTTATACACATTAGTATTTAACTTTAGAAATATCAGTATTTAACTTCAGATATTTAATTTCCTGCAGTATTTAACTCCAGTCTTTAGTGTACTTACCATTCATCGATCTGTATTTAACTTTGTTCATTGTAGTATTAACCATTGACGTCTAACAGCGAAAAATATTGTCCCCGATATACCCCACTAAAAGACAAAAAACATCTTTTTAGAGGGTGGGGGAATGAAGGAGGGATGGGAATGGGCTAAAAGACAAAAAATACATTTTTGGAGAGTGGGGGGATGAAGGGGGGATGGGAATGGGGGGTTGTATATAATTATTCAAATTTTTATTGTCAATTATATCAGTTGTTTTTATTGTCAATTTTGTTATGCTAATTTTTATTGTCAATTCTATTAATTCCTTTTTATTGTCAATTCCACTGGTACAGAGAGTCTATGAGCTTCCTCAGAATGGCTCAAGGGCTGGAATGAGAGGCCGTAAAAGCATAGAAAACTTTAAAACCACTGAAGAAATCTCAGAGGATTGTTGCAATAGTTGGTTAAATAATGCATTTTTAATTACTGAACCAGTTGGGGGTACATTAATTTTCTTTCCATTTTTGTGTTTAACTAGGATTTACATGAAATGGATTTCAAATTTTCAATTCATGCTTAAAGAAAACATGGTTAAATATTGCTTATAGTTTGCAGTAAACAGACTACGTGTCAGTATCATATTTACTCAATTGTTTGTCACACTATGTTATGAAGTTGTTGTAGAAATAGGATTTCTGGATTCTATAATAATCTCATGTCAAATAGTGGTAAAATATTTGAGGAAAAAAATAGTGGTAAAATTGACAACAATACCTTGAAGAGGCTCTTAACTTGTTTCACACTGTTTCAGTTTAGTTATATACAGCAAATATTTAAATCTAAGATTCTTACCTTTCATTTTTGCAGCATGTGCCTTTTTATTATGTTAGATTTCAGGTTTCTTTATAATGTTATTTAGTGTTTCCTCATTTATGCAGAGTGGCAAATCAACTGCAGTTTATGCTTGTGCAAAAGAACAGGGCTTCAATATTGTTGAGGTAATTAATCTGTATTTGTTAAGTTATGTTTTAGCAGTACCAGGTGTTATATTAATCAGGAAGATATATGTGAGTAGCAAATAGGATGCAATACCAATATTAACATTGAATTTTACTCTTTCTTTTTTTTGAAGGTTGAATTTTACTCTTTCAAGGTTAATACATCTGACTTGAGAAATGAGGCGCATGTAAAGCAAAAGTTTGGGGAGGCGACTGAATCACATGGTCTTGGCAAATGGTACGTTCTGACACTCTTTTAAATTAAATGAAGAAAATGTTAGTCTTATGCAATCTTTTTTTTTAGGAGAAAGCCCATAGGCATTTAGTCTTATGCAATCATGTATTCATGTTGTGTATATCTCTCATCCATCATATATTTACATCATGCTTCTTTTAGTAGGATGATGTTAGAAATAGTAAGTTATGTTTGGCAAGTTATATTAAAGAGAGGAATAGTTTAATATTTAGTATAGGATATTTTAAGAGGTGTCATTTATAGATTTTCCTTTTTAGATATTTATGTTGTTGTAAATATATATCATTTGTACACTATGTAATTTTGAAGTCAAGATATACAATCAAACTTTTTCATATTAATTTTTTGGTGAATAACATGGTGGGTTTCTATTTTGGAGCCTCATATTGGTGCAAGTTGTTCTAGGTCATGCACACATCAACCATCAAGTCGCTGCAAGACACCAACCACCATTAGCATCAGCAAAAGAGGTGAAGGATCTTTAATCCTACATATCAAGGTCCTTCTTGTTTATTTGAAATACTCTTTAATTTATTTAACATATATGGCATGACAAATAAATTATTTTCTCCATCAAAATATGAGAAATATAATTATTTTGAAATAATTATATATGATACTACAATTAATTAGATTAATTGTATTTGATTAATTCACATAAGAAAAAATAGAACTTGGTTCAATAAACAAAGCCCAATAGATGTTGTTAATTATGGCTCATTTTTTTTTTAATAAATTGTTTTCATAATTAAAAGTTTGTCCAAAATAGTTTACCACGTTTTTTAAAATTGCTGCGTAACGTTTCTTATTTTGACCATATCTCTCTCATAAAACATTCATTTTTAGCATTCTATATATTTCTGGAAAGGTAAAAGAAATATCTAGAACTTTGCCTCTCTGGAGAAAAACCAAATTAGAAACCGATCATAGTAAAAAATGTGGTAGAATATTTTGTAGATGGTGCTTACTTTAGACTATCATGTTCTGAAAATTACTGTGCATATTTCGTATTCGGACCATAGCGTCCTCATACGATATCCGTTTTGGACGTACTACATATGGATGAAAAGTTAAAAGAAAGATCTACAATTTTTCCTTTTGGAGCTTTAACCTAAGTCGAATTAGATTGTGGTTAAAAATATGGTAGAATGTGGGGTTAATTTTGAAAATATAATTCACATTCCTTATTTTCTATATATAGTCTCTCTTTCATTCCTTTCAAAAATAATTCGTTTTTGAGAATTAAGTTCTACCAAAACTTTCTATCTCTTGTTTAATTTCTTATGTGTTGAGAACTCACAAACTCTAAAAGCTCAAGATCTAGTTTTTTTGAAGGATAAGAATTAAGAAGCCACCAAATTATTACTCTCTAGCAAAAAGAAACTTTGATTTCTAATTAATTTCTTGGTAGATTCCGTGGAGAACTTCTACTTTGGAGTTTTATCTTGATGCAAAGTGTTCTAGTTCACGCATACATGAACCACCAAGTCATTGCAAGACATCAACCACTATTAGCATCAACAAAGAGGTAAAGGATCTTCAACCGTACATCTCAAGGACCTTTTCTTGTTTATGGAGATGAGAAACAAAATGGATGATGCTTATTGATTTGATAATTTGATTTTGGTTAGATCTCAATTGCACATGATGTTCTTTTGGTATTTTTTCTTATTAATTATTTTAAAATTTTGCTGCCCTAATTAGTACCATAAAACCCAACAATACCTAATACAAAATCTATGTTAGACCTCCACTACCTCGACAACATTCTAAAAGTAATACATACTTCCTAATTAATTAACTATGCTACTTATAGAAAAATGCAAAATATAGAAATTGACACACATCATGCTTCTGACTACTAATTTTAGAATATGCTAATTACAGCAACTATGATCAATTTTTAACATTCTAATCCTTACTTTGGATCTTAAATATAAATAAGCTCAATATTTAACCTTTTAGATTTATAATAGTACATTCCCGCCATCTAAATTAGCGGAACTTGTTTCCTTTTCCGGTTACAAAAGCAACTGCGACACTTTCTTAAATTCGGTTCAATCATTGCTTAATTCGGTGGATCGATGGAGGAAGCAGTCGATCAAGTAATCAAATGTTGTCCTCCCGAAGCAACACGGAAGAAAAGCGTGCAAATGAAGCTTTGCTTTGGCATTCCCGAATCGAACAGAGATAATGCGAAAGAAAAGGCAGCAGAGAGACCCAAGAAGCGCAAAGGAAGGTGCAACTCCAAAGCAGAAGCTTCTAAACTAAGCAAAGATGATGCGGTTCCACTAGGTTTGTTTATCTTATATCCCTCTAAATTAGTGAATTTATTATGCTTTATTTACTAGGACATGAAGCATGCTCTTAGATTTCATGCACTTGAAAATAATACTTACTTCCCTTTCATGCACAGCGAAAAGACAAAGAAGAGGTGTTAAGGAAGTTCCAAGTAGAAAACGATGCAAGGCGCTAGAGTCTAAATCTGGTAAGGACTCCCGGCTGCAAAAGAAAGTCAATTATATATAGATGTCACACTTTTCAAATAGGCTGAAATATGTTTTTCATTTTGTTGCACAGAAGGCGTTGAAGGACCAAGTTTAGATATCTACAAAGAAGTGACCATTGACCTTAGGTCAGAGGCAAAGAGTGCTGCTGAGGCAAGTGAACCCCATTCTTTTGCATTCAGTTATATTCTTTTATGTTTAGTATTTCACTATTTTGCATGGAAACACATTCTTTCTAGGTTACCTCGGCCTTCTTTTAGGCTTTAGCAATAGGAATATATGTGACCTTTATGCAAGGAGTACCATATCAACCCATACCAAATTCTACCTCCCCTAATATGAGCAGGAAATGGAAATCCTTCCTTTTGTTATTTTTATCAGGAAAACTCCAAGTTGTTAGCAGGAAAGCAGATGCATCCATTTTTTGCAAACCGTACGCGAAACAAAATAGCAGCTGAGGCTACTCCAGATTATTTGAATCCCAAGGATGAGAGTTCTATTTCTTGCTGCCCCCCTATTCATGTTCATGATTCTCCTCCTAAGGTACATTTCCATTTTCTTTTACTATTTTCAGGTGAACAATTTCCTTCAAGGAAACTATATACCACTAGCTATTTTTTTTTTTTTTGAAATTAGTGGTATAGACCACCGATTTTTCATTAACAAGAAAATCATACAATCCACTAGCTATTGTTATATTTCATTGTATTGCAGTTATGACCATGTGACATATATATCTGCAATGTTTTCACAGTGCGATGATCTACTGAATTGGGGCCGTTGGACCTTCAAAGAGGCACCTTCTCTTGATAAGAGTCATCTTCCTCTAGAAACCTCATGCTCATTTTTTGAGAGTACAGTGAAGCCTTTGACTTTAGAGTCTGATCTATCTAAAGAAACGCGTCTTGCTCAGTTTTCAGTTGATGCAATAGCAACTCCTAACATTCAGTTATCTTCAGAATTAGACCCAGTAAGTTTTAATAATTTATCTCTTATTATTAACTTGGCAGAAATCAAAGCAAATTGGCATGTTTTAAGTTACACTGATATGCCATATACTTCCTAATAGATTTGCAGTTTTAAGGGAGATTCTGAGTCTTCTCTGTGGACTGACAAATACCGCCCCGAGAATGCATCTCAGGTTTTAAGTTACAGCCCTTTATTTTGGTTATCCTATTTTATTTTTTCTACTATTCTTGCAAATGTTTAATTCTGATTTTCCAACCTTCAATATATATATGAAGGTATGTGGGAACAGCGAATCTGTGAGATACCTCAGTGAATGGCTGAAGGGCTGGAATGAGAGAGGCCGTAAAAGCATCCCAAACTTTAAAACCATTGAAGAAATCTCATAGGATAGTTGCAGTAATTGGTTAAATAATGCACTTTTAATTACTGGACCAGTTGGGGTACATTTTCTTTCCTTTTTTTGTGATTTACTAGGATTTACATGGAATGGATTTCAAATTTTCAATTCGTGCTTAAAGAAAACATGGTTAAATAATGCTTATAGTTTGCAATAAGCTAAAAGACTACTATGTCAGTATCATATTTACTCAATTGTTTGTCACAATATGTTATGAAATTGTTATAGAAATAGGATTTCTGGATTCTACAATAATGTCATGTCAGATAGTTGAAGTGGCTGGATTGTGATATTGACAACAATAACCTTGAAGAGGTTCTTAACTTGTTTCGCACTGTTTCAGTTTAGTTATATACAACAAATGTTTAAATCTAAGGTTCTTACCTTTTCTAGGGGTAATTTCTTAATGTTCATTTTTGCAGCATGTCTTTTAAGTCTTTATTATGTTAGATTTGAGGTTCTTTTATAGTGTTACTTATTGTTTCCTCCATTATGCAGAGTGGCAAATCAACTGCAGTTTATGCTTGTGCAAAAGAACTGGGCTTCAATATTGTTGAGGTAAATTCATCTGACTTGAGAAATGGGGCGCATATAAGGAAAAAGTTTGGGGAGGCGACTGAATCACATGGTCTTGGCAAATGGTACGTTTTGACACTCTTTTAAATTAAATGAAGGAAATTAATGTTAGTCTTATGCAATCATGTCCCTATTGATTATTCAGGAATAATGGAACAGTTAAGCAAGTTGTTGTGAATAAAACATTAGTTCTTTTTGAGGATGTTGACACGGTATTTAAGGAAGATCGCGGCTTCATTTCTGCTATACATCAACTGGCTGATTCCACCAAATGGCCAATTGTACTAACCAGCAACAGTAAGTTCTTCAAACGTGTTATCCTTTTTGGCTCAGGAATTACCCTTTTTGGCTTGAAGGGTCTAAAATACCATCAATGCCCTTCTCATTAGTTATTTTGTTATTGATGTAATATTTTGCTTGCTGGATGTTGACAACTCATGATTGAAGACAAGAAGCCTGTATTGCCACGTCGTTTGAGTCGATTGGTTTTGGAGTTCAACCGACCATCATCCGACGAGCTCTTACTACATGTCCAGAAAGTATTAATTTATGTTTCTTTGTTTCATTGAAAGAGATCTATCAAGATTCTGCAGAATATTTTAAGATGAATCTGACTGTTTGTTCTTTTTTTTTGCTACAGATATGTGCATTGGAGAAAGCTGAAATTCCAGTCCCTTTATTGAAGCATGTAATCGATTATTGTTTTAGTGATATTCGCAGAACAATCATGCTTCTCCAGTTTTGGTGCCAAAAGGGCTCTTCTTCAAGGCCAATCAGATTAGTTGAGAACACTTGGAACAGCCTGAGAAATAGGGATGAAGAATTAAAGGACTGCATGACAAGTGATAGTAAGATGGCAGATCTAAATTCTGAGATGGATCTTTTGGTCACAGGCTGCAGCCCTTTACTATATGTAAGTTAAATGAGTCGGTCAATTTGTTCCATTTTTATATGTCATTTTTGAGCTAGAAAGTAGAAATTAGGTTTGAATGTTGAAAGTGGTTCCATGTGAAAACTAAATTTATTTATATCAAACAGGACATGTTGGATCCATCACTTGAACTAAGCAATGAACCAGATGACTTTTCGAGGCTTTTAAGTAGCAGTTTTTCAAGTGAAGAAATTTTGCATGGAGGTTTA
This sequence comes from Carex arenaria, assembly GCA_964058825.1. Taxonomy (NCBI): domain Eukaryota; kingdom Viridiplantae; phylum Streptophyta; class Magnoliopsida; order Poales; family Cyperaceae; genus Carex; species Carex arenaria. Next base: position 524,773 of record CAXKVW010000679.1, read on the forward strand.
GCTCCAAACAAGTTCAGGAGTAGCCTGGCACATATAAGGTATGGTTTATTTCAAGGTTGAGCAGAATTCTTGGACATTTTGCAAATCAGTCCCTATCTATAGCTGATCTTTGTTTTCAATTTTCCAGTAGGTCCAATAGGCAGCAACAACAAGAGTCCTTGTACAATGCTGTTTTGCCGATAGTCCCTCGAAATCTGTCTTTATCACTAAGAGGCCCCTCATTTCATGAATATATCTCTTCGACAAGCCAAATCTCTAAGTTGGAGTTCTCTCGGCTGTCTCAGAATGAATTATGGGGCTCATCTCGAACTCGAAGGTAAACTTTTTGTTATCATCTTTTTTATTTGTTAAAACATTTATCTGACATTTAGACCATGGATAATTTTTGCTGCCAGACCAACCATTTGCAAGCTTCACGATATAGTATGGCACCTTGGATCTTAAATGATGTGCAACCATTTACAGTACCTTTTTACTGAAATGCAGATCTCGTCAGTCGAGGCACTACTTGACAACTGGCAAACTCAAGCTCTCCTGAAGAAGCTGAGTTGTTAGCTCGATGCAATTCATACGAAGGGAATATAAGCCAATAACTAATTGGGTCATATATAGCACCTGTATCCCATTTTGAAGGATGAATATATAAAAAAAAATAGTTTTTGTTGAGATAAGATCAAGTTTATTTTTCTTTTAATATGTACAAAGCTTGTAAAACCAAATACTTTTAAGTGATCAAAAATATGTTTTTGTTGATAAAAGATTTCTAATGGAGTTTTGTTTAAATCTGAAATTGTATAGCATTCATTCTTCTGATTTGATTTGATATGCAAAAAAGCTCAACTCATCTTCACTGAATAAATATGACAACACAAAAATAAGTGATACACAGCCTTCAAAAACACTATTTCATCAATAAATATGACAACACTAAATTTTTTTTATTGTACAGCATCTGATCTCTCGAAAGTTCTAATACCAGACTGTAACAAGCTCAACTCATCTTCACTGACATTCTTCCATGTGCCATCAATAAGCAACATACCTTTCATCGGATGTTTCACTTCCAGTAACTTCACTTCCCGGCAATTCAATGATTGTCTAGGTTTTTTCAGAGACCTCCCATGCTCCACAGGCTCATCAGCACACTGAGTTTTATTCCTCTTATTATTCTCAGTACTCAAAGACACCACATTTCCTTTTGTGGTCTCTTTAACATCTAATACTGCAGTGATAGTACCTGAATAAAGTGAAGGAAGTACAGCAGTTGAACTAAACGAACAAGGAATCATACCGATCGGACACGGGGTCCATGACTTTGCAACACTCCATACATTATAATCACCTTGATCACTATTTTTCTTAAGTTTTAAATACTCAAATTTCTCAGTTGCATTTTTTATTGAATTATCATGTTTTGAAGGCATGGTTTTGTGGCTAGAGACAGCAATATCTCCTGTGAACCCAGTTTGTGACCCTAGAAAGAGAAGCTTGATCAACTTATCTTTTACAGTGTGAACTCCTACCATATCAACTAGTAAAAGTGCTGAGTTAACAATGTTTTTATCACCGAAAATTGTTAAACTCAGACATTTCTCGAGCAGCTTTGAAACGGATAATACAGGTACTGAGTTTTTGTCTGAAGAGGCAAATGCAGCATCACTTATAATACTCATGTTCCCAGTCTCTTGAAGTAACTTGAGAGTAGTCACGAGCCATAAAAAGAGGGAACTCGATTTACTGGTAAGTGACGACTCACATAGAGGCTTGGATTTCTCACTGTGGCTGCATTCAACTACAAAATTAGAGTCAGTGAAACTTGCAAGATTGAAAAATATATTTCGAGTAAAGATGGGATGAGCTTAAAATCACCAATGGAGGAGAATTAGAAGCACAGTGAAAAAAAAAAGAATGAGTTCATAGGGCCATTGTGTAATATGCATATTACCATAGCCTCACTCTGCAAACAATGCCAGCCAAAAAAGAAAGAAAGTAAAGTTGTTCTTTTTATTAAATAAAAAGAAAATGCATTTCAATTTTCAATAATATCCTAAAAATTGCTTTAACAATAAATTTACACATAAAGGACTAATGAATTGACAACAGAGGCTAAGGTAATATGCATATTATGGATTAACCCGTGCTATGGATACATATTTCTATTTTCAAAGTTCAAACAGACGATCCAAACCATTAAACATGATCTACACATGAAAATGTACTTAAAGATCAAATTTTACATTTTTTAGAATTTTCTTACTAATTTTTTAGATAGGTAGAAAACCACTGCTTTTGGATAGTCCAGAATTTTCAAATCAAGTGATTTTCTACATATCTAAAAATGTAGTAAAAAAATTCTAAAAAAATGTAAAATTTGATCTGCGAGTACATTTTCATATGAAGATCATTTGAAATTGTATAAATACTAGACACTACCTAGCAAGGTTCAAAAGGGTTTGCAGAGAGACGAATTAATCAGACAATTAGCTGTTGAAACTTCACAGGAAAGACGGTACCTTTCAAACTTTGCTTGGCCTCGATCATTTCAACTACGGCTTTAATCATGCTAAGTACTAATCTTGGCTCCTTATTTGAGAGCTTAGTAATGATAGTCTTCATGTCATTAAATGAGATAAAGAGGGTTTTGAACCCATCACTATCGTAATTTTCCAAGTGTTCCTCGTCAGGTGAGTGAGAGAAATCAGGATCATCCAATTTGAAAAACTCTAGCAACACAGAGACAACTTCTGAGGGATATGCCAAGTAGAGTTTAGAGATAGCTTTCACTGCTTTAGAGATTAACCTCTCAAAACCTGCATCTGGATTTGCTAATTGTAGTTACTATTGTGAACATAAGCTCTTATCATGAACACTTTTTCAATATCACGTCTCGTGAAATTTGATGATTCAAGAATAAGGTTTCTGTTTAAAACCACCCAGAAATAAATGCATTGGAACTCGATCGCAACCTTACCTAACGGGTATGACTCAGTACCAACCAATATAAACTAGTACTACACCTGATGGTGGGCTTCACACCATATTAAAATACTATGAAGTAAAAAATATTAGTTGATAGCACCGAAAGATTCAATGAGTAAAATTATAGAATAGACAATACTGACTTGATTTTCCAACTATCTGCTGAGAAAGTTTGTTGCATCCAAGCAGAACAGGCTTTCTTACACCTGAAAAGGTTGGAAATCTTTACAAAACAATTTTATGCTACCATATAGTGTCAAAAGTAAAAAAATTAGCTTAGATGCCGCAAAAGGTAAGATCGGTGACACTTACGAATCACTATCCAACTTCATAATTCAATTTTATATAAAAGGAATCATGACACTTACGTTTCACTTTGGTTTCTTTATGGCTTGCCTTTGTTTCCTCAGTCTTGATATAATACAACATTGCACGCACTTTAGACCTTATTTCCACAAAAACATCAGGTATTGCATTTTTCTGGGGCTCCCAGTAATTAGCCTTCAACCAATCAATAGCCTGAAATACAAACCAGTAAAAAAAATCATGTTAGTAACATACGGTTTCTTTGCCGGTCACAATAGAATTAACTTTAACTTTAACCAAGTAAAAAAATTGTGCAGTGTTTTCCATAGAACACCCTGTAGTATTTGCAAATAACATATCTGTTCAGTTGCTGCTCCCGTTAAATTAAATCGCCCAGTTTGCTCTTTTATTTCATGATAGCCACCAAAATGCATGAGTTATACTAAAATGACGACAAAGGTACGTTGAAATAAGCCTATTATTCTAATAAAGACTGTGTTGAGTTCAAGTGAAGCCAAGCAAACAAAAAAAAAAAACCTTGACACTTGCAGCACGCACAAGCTGCAGTGAAGGGAGGTCTCTGTGAGAACTTTCTACAACAAAACACATGTTGAATTAATAAAAAGATATCATGAAAGAGAATAAAAAATATATTCGAGAGTTCTACTAAATACTAACCATGGCGTATATCAACAAGTACTCTTGGTATATGAACAGCTTCAGCTAGTTCTGATATTGAACGGCCTGTTTTCTTATGAGCATTCTCCATAAAACCATTCACAAGCCTTATAAAGTGACAAGAAAAGGAGTAACAAGCTTATAATCATTAGTAAACAGGGGCAGACTAGAAAATTGAGATTGGGGGGTGGGGGTGGATAAATAGGTGTTCTGTAATTTTTCATTTTATGAGGGGAGCTAATAGTATAATTTTTGGTAATAATAAACAAATTTAAAGGACAAAACTGAACATTTTCATCCTGTGTGTAAATAGTTACATAAAGGAATACACTTTATGATAATACCTTTGACATGATCTCTTACCACCAATCATTTCATACAAAAATTGTGCTTATAAATCATTTCTTCAAATTAATATAACACTCCATATAAATTAATATCTGTTGAACTAGTCACGCATCCAAATAAAAAAAGAAAGAAAATTTTAATTATTGTTGCAATTAAATTACTTTTCTCACCTCATTATTGCCATGCTATATAGCATTGATAGCATCTCTTCGGAGACTGAGACACCATCTTCTGTTCCCTTCCTAAATAACCAAAAAATTTAAAAGGTAAATTCAACTAATTTAACATTTCAAGTACCCAAAGACACCAAATTAAATCAAATTGATTGATACCTAAAGAAAGGGTCTTGTTGCTGGATCTCAACAAATGCCGCAGTGACATCAATTGGAATAGGTAAACAACCCCGACTCCGCCATGCCGATATCTGAAACAAAATTAACAGAATTGAACTCATATATATTACAATATCATTGTATTATACCGAGAGAGAGAGAGAGAGAGAGATTAAAAAATATATATATATATATATTACCCGTTGGAGTGCGGCTGAAACAGATTCGGAGGAAGAAGAGAAGATGTTTTCTCTGACAAAATTCCACTGGTCCCAGCTCGACCATGGTACCAGTTTGTGCCCCGCTGAGAGCTCCCTCTCAGCTCCTATCACTTCCTCCATTGAAACTAAATTTTTGACAACAGTTGAAATGATTTCAATAGAGGTGAATTTCAATTGAATTTTTATGATAAAAATGTTTAAATGCATCAGAATAATTCATTCACAAGTAATAAATTTAGTTCCCTCAATTTTCCCCAGACTTATCTTTGCTTTCTCGCACAAAGGAGAAAACTGAATGAAGCCTTGGATGCTTTCTCCTGTATTCTCGTCTGCTAGGTCCCAAATATATGGTGATTGGTGTCCGGGAAAGAAATCAAAACATGTGTGAAGGAAAGAGATCCATATATTGAGCGAATAATTGAAAAACCTGCGAATCCGCGTTGATGATTTTTTGTAGGTTGTCCCAAAGAATATGACGATCTAATTTGAAAAGGAGAGGCTTGACATTGAAAACAGCAACGGAATGGACATTATCGCACGAATTCAATTCATTGCGATAATCGTCCCAAATCCCACCCAGATAGATATTGTAAATTCTAACTTCTAGGGTTCCCTTGGGAGAGATGAGCAGCTAATTCTTACCATCGACTAGGGTTTATAGCTTGAGCATAAAAAAACAAATTATAAGAGGAAAGAGAGATCACCTTAAGGAGGAGTAGTAGTCCAGTCGGAGAAGAAGAAAAGGAGAAGAATTCTAAAGAGAACAACCGAATCAGAAACAAAAACCCTAAACCCTTACCTTACAAGCCTGAACCGGTCGAATTCGATCCCGGTTCAATCGAGAAAAGAGGAACCAAAGTCGTCTCTTTTTTAGCTTGGGGTCAAAATATTAAGAGATTAATTTTAACTTCATGCAGCGCACCAACCATATGAAGTGCTGCTTATTTCTATACCTCTTGCGCTGCATGATGCTAAACCTTCTCTGTTAAAATGTTTACCAAAAAGTTTGTTCCGATCATATATAATTTCTTAGAAGGTTGTAGCAGAGAGAATAAACTGGGCCCGCCTGAGTTGGGCTTAAACAAAATTAACACAGTTCTCAAATCACATTACTCAATTTTTTTTATCATGGAAACAACTTTTTTAAGCAAAACAAAATAGAAAAATAGAAAAATATGTTTTAGGGCCCTTGAACTTTCATATTTGGTTCAATTGAATATTTATCAATTAAAGGAGAAGGACAAACAAACATAGTCATAACAAAATGAAAATGAGGTTCGCACTATTTGGAATCATGATATGCTATCATCCAAATCATCAGATTATCATTAATTAATCATGGCTTCTAGCTTATTATATATCAATAATTGCTCTATCAGATTCTATACGGATATGTTTCTCAAATAGGAGCAGAATTTGAACATTTCCTATTACCATTTTTTTTTTATCAGAAAAACACACTGCTTTGAATTCTGTGTGGTTCATCCAATCTCAGTTCAGTTTTATTGAATCTCAATTTATCTAGCACATTGCACATACAGCCTTTTTTATTTTTATTGGACAAGATTTTTTTTTTTTTTTGCCAAATATTTGTGTTATATGATTGAAAAATAGAAACATTGTCATAGTTCCTTAACAAATTTTACATCGCTTAAAAAACAAAAAAAAATGTTGCACAGGTCTTGAGATTTACTTATTTGCGTTTCCTTAACAAATGTTGCACAGGGCAGGTTGAACCCATAAAGTGCTGTCCTTCTAAAAATGCACCCGGTACCGACATATTTGGGTCACAGGAGCCCATCGATGGCCCACATGGTGACATCAAAGAAGACAAGGTTGTTGTTAGGCCTCTATCGATATCTAAAATTACAAAAAATATACTAAAACTTTTGCTGTTTCTTTTATTATGATAATCATTTTGTTAATTACGTTTACTGCAGTTTCCGAATATATTTATTGTTTTCATGAATCCCCTTTATTTATTTTTTACACAGTTCCAGGCCGGCGAAAAAACATTGATCGTCTTAATGTTATTTGAAGATCTTCTGTGGCGTCCTGAGTTTATATATGAATGGAACGGGTCAGTGATGACCCGGGATTGTTAATCTATAGTTTTCGGAACAATGCCGAATTTCCTGGATTAGAAAAAGAGGATGTAACATAGATTGCGTTAAGTGGAACCCATGCCAGTACGAACTGTTATTGCTCTGTTTTAATTTCTTTGATGAGTTAAATTAACTGTTTTTGGATCTCAAAAAATATTTATAAAGTTTTGATGGATGCCAATCATTTAATTGGCCTCTATATATGGGCGACAGCAAATTTATTACCACTACTTTTTTTTTTTTTAGAAACTTGGGGAGGCTGTAAATTAAGGTTTTAAATTGCACATCACATGCAGTTTGATTACAAGTTCTAATTAATTTCCCTAGCTAGTACATCATCACATTAATACATACATTCAGATGGCTACCAAAAGGATGCATGGCCAAACCTATTACAACTTGTACTGTTTTCTACGTGCATGGCACTGCACTATTCATTGCCCCTGCAACCCATGCTAGCAGTAATATTTAAACAATTGTCCCCCCCTTCCCCCCCCCCCCCACTATTTTCTCCACCAGTAGTTGGCCTGGATGTAGGGGTGAAAATGGGTCGGATATTATCCGAACGTATCCAGATTCGTATTCAAAAATTAAATGCGGATATTCAATATCTGAATATCCGTACGGATACGGATACGGATACGAATATGCATGGTTTTAGATTTTAATTATCCGTATCCGAATAGTAGATATATATCATATAATTTAATATATATTATGAAAAATTTATGTTATTCACCATTATAATTAGATAAATATTATGAATTTTGATATTTTAATAATATTTATATATATTTTTTAATAAATATCCAATCGGATCCGTATCCGTATCCGTATCCATCTAATATTTGATCTATATCCGTATCCAGAAAAAAAAAAAAAAAAAAGCAAATACGAATATAGTTTTACCACTATCCGATCCGTATCCATCCATTTCCACCCCTACCTAGATGCATATATATCTTCTGAGGTAACATAATATTTCTGTTTGGGATCACGGCCATCCGCGATCGGGATATGAGCCAATCAGGCTCGAGGTGGAGCTAGCGCACGGGGCCGGCTTTAATATAGTCTTGCGGATCGCCAATGGACGGTCCAGATTCAAATAGAAATATTTGGTTCCTTTCAAAACCTACAATTACTTAATTATTTATCCTCCTAATACGCTAGCTATTTTATATAGTTTTTTAAGGGTCTATACGTCTACCTGAGATTCTTCAAATTATTTAATTCATAATAAAAAGACAGAGCGTGTCATATGTGTGTGTGTGGTGTGTGTGTGGTGTTTTCCACTTGATTAATTTTTGTCTTATGTAGGGCTGTAAATGAGCTGGTTCGGATCAAGCTGGGTCTTAGCTCAGCTCGTTAATTCTGGACCGAGCAGTTAGCGAGCCAGCTCGCTAACAGCTCGCGAGCTAAAATCTCAGCTCAAACTCGTGACGAGCCAGCTCACAAGCCACGAGCTGACTCACTGGGTTTTGTTGGATCTTGTTTTAAGAAGAAAATAAATTTTACAAACTTTTTTTGACCAAGCTGGACCGAGCTGAACCGAGCTGGACCAAGCTTGACAATATAAAATACACACAAATTCATACAAATTCACAAATTGATGCCTAGCCGAGCTAGCTCGTGAGCTGGCGAGCGAGCTGAGGCCATAGCTCAGCTCGTTAATTTTGGCCCAAGCGGTTAGCGAGCCAGCTCGTTAACAGCTCGGTCCACTATCGAATGAGCTATTACTGATCGAGCCAGATGTGAGTCACGAGCGAGCCACGAGCTACGAGCTTTTTGGACAGCCCTAGTCTTATGTTTTGCACCAACTGAACTGTAGAATTCATTTAATGTCATCAACCGCTTATATATAACTTCAAGAGTAAACTTGTAATTTCATAAAATCTAAACAGTTCAATTAATTCTACTTTTATATATTTCTCAGTGCCAATATTTTGTTTAGTTTTATATATGTAAAAGAAGAAGGTTAAAATTATGAATGAATGAATGAAATAAAGAATGAAACTCTATCAGAAAACAACAATAGCAACTCAATCATAATAAGTTTTGATAAAATAAAATTTCAAAACACAAAAAACCTTGCCCTTAATTTCCAGTTGCTACTAAATATATATAAACTTATATCTATAGCTAGCTAGTCATGCAAAATTAATTTGTAAAATTTTCTTTTTAAGCAGCTTAATCATATCATGATCACCTATCCTAACAATCTCCTTCATAACATTTGTCAAAGTTGGCACATCTAGCTTACGACCAAGATCAAGCCCAGACACCTTGTCAATAATGAAGTGGACTGCCTCCACAAAATGTTGTTTCATACACATCCCATTTATAATAGTGGTATAACAAAACAAATCAGGTTGCATTTGATCGACAGAACTCTGCATGACTTCCAACAACTTCAACGCCTTGTTTATTTCACCATACTTGCAATACCCACTAATAAATGCCATGCAAATCCTGATATCAAGTTTGAACCCATTACAGATCATACTGTTTAGCATCTTCTCAGCCTTATTAAATTGATGAGTTTTGCACAACTAATCTATAAGAATATTATAAGATACTTGATCAACCTCCACACCTTTCGAAATCATACCATTCATTAATGATATTGCCTCTTCTAATTGACCATATCTGCAAAGGCATGTCATAACGGTGTTAGCTGTTACGATATCAAGCTCCAACCCTTTAGAAACCAGCTTGCTAAGCACCTTTTCTGCCTCGTCAAATTGACCTTTGCTGCACAGCTCATCCATTAGCATGTTACATGTTATGATATTTGGAATTATCCCTTTCAAAACTATGCTATCGAACACTTCTCTTACCATCTTAGATTCAACTTTCATTTTTTTCATTATTGAGTTATAAATAAACTCATTGGGCTCAACACCATGGCTAACCATTCTATCTAGGTAATTCTTTGCCCTATGGGTTTCATTTCGCTTACACTGCTCGCTCATAAGAATGGTAAATGTATGTAAATCCAGTTTAAGCCCTTCAGAGACCATGTTCTGGAGCATCTTTTATGGCCGGTTAAATTTACCTTCCTTGCACAACTCCTGGATAAGAGAAGTATAAGATATAACATTAAGTTGACATCCCCTACTACAACAGCCTTTGCCATTTTACTATCTCGTTTTTTGCACCATCCATGAATCACTGTGTTGTAAGTCACTACATCAGACACATGCCCGTTAGAAACCATATCACCCATCAATTCTATTGCTTCCTTCATGTCACCTCTTCCACACAGCCCCTTGATAAGTGTACTGTATGTGAAGACGTTAGGTTTTTGTCAACCCTCGCGAATCATGTGATGGAATAGCCGCTTTGCCTCTTGGAAATAATTGGTTTTACACAAACCATTCATCAAGGTGTTAAAAATTATGGTAGTTGGTATAACCCCAGCTGGATGCATCATTTTGTATATGTTAAAGGATTTTGTTGTTTCACCCAATTGACACAATTTATTGATGAGAATATTATAACTAATAACAAAAGCTGTACTGTTTTTCACTTGTTTGCAAAATACTTCAAGAGCTGACTTCATATCCCCTTTTGAACAGAACCCTCCCATAAGAGTGTTATAGCATATAATATTTGGTGTGATGCCTGACTTAGGCATTTTATCTACCACAATTTTTGCTGCTTCATCCACCATTTTGCTATAACAAAGACTTTTAAGAATTGGTTGAAAAGCGTTCTCAACTCTAAAACCTTGTTTCAAAAGTCTACCAATAAAAGAATATGCTAGATCAACCCGATTCGTTTGGGCAAAGTAATTTACCATCAATTCACTAATACCATTATTACAGTAGATACCTTCTTGAGTTACGCAATTGAAGAGGGAAACAATGGCCGGATCGGAGTTCTTAAGCACTTCGATGAGACGTTGATTGAATTCAATTGTTGAGGTTGGAAGGTGAAGAAGCTTCGTCGTTTTTTTTCAATGGTGATGCTGAAAGAAAATGGGGAATGAAAAGAGATGGGGCCTCTGAGGGAGGGAGGGAGGGAGAGAGGAGTTCTTTCAATCTTTTGTGTGAAAAGAATGATGGATCTCTTTCTCCATGTTTGGTTGTGGACTAAAGCTAAGGAAGTCTAAATTGATTATTCCAACTTAGGCCGGTCTAAATTATTCATGTTTGGTTGAGGTCTAAAGTTAGATCATGGCTTAAGTTATTCCTCGTTTGATTAGAATTGGTGGACAAAGTTTTGAAAGCCTAAGTTAGTTAATTATTAATAATTAGATAATATTAAAGTATTAATAATGACTATAATATATTATAATATTATTATAATAATTATTTAATATATTAAAAATATAAGATATTAAATATATAATTATCTATTAATAATAAGAAACTAATTATATAATATTAATATAATATTAATATAATATTAATAACTATAATATATTAATTTTATTATAATAATTATTTAATATGTTAACAATATAAGACATTAATTATATAATTATATATTAATAATAAGATATTCATTATATAATATAAATATATTAATAATAACAATAATATATTATAATATTATAATAATAATAAGTTAATATATTAATAGTACAAGATATTAATTATATAATTATATATTTTTAATAATTATTAATAATAATATACAAAATAGATAATAATAGTATAATAATTATTTAATATATTAACAATGTAAAATATTATTTATATAATTATATTAATAATAATGATAATGAGATATTAATTATATAATATTAATATATTAATAACTATACTATATTATAATATTATTATAATAATTAATTAATAAATTAAACATATAACATATTAATTATGTACTATATATTATATATTAATAATAATTATTAATAATAAGATACTAATTATGTAATATTAATATATTAATAATAATTATAATATATTATAATAAGAATTTTTATCTATATTGAAGTTATTGAACTTTGGATTTATTATAATCAGAATAATATAAAATTAGAAACTAATGGAGTACCAGTACCATGCTCAAATTAGCAAAAAAAATAAAATAAAAATAGCTATATTTACAAAAAGAAAATATCCATATTAGTTTAAACAAGTTAATGTCAATAAAAAAAAATATCTTTATAGTCTATTCAATTTTATAATGTTCTCATTGTAACGGTACGGTACTTTTTTTTTTTTTGATGTTAATAACGGTACGGTACTAGTTTCTAATGAATACACAATTTGCATCTCTTGTCAGTTGTCAGTCTCGGAGCTCACCTATGTGTCTGGATTTTAGTTGGGCCGGAAATTTGGGCTGACATTTGAGGCTTTTCAATTATCTTCGTTTCTTTGTGAAATTATTTCTCAATGAAACACCCTCCGAAATTCAGATCCAGTGCAATACCTAAACGTCAGTGTAGAATGAGATCCGACTCGTCTATTTTAATTTGGTACAAATCTTAAAGTGACCCCTTTATATGAGAGCAGTTTGGGTCAGATGCCCATCGGACTCAAACTGAGTTCGATGGACTCTATAACCGTCCGATCTGCTTTAAAATATATGTGCATCGCTTTAATATCCGTACACATTAGCTTTAATGATCTTGCGCACAGATTTTAAAGCAGATCGTACGGTTATGGAGTCCATCGGACCCAAATTTGAGTCTGATGGACATCGAACCCAAACTGCTCTCCCTTTATATATAAGATAGACACCAAATTAACCAGCTTTCATCTTAACCAGTAACCCAAATAGTATTTTTGTCTTTAGTCGAAAAATAGTTACCGTTAGTATTAATTAGTTGTTTCGGTGGTGGTGTTTCATAGCATCGAAAATAATAAAGATTGGTTGGAATTGGACTAATTATTATGGGAAGAAATTTGCGTCCTACATCCATTGGAGGTCGTCGGATCCGCTTTAGATCCGGTACGAATTTTGAGGCGAACACACATAGATATTGAAACGACATGTAGGGATCGACGGACCCATATGTAACCAGAGGGTCAGTCCCCCCTGAATCTTAAGTTTAGTGGATACCAACTTTGTTCCCCTCTAAATTTTTTTTGCCTCCCTTTGAATTTCTGATTTATAATTTGGATTAAATTTAAGGTTAAAATTAAAATAAATTTCTTGAATTATAATTAGTAATTCGAATTATAAGTTAGAACATCAGAAAATATAATTCGGAGTATTGAAAAATATAAGTTAAAATATCGTTTTTTTTATCGAGTATCTAATTAGTTTATGGATTTAAATTCGGTTAGTTATTTAAACTCGATTTGCTATTTTTTTGTCCCGACAAAAATTTTAGATCAGCCACTGAAGACGTACACAACTTTTAAAGCGGATTGGGCGTCGGAACCTTGGTTCCTATTATTATGTGCTTTTTAGGATTTTCTGATGATTTCTGTTCACCTGTTCATGCTTTTCATGACATCATGTTATACCAGGCGTGATAGATTATAATGCGGTCTTTCATTTCTTCCTTTATTGCGTGTGTGGTTGCGTAATTGCATACATAATTTTTATATAATTACTTGATCTATAGAGGAAATATATACGGTAGGTGGATGTTGATTTGATATGTTAGTCTTGGCACACGTAAGATGTTCAACAATTGTTGAAATGAATAAAATTTCAAACTTTGAACAAATGTAGAGATATATTAATTAGCTGAAAAGTGAGATGGTTCCGATTAGTAAGATATATATGTTTGGCTTGACACTTAATTATTGTTTAATACATAATCAATATATAATTGGAACTATATATTGCGCATTCCACAAGGTGTACAGTTTCATATATTTTGGTGTGGTGACACCTCCACTAGTATTTAAATTAGCCGCCTTCTTTACCTAAGAGACCAAAATTTTATTGTCGTATTCCTATAATTTAGCACTAATCCAACTCACCACACATTATATGGCTTATGGGGGCCCAAATTTAAGACTTGATAAAGATTTTAGTGCTAATTGAGAAGGTAGAATGGAACTTTATTATGAAAAATATTCAAACTAATTAATGATTATTATCTTTGGAGACAATTGATCATATTAGTTGTTATGAAATATATTTTAAGCAAATTTATAAACTGCTATGTTTCACATTAAATATGTATCAATTGACAATTATGATTGGTACATGTGCATACATATTACTATATTAGGATTCATCCACGGTTTATTTTATAAAAAAGTAAAAAATCATCTAGGGAAAGTATATATTTAAAATATCTTACAATTTTTCAGAGCACTGGAACAATAAGTTTTTTAGGTGTTAATTATAAAATATACGACTTGCCATAGTGACAAATCAATTATTCGGGTTTGGTTTGGCGAGGTCAAAAATTCGTGATTTGGAAATAATTCAGGTATAGTTCGGGAATGATTTGGTATTATTCAGATCAGAGATCTCAGTTCTATCAGGGAGCAAAAACAAAAAAATAACCAAAAAATAAAATACTGGAAAAAATTCAGGAAAAATTCGTAAAATTAGGGAATAATTCGTAAAATTCGTGAATTATTCGGTCAAAATTCGGGCAACCAAATAATCCGGCGTTTGGTTCGGAATCACCAAAAAACTGAATAATTAGCGAATCATTCGCGAATCTTGTCACAATGCGACTTGCTACTAAATTTATAGGACATATTTGGTTGTGGGTTAAAGTTATGATAGCATAAGTACGACGGCATAAGATATTCCGGTTTGATTGTGGATTTTAGTTAAGTCATGAATTAAATATGAATAGGTGTGTTAATTTAAGAAGAAAGGTACAGCATAAGTTATGCAACCTGAATAAATGGGTTAATGTATAACACCATAAGTAATTTCTTATTCTATACTATTCCATCACGCTTTATTCATATTTAGCAGCATAATACCTATGCCACAATTAAACATAACTAGAGGAACTAAAAATATATTTGTTCCCCATAAAAAGATAAAATCATCACTTGAAACATATTATTACGCATCTTGTGTGCAATTGAATAAAATGCTCCCAAATACTTTTTTTGTCGTGTACACACATCAATTTCCGAAATTTTTATTAATATCCAAAATTAATAATTAATTTCAAAATTTACACTCTTTCTAACGAAAATTCAAAAAATGTTCAAACTGTGATTTTTTTTTTTTTTTTTTTGCAGTTTTGGGTCTACTTTCCGCAAATTTTATTTACAGTTTCGATCTCTTCAAAATTGTAAAAAGTTTTTTCAGTTTTTAAAAATTTTAGATGAAATTCACGATTTTGAGAAACTGGAATTTTTTTTTTTGTGTGTGTGGTTTTAGAGTTGAAAAAAAAAAACAGGAAAAGCAGTACAAGTTTGATTTGACTGCTAATGAAACAGCTACTTGGGGCTCTGTATATGGGGAGAGGGGGTGTCTGATGCCCATCGGACTAGATTCTGTTCGATGGGTGGTTTCTACCGTCTAATTCACTTCAAAATTTATGCGTATCACTTTAATATCCGTGCTGTTTGCTTTAATTTTTGTGCACACAGATTTTAAAATAGATCAGACGGTAGAAACCATCTATTGAACACTATTCTGGTCCGATGGGCATCGGACACCCTCCTCTCCCCTGTATGAGTGTTGTACGGTCACCTTTTGGCATCATTATTTGGCTCTTCACGTGACTTTTGTTTTCCTCTCAATACTTTGATCCTTCCTAATATATATCTTCTTAAGATCCAAACCCGACAAAATTAATCTGATACGATATTATCTTTAATGCATCCTATCAAATTATGAGATCAGTTTTATATCAAATTAAGATCCATACCCGCCAGCATAGTGACAAATTAATTATTCGGGTTCGGTTCAGCGATATCAAAAATTCGTGATTCTAGAATAATCCGGGTATAATTCGGAAATGATTCGGTATCATTCGGATCAGAGATCTCAGTTTTGTAAGGGAGCAAAAAAAAAAAAATATAACCAAAAAATAAAATTCTGGAAAAAAATCGGAAAAAATTCATAAAATTTGCGAATTATTCGTAAATTTAATTTGCGGTTTTGGAGAAAACCGGAAAAAAAAATTGTGATTTTAGAGAGGCCGAAACCATAAGCAGAAAGTAGATCCAGAACTGCAAAAAAAAAAAAAAAAATTCACAGTTTGAGCATTTTTCGAATTTCTGTTCGAAAGAGTGTATTTTTTGAAATTATTATTAATTTTGGGTATAAACAAAAATCTCTGCACCAATTTCAATAAAGGGTACCAATTTGATAGAAAAGATTATGAGGATTCTCTTTGTGCTCTTAATTTGTGATATAATGTCTATGAAGCAATAACTTCATCATTTAAAAGCTGCATGTTTTTTTACCTGTCCTGTGACCATAATACTTATTAAAAATGTTAAAAACCGCCTAAAAATATATTAATCACTAGCTTAAAACTAATGCATAATTGGGGCTAGTTAATAATTGGTTGATTATATATCCTAATCATAATTTAAGCATTAGAGAAATGCCATGTATGTAAAAGCAAAACACAGAGAAAGGACACGCCCTTTTTACCAACAAAGCATTAAAAATACTATTATATACTCCTCTTTGTCATGCGCTTTAAAACATGATAATATTAATATATCCTTCCACCTCATGCTTTTTATAAATTGCTTGTGTAAATGAAGAAGAAATTAAAGAATTGTAATTAACGATTTTAAAATTCTGTGCACTTCATCATAATATCTACGAATCGGTATTAATATTTTGCAGTGATGCTGATATTATTGAAATGATTCTCATATGACTTTTCTTTAACTTGTTATGGTGCTATGCACAGTGCACATTGGTCTGTCAGTACTCTGTACTTTGAATTAATATTTTTATTTTTAAAATTTAAACAGTCGATCTAAATTAATATTCATATGAAAATGTCTCAGAAACTAAATTTTACTTTTTTTACTATTTTTTAAATAAATAAAAAATTACTACTTCCGAATTATCTACAATTTTTAGATCAATTTTTTTTTACCTTTCTAAAAAAAATATAAAATATAAAATTTTATTTACAAGTACGTTTTCATATGTGACCACCATTTTAAACGGTTGCAATCACTATTTGAATTTTGTAAATATAAATATTGATCCAAAGTAATGTACGGACAAATGTGCGCTATCCATTAATTGTAACATATCCGCACTATTGATTTTTTGTAATTATATTTTATTTGGTCGGTTACAATTTGGTATTGAATGACTAGATACAAATCCATCGTGATCAGTCTTGTTAATTTAATTTTGAGTCAAAAGGTAGCTGCTGTAAAGAAATCCGAGTTCAAAAGGTAAAGAGAAGATACATAATTTAAAACTTAATCCACTAGGAGTGGTTAACGTAGGGCACAAAATAACAAGAAATAATGCAAAAATGTTACTGTCATTGAAATGACCTAAAATAACTAAATTTGTATTTATAAACTTCAAGATAGCTGTGTATAAAAGTATACTGGTAATCAACAAATTGGGGAGAAAAAAATGAAGAAATTCTTATTGAACCTTAATGAACTAAGAAAAAAAAATATATAATTAGTAATAAAATTAGTTCATTATTTTTTAATTAAAAAAATAGTAAAATTAACCGTCTTAGTATGAAAGGATCCAAAATTTAATGGTTTCACAGAATGGTTATACATAAAAACATATGAATTTCGAATAAAAGAGAGGCACTTTTGTAAAAGTAAAAAAGATTCAACAAAAATAAAATATTGAGTACATTTTATACACTTGCAGCATATTGTTTTGTCAGCATTTACTAAGTCTTTCTCTCGTTTACACCTGTCCATATCCATAAACAGTCACTGTCGATTTCATCTACAGTGCTTACACTTCAAACAAATAAATTCACCTTCTCTCATGATTAGATTCAAAATCCTTGCATGAAAAGAAAAAAAAACAACAGCTGATACTCAAGTTAAAAATCTAACTATGTACAAGCTGATTCTATTTCTCTTCTCCTTCTTCCTCCTTACCTCTTCTCTCCAATTGCAACCAAAATTCACCCTCCTTACTCTAACCACACAAACTACTCATAAAAAAAATCAGATCACAAACAAAAGCAACTTTTCACTACCCATCTACCACCTTAGTTCAATCATAAATCATAATCACACCAACAATACCTCCGCCTTTACCGACCGCATAAACCGTGATTCAGCCCGGGTTGCCTCATTGGCACGTGATATCTCTTTACGGTTAGAGAGATACAGACTAGATGATTTTGAGTCTGATGTGGTTTCAGGTCTATTTGAGGGAAGTGGTGAATACTTCATTCGTGTAGGTGTCGGTACGCCGGCAAGAGATCAGTACCTGGTCATTGACTCTGGCAGTGATGTAATCTGGTTACAATGCATGCCATGTGATCAGTGCTACTCTCAGTCTGACCCTATATTTGATCCATCGACTTCATCTTCTTTCTTGGCTGTGACATGTGGGGGACGTGTTTGCCAGCTAGTCTCCGGTACCAGTTGTAGCAACCCGGATGAAAGTTGCCGGTATGCATATTGTCATGTCATATTATATTTTTATATTTTGAAAATTTCTTATCATCTACAGATGCTAATTACATGCAGATATGACGTATCTTACCGAGATGGTTCCTACAGCAAAGGTGTCGTAGCCTTAGAGACGCTGACATTCGGTTCAACTACGGTAAGTGGAGTCGCCATTGGATGTGGTCACCACAACCATGGTTTATTTACCGGTGCCGCTGGCCTATTGGGCCTTGGATGGGGCCCAACCTCCTTCTTGGCTCAGCTTGGCGGTTCAGCTGGTGGGGTCTTTAGCTACTGCCTCGTGAGCCGTGGATCAAGCTCTGAAGCAGGCACACTAGTCTTCGGTCGTACCGAAGGGGTCCCGGTGGGAGCGGTGTGGGTCCCACTCTTACGCAACCCGCGGGCTCCTAGTTTCTACTATGTTGGCCTTTCAGGACTTGGGGTGGCAGGGGTAAGGTTACCCCTAGAAGAGGATATGTTTCAACTCTCCGACGATGGCTACGGTGGCATGGTTATGGACACCGGTACAGCGGTAACTCGTCTCCCCGAACAAGCATATAACACACTCAGAGATGCTTTTGTTGGTGCTGCAGTGGGGCTCCCACGTACCACCGGTGTATCGATATTCGACACGTGTTACAACTTGAACGGGTACAGCAGCGTGAGGGTACCAACTGTGTCATTCTATTTCGCAGAGGGTGCGATACTGACACTCCCAGCAAAGAACTTCCTGATACCTGTGGACAACTTGGGGATGTTTTGTTTTGCATTTGCTCCATCACAAACTGGTCTATCAATCATGGGGAATATACAGCAGGAAGGGATCCAAATCACGTTTGACGTCGCTAGCGGGTTTGTAGGATTTGGACCCAATAATTGCTAATCGTATAGGCGATGTACAACTATACAATATGTATACTAATAATATTGTATGGAAGGATATTTCTATAAATGTAAAGGTTAGGAGAGAAAGGGAAATCCAATAATATAAAGGTGACATGATGGAGTAGTGATGTATATCAATCAGTATATTTCTATTGAGATACTACTATTGGTCATACAAGCTGGATAAATAAGCAAAGTGGTTTGGCTTGATACGAAAAGATTCTTTTTTTTTTGCTTTTGCTACTTTTGCATTAGTACATGCTTTTGTTTGTACATTCTATTGAAGTGTGGCTGGATGCACCAAGTACAGGGCTAGTAGATAATAGGACTATTCAAAATAGCAATCTGAACACAAATAATATTTTTATTATTCAGAATAGAACAATTGCTATTCTCTATTGAGTGTAAATATTAGAATAACTACTATTTTAAAGTGTGAAGAGAGAATTTTTTTTTTCAAATTTCTGCCAACACCGTCTCAAAATAACAAAAGTTGATACCGCTTATGTCATCTCCATGTCATTATAATTCGTTTGAGACCCTACTTACCTATTTTTTCTTTTAATTAGCATCTTGTTAACACTATTGTTTCTTATTTACAGCTATTCACTATTCTAAATATACAATCCAAACAAGATTTTCACTAATCCGAATAGCATTATTTTCATACTAATCTGAAAATCACTATTCTTTTTTTTTTTTTTCTATTCTCACCTACTAATCTCAAATTTCGCATTATAGCTCCCATCCAAAGATACCCTGATTTCTAATGAGATTTCGCTTAACATTGGTCTGGCAAATCTGCCTAGAACATCTAGTTATGGTTTATTCAGTTTTCTTCATTTCAGGGTAAAAATATTTGTAATTTATCTTCATGCATTGCTAGCTTCCAGACAACACATGTAAAGATGACAGCTCCACTTGAGGCTTACCAACAAACAAAGGGAGCATCTATCATGTCATATATTCTAAGCAGCCTAAACTTCATAGCCATCAACATCAACCAATTATTTTCTTTTGAAAGCTACCTTATTACTTTTCATGCAATAAATGAACTCTCATTTTGAGAAAGGAGCATTTGCTGTAAAATAAAAGATAGAATGAGTGCTACAGAATCAAGGTCATTCATAGACCATTGAATGCAGTGAACAGAGTAAACTTCTCATATATTGTCTAACTAATGATTAATTGAAGAGAAAAATACAAGACAAAAAAAAAAAATATTCTCTCACAAAGAAGAAAACAATAAAATAAATCAATGTATTAATTCCTATCAAGTACATATCTAATTCCTGTAACGTCAGAAGGATTTTCTTTCATGATTTAATCACCGCATCACTGACTCTTTCACAAAAGATCGACCCGCAGTGCTAAAAGTGTCAAAAAAAAAAACAATAAAGTGTGTCAATTTTGCTCATATAGATAAGCCAAGGAAATAATGATAATAATATACAAGCTAAGTAACCAAACTTTAATTGAGAATCAAGGAACAAATAATTTAATGTGGAACCGCAAAGGAAAGTGGATTCAAAAGAAAAAAGATCTCTTATTGGGATCCTTATTCACCACAATTTCATGGGGCTAGATATTTGGATATAAGATTTTTCCAGAGATTATTTTCTAGGTAAGCGGATCTGTAAGCAGCTAAATGTGTCGATACCAAAACAAAGCAGGAAACTTTTCTAAGAAATCTCGAAAGATGGAATATTGGGGTCTATGTTCAAGGGTGAAATGTAGTGGTTTCCGTGAAATATAACATGCTAACAAATTGACATGTACTGGTTTCAGTGAAATGTAGTGCTAATGGACTCCGTGCATTACTGAAAGAAGAGATAGTTCCTTATAGCCCCCAGAGAATATTAAAAGGACAATTATACCCTTAAAAGACGAGAAATATCATATGCGAACATGGGTAACATATCCCTTTCCTCTCAATTTCTTTTTTCTTTTCTTTTTTTTTTAAAATGCCCCAATTGTCCTTCTTTTCTTCCTAATTTGTATTTAGATAAACATTGGGATCATTTGGCATGTTTTGGAGTTGATGAGAATTCGAGATGCATTCAATATTTTGTAGGGGTACACAATATATTTGTTTTATTAGTAGGTATGTACATTGTTTCTACTTTTGCAAAATTTTTGCTTGATGCTTTAACATTCTTCATGCTTTAATTTTTTTACTTGTCTGTTTTTGTTATTCTAGCAAACTTTTTAGCTTAGTGATTTCTAGATTGAACAATGCCTTCCCTGTTTTGCCTTGTAATTTGCAATCATGGATTAGGTCATCTATTATGCTTAGCTATTGCACAGTGGTTATATAACCCTGACTTTGTAACTACAGATTTTTAAGTTTCAATATATGAAACTGGTGTATCTGTCTCATATCTCCCACTTTTGTCCACAAAAAAAAAAAAAAAAAAAGATTGACCTAAAATTAATTAGTAAAAAGGAACTCACGAGTATTCAAGGTGAACATTCAAGAATCGGTGATTCTCCTTGCTCTGAGAAATTGTTATGGAGCCTTCTATTATTTGATCTTGCCTGACATCTATTGGTTCGTAAAAATATAGAATTGTCTGAAAATATAGGGAAAAAAAAGTGCATTAGTATTGAAAAGTCAAAAGCGGATAAATTATAAATTTCACGCATATTTCTTGAAATACTAAAGGGTTGTAAGCTCCTTTGCAAGGATCATATCACCGCTAAAGAATAAGAAGTGTATATGGAATCTCAACAATAATTTAAGAAATCCAGAAACCAAAAATATAGAGTTCAATCCTCAAGAGATATCCATACTTGTTGCCAGTGAGTCGGGGTCTCCTCAGGTGCAGTAGATAGCACAATTGTATCACTCTGCCGTCTCTTCCTATGGTTACTGCCATTATCAGTACCATGTTGAAATCGAAATCCCGCATTATTGTTGGAAGAAAATGTTATGGGACCATTAAATTCCACCTCAAACCAGAACGCAAATCCATGAAGTGGGGCTACAGAATGAGGAAACCCATAATAGTTATTGCATTAAAAAAGAGATATATGTATGACTTGGTGTGTATTTATATTGTGTAAGATATATCCAGTAAAGAAGCCAAACAAAATTAAATGTGGTCAAAGATTCACAGGTATCAGGTTGTGTAGTTGCACATGCAAAAAAAGGAATTTGCTAGATAAAAGGTAGAGAAAAGGTACCGCTCATAATTGCAGATAACTTGTATCTTGCTGTAATTGACTCGAGCTCCCGAGCTGTGACTGTATGACAATCAATATATTTGACCTGTCCAGAACAGTCAAAGAAAGGCATTTCTTTATGTATGAAATTCAAGCTTCGTATTAAACTAGAAATGTCAAATATTTGGCTGTAAAAATGGGTTGTATATTTTTAAGTCCCAGATAGACTTCAACAATGAGTTCACAAAAATCATCTAATTTAATATGATATTCTCAGAGCCTCAGTTAAGCCTCACATTAGATACCATGATCAAAGGGAGCATAATACAACCAGCATAAGATCAGCATAATACCAAATTACATTCAAATATAAGAAACAACACAAGCTTGAAAGATAAGTAACACATGTTTGAGGGGCAAAAGAATATAAGGAAACGAGGTAACTCTAGAGAATTACCATGAATGGCCAAGTTAAAACATTTTCACCACTAATAGTTTCAGTTACTGGCTCTTCAAAAGCACACTGTTTTGCTAGCGGTATGAGTGCTGACACTATTTGAAGAAAAAGAAGAGAGTTAATTTTAAATACTTAAGGAATTCTCGAAGACAGAAAATATTCTAAGGAGTCCATATCACACCAGTACTTAATTAGTGGCAAGAATTTTGTTTTATATGACCAAGAAGTACAGAACTAATTCAATATTAATTTCAAAAACAGCACCATTAATTTTCAGCTAATATGTAAGTACCAGTACCAACCAAAACCAGAATTGTGAAGGTATGGTTTGGTGTGAGACGTCTAGGCTTTGATAATTCCATATGATATTGATCAAACACTAGACAACTTTACAAAATTAGAAGTCTAGCATTAAATATAAATTTGACTTGCGTAATCAATGAAAACCATGCCAAAAATAACAAGTAAATCGCCAAGTGTAGCACTCAAATAAATTAAAACTTACTATTTATTCCATAAACATTACGCCAAAAGTCAATGGTTTCATGATACCTCTCTGAATTGGTAATTGGGGCCATGTAAAGCTGAAGAATAAGAAATCAGAATTAAAAATATGAACAGACTATACCTTCCAATTAAATAAGTAGAAATTTATTGTACAGAAAAAGGAACAATACCATGGCATGGGAAGGAAGGATTAGACCCCCTGGTTTTAGCCATTTGTCCCTTGCATATATAACACTTGGTAGCATTGTCTGACAAACATTCGGAAAAAAAAAAAACATACGTAAATGTGAATTTTATCAGAGGCATGTTATTTAGTTACTATATTGAATGTGTTGTTTTTTAATATAAGATAGTGAAATGCCTCTCTATTTATGCATTAGTTCTATCATACAATTTAATCAAAAAGATTCAGAGCTATGTTAGGCTACTTAATATTTGAGGAGCAACAATACACATCCTTTTTGGTGCTCCATTATGACCACAGCTCTTCTTTCCATTAATCATTCAAAATCGAAATACCATACAAGAAATGTAACCTTTGATATTATGTTATTTCTAAAATAATGCATTCCCATCAAAATCGAAAGATTTGGAGTTCAATCTTTACAAGATCACGAAGTCTAAAAATCAACATCTATTGTGACTAATATGCACAGTTGATTTTTCCTGTTGGACCTCATAAAAAAAACTCCAAAATGTAGATTTTTGACATGAATGCATTAATGTATAAATAAAACAAGATTAACAGTTCAAATTTATCATTTGAAATTTAAAATTGAATTATTAATGGGAAATGATGCTGTACTCATAATGGGGCACCAACAAAATGGACATCCGTTCTCTTTATTAGTATTTTTGGTAAACATGAAACGGCAACAGAAGTACAGAACCAATAAGTACATTTTGTTTTAGTTTCCTTTTTTAATTTTTTGGAAAAAAAAAAAAAGCAGCCATAGTAGAATTCGATAAAATCAGCTTCACATTCGAAATTTCTTGAGTAAAGTCTGTGGCACAAATAAATGATTATATAAGAATTTGAAACTCAAACTGGATAGGTATGAACATTTTATCGGATTAAATTAAAATATATTGGACCATTTTACAGAAAATTCAATATCTTTACCTCATAAAGAAGAGCATAACCCATCCATTCAGATATTATGACATCAACTTTTTCTTCTATTTCAACCTCCTGCAATTGGAAGTTCAAAAGAAGTATTAAGGAGGCAAACCCCTTAAAAGGGAAATGGAATGGGAAACAGTTAACTAATAAGAACTATAGAAATTATGAGACATGAGAAAGTAACCTCGACCCGAGAATGTATGACTGTGATCCTATCTGACAGATCATTTTCTTTGACAATTTCATTTGCCTGTTAAAAAGTATTTATAAAAAAATAATGTGGAAAGGAATCACGAAACACAGAGAAGAACTGACAAGTAGTTGAGGTATGACAAATTTAAATGATAGAATAAAAAGAAAAATATATATATAATGATAAGTTTATGTTGCTTGGGGATCATGAGAATACCTGGATAGCAATGTCACTTGCTTCAATAGCATATACCTAAAAACAAATCCAAATAATATAAAATGCTGAAGAGCCCGTAATTTGTCTCTTTTTCGCAATCACTTTATTAATAACAATTGTAGTAAATTTACCCGACTAGCACCAGCTTGAGCACAAAAAATCGAGAGGATGCCAGTTCCACATCCTACATCCATCACAACCTGATAATTTCAAACTTCCAATTAAATTCTGATTATTATATCATTGTTTTTTTTAAATTTAAGCCGAGATAAATAATTACTTTGCCTGAAATTAAATTCTGATGGCGCATGATGGCAGCTTTGTATGTGTCAGTTCTGATACGATCCTGCAAAGCACAAAACTGTTTAGTTCAAAAACAACAATTTGTAGCAATTATCTACTCATCTTTACTTTCCAGTATCTATGTTCTTGGCTTTTATTTGTACATTATACCTGGTATAGTTCCATACCAGTTGGGTACAGTTGATGTCTAAGTTTTTCCCCCTTAAAAGTCATTTGTGTTTCTCGGATATGTGCTGATTAATTGCTAAATTCATCTAAATTGAGTCTTAAACCTTTAGTTCCATACTTCTTTTTTAATCTTGGTAAGCAAATTGTTTAGCTCCAGATATTACATAATTGCACTATGCCAATCTATTGATGTACCAGTGTAACTACAAATCTTTATTTTTTACAAAGGGTAATGTTTGAAGTATTCATATACTTGAGTTGTAGAGTTGAAACCTTAATCATTTCTTGGTGGATGCCGACGTTGGCGTAAGATTGAAAGTACGCCTCGTCGTAACCCTCCCACATGGAGGCCACAGCTGTCTCTGTATCTGTGTGGTTATTATGCGCATACGAAGTTGAGCTGGGAGTAGATGGGGCGGTCGGAGGTGGAGAAAGCGTAGACGAACAAACCCTATACACCCCTCCGGTCGCCGACCGGTGCGAGCGCCGCCGCGAGTGAGTGTGCCCCCCGCCGTAACCGTTGCTATACCCCGATTGCATCGTTAGAAGGGTTTTTGGTGACCGAGTGAGAGGGGCGCCCGGATCGGAGCAAATGATTTTGCGGAGAATGCTCCCCGAAAATGATTTTCAATTCAGTTCTTGTTTGCAGTAAACCGTGGTCAGTCACTACTCACTGCTCACTAGTAGCGATTTTTGGCATTTCGCGTATGAATTCAGTTGAATTGGATTTCATGAAATTGATGTGAATTCGGTATTATTTGTCAAGTCCATCTATCGTTATCTATCTGAGATAATCTCAGCCGAGCGATTGTGATTCGGGCCTGCACGTGTTTATTTGAGATTCGTGCCATATTAAAACAAACGGTTTGGATCTCATTCTACCAGGTACTGACTAGGTTTTTTGCTTCATGCAGTGCATAAATAATAGAATGGAAACAGTACAGCGTATGGTTTGTGCGCTGCATGAAGTTAAAGCTGCTCTGTTAAAATCTTCACGCCTGGATCTGAATTCCTACCGCATAACGTCTGCGAATCGCATCCTCTGCTGCACTTTTATTGTGCAGCAGAGGGCTGCACTTTTAATCTGGTCCGTTAGTTTTTAATCGGACGGACGAAATAAAATTTTGGCACGAATTTTAAAGAAAAATTAATACTGCTCCTCCATCATCCGAGCACTCACCGGCTGAAATTAAATCTGGGCCGTCCGAAAGTGCAGCCCTCTGCTGCACAATAAAAGTGCAGCAGAGGAAGCGGATCCATAATGTCTGAACCAAACTCGTCACAACTGACAGGCTGAGGTTTACTGACGGTGTTCGGGCCAGGCCCATTTGAACTTTAACTTTTATCTTTATTTTAATTTTTAAAGCCCTGTTAGTTAGTTAGTTTGTTGTTATATATACAATATACTTGTGTTTAAAACTGTATTTGTCTTGATTCGTGATATTACTTGTATTCTTTGTTAAATATAATAATGTTGATGAATGCTATTGCTGTGGCTGTTTCTCAAAATATGCGCATCTTTTTTTGTTCTAATGCTCGATTAACATAATGTTATAATTTGTCTTATTTTGTGAAAAATATTAATTCATAATTTGTTTTTTTTTCTCAAAAGTTGCTTTTAAAAGAGGTATGTTTAATGATTTAAATCTTGCTCTCATAAATTGTATAACACGTTTTATATTCCGAACTATAGAGTTATGCCCTAAATAAAGTTATTTAGTATATATTTTTGAATACTGTACACAGCTTTTAGGCCACAATTGTACCATAATTTTCCTTTTTCGTTAGATTTAACTTGTCGAATGCAATAGCCTATTATTTAAAATTTTAAAACAACCACCTTTAGATTTAAAAAAAAGACAGTGTGTGAACGGATACAAGAAAAAAAGAATTGAGGAAAAGATATTTTCTAGATATTTTATTATATATATATATATATATGACTGAAATCGGATAAATCAAAAGTTCATGTCATATAGTAGGGGGCAACTTGGGTCCGATGCTCATCAGACTCAAACTGAGTCTGATCCGTTTTAAGATACGTGTGCAACACTTTAATATTTGTTTGTGCTGGTTTTAATATCCGTGCGCACAGATCTTAAAGTGGATTGGACTGTTATAGAATCCATCGGACTTAAGTTTGAGTCCGATGGGCATCAAACCCAAGCTGCCTCCCATATAGTAGTAGTGTCAATATAACTATGCAAGTAGATTATGGCTGATAGCATCGTAAGGCCCTGTTCTTAATTTCATATGATATTACAACCCCACGAGACACGCAGATAACTGCAGACTAGTGGAAGTCAATGCCAAAGAAAAGAACACACACTCACACACAGATGTCTGCACTCTGCACTGATTAACACAAGTTAAACCCGAAGAAGAGCACGCATGCACACAAAGAAAAGCAAAAACACTAAAAAGACAGATATGTGCAGATTTATTGCTGACTAATGCATATTAACTCGAAGAAGAGGAGGACACAAGTAGGATTCCCAAGGTGAAAGCAGAAGCAAACTGGATTAGTAACAAGATGTTCTCTGCAAGACGGCGGTGTTGGCGAGGGTTATCCTTGACAAACAAGAGCCAGCCGATCACCATTGCAGTGATCCCAGAGAAGAAGGTGAAACCATGAACGACTGAGAGGATAACACTCATGTAGGTTGGAAGTGGAGATGCTAAGTTTCTCGCCAGCATGCGATTGATGAAGGCTTGAAATGCGACTGCAGTGTTGATTGTCCCCATTACCGCTAAGTTACTACCTAGGATGCGAAGCTGTTTGTTCTCCTGGTCTGGTGCCCTGGAACAGCCCGCACGAATGATAGCTTGGTGTGCGCGGTGTTGGGCGCGCATCAGGTTGCCCATCAAATTGTCTGCATCGGCTTCCCCCATTTATGGTTGTTTCTAATTTTTCTGAGTTAAGAAATGTTATTCAGGCCAGGCATTTTATAGGAATAAGTTAGATGACGTCATGCTGAAACCTTTGCAAATTAAACCGATTGACTATGATGGAAGGAAGTGTTTGCACGAAAATAATGCAACTTTTTTTTTTTATCATTTAAACGCCCGTAGGCAGGTATGCACATGCAACTATGAAACCATCCATTGATTATAAATTATTATTTGTAACATTTCCGTTGAATTTGTTGATGGGACGAAAGACGATGTTGACATGGGAATTTGTTATCAGCCGAAGTCTAGAGAAGGAAATACGTGACACGCCGTGACGTGACGTGACAAACACGCCGTGATTTGGTCACGTGACGTGACGTGACGTGATCAACTTTTTTTTTCACGTGACGTGACGTGACGTGACCAAAATGGTGGCGGATGATCACGTCACGCGTAGTCACGCCGTGACCATACGTGACGTGATCACACGTGACGTGACGTAAATTAGTCATGTCAATTTTTTTTATATTTTAACTTAAATTGTTAAAAATTTATAAAAAAGTTATAAAAAAATTCTAAAATAAGTAAATAATGTTGTAAAGATTATCATTTTTAGGAAATGTTGCATCTGATATTACTTTAAAAATTCAAATTACAAACATTCATTAGACTAAACTAAAGAAAATAAAAATCAGTACTACATGAGTACCAATATCACTGAACTTATACTAAAATAAAAATCTGAATACTCTATATATATAAAAAAAGTTAGATACTCTATGTTTCATACCGTGACGTGACGTAACGTGATCACGTGACGTGACGTGACGTGCCTGGTTCACGTGACGTGACGTGACGTGCCTGGTTCACGTGACGTGACGTGACGTATATTTTCACTAGAATGTAGTCACGTCACGCGAATGATCACATCACGCGAGTCACGTCACGTAATCGACACACGTGACGTGACGTGACGTTAACGTGACATGACGTTCCGTGACGTGACTAATCACGCCGTGACAAATTTCCTTCTCTAAGCCGAACCCCCACAAACCAGCTGATAACAAATTCGCAGAAGTCAACATCGTTTTTCGTCCCATAAACAAACGGAAATATTACAAATAATAATTTCATAATTTTATTTACTTACCAAACTTTTCAAACTAGCCATTTTTATATCTAACCTCACTTATTTTATTAATATTTCTATTTAACATTTTAAACTGATTAATATTATTTTTGTCTTTAATTGTAATAAAATAGAAGACCTTTGGTTACTGGATGCTTACATACCCTTTAAGGATAATCTTTTGATTGAACTTATTAGAGCTGCCATCATGTGGATTGTATGGTTAACTAGAAACAGTATTTGTTTTAGAAATTCAGCAGTACCACCCCTGACCACACTAGAATCCAAGATTATAGCCCTTACCACATACTGGTGCAAGTCCAACAGAGATGAATCTTATTTCAAACTTAGTTTAATTTTACCTTTGTCTATCACATTGTTGTCCCAGGCAGGTCCTCTTATAATCCTCTCGGAGACCGATATTTCACAGGGGAAGGCAGTACCTGGGATTCAGAGGATGAACCTTTTCTTGGGTTAGAGGGTTCAGACTTGGCTGATTACCTTCGGGACAGGGCAGAATACAATGCGGTAGATGCTGCCTTTTTTGCTGCTCAAAATCCCACATCAACTAGCTCCTCTTGATACTGTCCAGTGTTTTAGTTATTAGAGTTTTATATCTTTTGTATGATATATCAGGTCCATGCAGCAAACTTTTAAAAACTGATGCAGGTGTTATGTTGTCAGTAGCATCTCTAAATTCTAGACTTCTTAGTGGCTAAGTAACACTAGATTCCACCTTTTTCATGAATCATACCCTTTCTTGCAGTGTTATCAGAACCGGACCGGACCGGCCGGTTCGGCCGGAAAAAACCGGAACCGGTCACCTGTCCGGTTCGGTTCTTCTAAATTATCGTCTAAGTTTTTGAATCGGTTAAAACCAATTAAACCGGCCGGTTCTTATTAAAATTTCGCTGGACTGGACCATGTAAAACCGCGGTTCAAATCAAATTTGATAAAATCTTCATCTCTTGCTTTTCTGATTTCGCGTATCTTCCATTTTCGCTAAATTCTCCATTTCCTGCCTTTTTCTCCACACACTGAGATGGAAAGAAATGAGAAATTGGCTCTCCTTTCTCCTTTTATATTCTTATATCTATTGTGGTGTATTGCATAGTGGCTTAATCTCATTCAAATAAGTCTAGGCTTGAAACAAAATCAGCAAAGAACCTTCATCCAATAGTGTAAGTCTGTAAGTAATTTCATTTGATCATTTAATTCGAATTTGTAAAATATGCACTACAAAAGATTGAATTTTTTTAGATGATTTTGTTGAATAAAGGAGTGCATTAAAGGTGTTTGATGAAATGCTCAGAACAAAATAAGATTTTAGATGAGGGTAGTGGAGTTGTTAATGATTGTGCATTTGTGCATGGGTGTCTAATAATAAGTCTATATATGTACTTGAAAGATGAATCCGATTGCCACTTTGTAGCCATGGTGCCGGTTACAAAACACCAAGAAACAAAACCAGTTAGGCATTAGTTATTTAGTTTGCATCCATGTCTGGTGTAAAAAATGAGACAGAAGTTATTAATTTAATTTAGTTTTACTTGTATGTTAATTTTTATAAATGCTTAATAATAGATAAAGGCTGAGAAGGCCTTCTCAAGGATGGCCATGGGCCATGGCTGCTTCAAGCAGATTACATGGATATTGGTAAGATGGGTGTGTTGAACTCAACAGCAAAAATCAATAATATTGATTATGCAGTTTATAGTGTGGTAGGAAAGATGCAACCGATTCTTCACTGGCTCCAACAAGACAATAGATGAATTGCTGGAGGAGATCTTGTGGCAATTGAAGTTTTATGAGAAATCCGTACAGAAGGTACAACCAGTACAGCGCGTACAAAGAATGCAGAATGGAGACAGTTTTTGACAACTTGGCGGAGCAGAGAAGCAAAAAGGAACATAGCAGGATACCAATTGGTAAAATCAACTGCTGGGATAGAGGAGAAGAACCATGGGTACCAGACTGGTACAGGAACCTTCTGGTACGAAGAGAAGCTCCAGGGATCTCTGTTTGCAAATTTCACTACTTCAAAATACTGCTTCATTTAATTCATTTAATCTTTATCGTCTAAATTTTCCTTTTTACTTTATTTAATTTATTTTTTATACGGTTTTGAGCATTTTTCAGTACTTTTTATCGATGGATACAAACTTTGTAACTGCAATCTTTATTTAAAAATATGAGTATCACCCTTATTTTTCTTAAAAAAATAGATAAGGGCTGAGATGATACATGTTACAATCTGTATATTGTGACCATATACTTGGGATTCAATTTCATCACTACATTGTGCAATGATGATGACAGAAAAAAAAAAAAAAAGAAGTATAAATTAGATGCTCTGTATAGAACAAAAATTTTAATTTCTTATAGTAAGTTATATATATTTAAAAAAACCAGCAATTGAACCGGTTGAACCACCGGTCTGACCAGTGAACCGTTGAACCGAAGCTTTAGCGGTTCGATATCCGGTCCGGTTCTGATAACATTGCTTTCTTGTATTATGGGGTTAAATACTGTAGTTCAGTAGGTATGACCAGTGATTCTATCACTGTTTCTGTAAGACTTTTATATGTTTCTAATGAAATAGGTGGGAAATCCACTTATTCAAAAAAAATTATATAAAGGATAATTGGCAAACATATCCTTGCTATTTAAAGTGTATATCGTTGACATTCCCATTTAGCATTTTAACTAGATTAATATCCCATTTAGCGAACTGTTTTTCCAATGAATTATAGTAAGGATATATTTATTAATTTTCTTTTTAAATATTCTCACGGTATGGGTGACCGGCATTGTTTCCCATTTGGCCTGGACCAAAATTTTTATTAATATCCAAAATTAATAAATAATTTACAAATCTACACTCTAGTGTGCTGGATTTCTAAAAGTGTCCAAATTGGAGATTAAAATTCTGGTTTCAAGCAAACTTTTCGCAAAATAAATTCCCGGTTCTAGGCACTCCGAAACTGAAAAAAATGTCCGCTTTGCAAAACCGGTGATAAATTGCCAGTTGTAAGTTTTTTTAATTAAACAGAAATATTTATAATTTATTTATTTTTTATATTAAAATATTATAAATATTTTATATATATTTTTAAATATATGGAATACTATATAATTTGATTTATTAGAAAGACTGCGACAAATAATCTAGATTAATATTTTTCAGGCCAGATTTTTTGCGGCTGTAAAAAAAATTAAAATATTTCTTTGTGTGTTGTTGAAAAAAATAAAAAATGTTTTGAATCTGAATTATTGATCCCGATTTAAAAGTCATTTCTAGATAAATACATAAAATATTTGAATTTTTCTATTTTTAAAAAACAAACAAAATTTGAGAGAATTGTCAGATTCTTCTACTTTTGTCAGAGAATTGTTTCACAAATTTTTTTCAAAGAAACATATAAAATATTTCTAATATTTCAATACAAAAAATAAATAAATTATAAATATTTATATTTAATTAAAAAAAATTACATCCGGCAATTTAATCACCGGTTTTGCAAACCGGAAATTTATTTTGCGGAAAGTTTGTTTGAAACCGAAAATTTAATCTCCAGTTTGGACACTTTTGAAAATCCAACTCACCAGAATGCAGATTTGTAAATTATTTATTAATTCTGGATATTAATAAAAATTTCGGTTGCATGGATTATCCTTTGGGCAGCCATTTGCGCAGCTCGCGCTTTGCAGTTTGGTAGGGTTTGAATAATTCAAGGATACATCTGTCAATTCTCTTTTTAAATAATACTGTCTCATTGCTTTAGCTGTTGCCATATATTGTCAAATTTGTCAATGGTGACTTTTATAATTAATGCTGTCTTAATTGTCTGATTCAGTGATTCATCAGGGGAGTGTTTATGTGAAAGAACGAGATAAGTTATACTGTTGGCATTCATAGACTTGGGAGATGGAAAATGTTTCGTTCCATAATTTTTAAAATTGAATCCCATTTAGGGTGCAACCGGCCAGATCGGAAATGGATCGGATAGTTGTAAACCATATCCGTATGTATCCGTATCCGTATCTATTTTTAATTTTTAGATACACTTTTATTTTTTTATGGTTACAGATACGGATCCAATATCTGTTTTTTCATATACAGATACAAATCGATTGATAATTATGCAATTGTTAATATTGCAACTCTAAATTGATGCTTGCAAAGTAAGACACTTTCAAACGAAAGATGAGTATCATATAATCAGTAAATACTTCATATTCTTGCATTTTAAATTATAACTATCACATCAAAATTTACTCAAGTGGAATAGAGATGCCATAAATTTTTCACTTCCAAGCACTTTAATATTCCGAACAATATTCAGACTATTGGTTTCAAATTTCAAACTGATCGGTTTTTGAAAATTTATCTGTACACCTGATATGGTATATGAGCTATCTCAAGATGAAGGTACGTAATTAATCATGCAATTCTTAAAGGACAAAAAATAATAAAAAAAGAAAAAGGAAAGAAGATAACTACTGCGCGCAATGCATGACAAGAGCATTCTAGTCCAAAAGGATCGAGTTATTTCGGTCTATTTACCATTAGTTTTGAGATCAATGAAAAGAAAAAAAACCATGTAAGAATTAAACTGGGTAACCCAATAAGCCTAAAATTAGTTTTCCTATTGTACTTTCTTTTTAACTTTTCTCCCAAATTGGGCTAGCTTTGCCGTACGCCCGTAAACCGTAGCCCATTATTTACTTTCTTCTTAACTTTTCTCCCAAATTGGGCTAACCTTGCCTTAGGCCCGTAAGCCATGGCCTAAAGTCCCGAAATTTTTATTCATATCCTCAGAAAAAGAAATTCCAACAACTGTCCCCAATTTTTCAAAAATTCCAAAAACTTGTCTGCCGCTGAAAAAGCCAGCGGTAGTCCCTCTATATGTATATCGACTTGAGAGTAGGTCTGATGGGCATTGGACATATTTTGGTTTGACGGGTTCAATCACTGTTCAATATGCTTTAAAATCTGTGCGCGATACATTAAATTTTGTGTGTATCTGCTTTGATTTTTGTGTGCACATATTTTAAGATGGATAGGACAATCATAGAACTTGTTAAACCTAAAAGTAGGTCCAATGGGCATCGGACCCACTTTCGTTCTCATGTATATGGGACAGCTAGACAAGGATCAGAATCTGCTCCTTTTCTAAAGAAAATGAGCATCCTCCTATTCTCAAATCCGGATCGTTCAAAATCCATCGTACGGTCTCGATTAAATCTGAATCGTTTTAATAGATTAAATTGATTTGAAAATAAAAAGTAATTGAGGCCGTACGATGAATTTTGAACGATCCGGATTTGAGAATAGGAGAGTGCTCATTTTCTAAAGAAAAGGAGCAAATTCTGATCCGCTAGACAGGGGTATCCGAATTTTGAAAATTCCACTGTTGTGTAATTTGTGGTCTATTTGGATACACTTTTAACTTTTAAATTTATAAAAGTTAATCATGCCCGTTTGTTGGGGATTGAAACGAACATAATACAATCGATTTCGGGATATAAACCGAATTTATCAATTATTTCTCTCTTTTTTTTAACTTTCTTCATAATTGTTCAACAAATACTTTTATCCAAAAAAAAAATTGTTCGACAAATACAATCGAACAAATACTTTTCTTTTATGTTCATACATGCATGATTTTCTTTTGAATTAGAATTTATTAACAATGGACAATCTTAATATATTTTTTTTTCAAATTATGCCAGAATAAAAAATAGAAAACATTCTCATAAAAAAGAAATAGAAAACAATTTATAAACATATTATTTTCATTGTAAATTAGTTAAGTATTAATTTCATACAATTTAAATATTACTAAATGTTATATCAAATATCGTTAAATATGGACTGATGTAAATTTCATACGAGTTAATTTTCATTGAAACTTACATTAAGTTTTCATCATTTTTCTTATATATGTGCGAAAAGAGTTCAAATATCTTCATTGCGTCTCCTTCATGCCTCAATTTTAAAAACTACAAAAACTTAAATACAACAATTGCCACCAAGTTTTTAGTCCCAAACAAATAAAAAAGAAATGCAATACAGGGACTTCCTAGGAGTTCCGATGAGATCTTATACTTTAATGCTGGAAATTATTGAAAATTGACCCATTCTAAAAAAAGTATACTTTTAGTACTGGCTTTTGAAATAAAATGAGGATCAATTGATCTTGTATACTAGGTTCGCCTCTAATCTAGATGACTCCACGCCTCTATCTGCTTTTATTGAGGTCGAAGGTGTTTCCAAAGAGAGCAGCTTGGGTCCGATGGCCATCGGATCCAAAGTGGTTCCAACAGATTCTCTCACTGTCGGATCTGCTTTAGGATTCGCATCCACAATTTCGCATCTGCTTTAATATCTGTGCGCATGAATTCTAAAGCAGATCTGACGATGAGCGAACCCGTTGGAACTACTTTGGTCCGATGGTCATTGGACCCAAGCTGTTTCCGTTTCCAAGACCAATCCGATCTTTAATTCCAGCATGGCGAAGGCAAGATCAGTTCTTGCTTGAACTGTTGAGATTGACCATCACTGACACTGTTCTCGTACAGTATCAAATGAATTATAAAATGATAAAAAGTTTAAGATAAATGTTTTATGTCAGTAATTCGAATTCTAAATTTTTACATAATGCATGGATTGTAGCATTAGAACACCTTCGTTTTTCTTTAGTGTGAAACAATCAGAAAGTGACAGACTTCAAACTTGTAAGCAACAGTCTGATTATTTAAATATGTTAGATTTTTATTTATCATGTCAACGGAACCTAATTTAATAATCCATTGTATATTGTGAGAACTTTGTAGTACAAAATTATCGAACCTCACAAAAGTGTAGAGAAATTTTTTGTTTGCATCAAACTATCTGAATTTATTAGCAAGCATGTCGTTCGTATGAGAATTTACAAATATTTATACATAATATGTACCTAATATATATGTGTGTGCTTACTGCTTACACATCCTATTCAAATTTTTATTTTTAATCAGCCCTTACTGATTTTAGTTCCGATTCAGTTCTTACTGAAAATTGATACCTCCTATGTATTTGAAAAGGGTTCAAATGCATCATCCTTTTGTGCTTCAATATACTCCACATATTTTTATTTTTGTTTTCAAAATCCGAACAGTCGATCCGAACCGCTCAACATGTTCTTCATAATAAAATATACTTGGAGACCAAATTTTATATTTTTTAGAATTATTTTACTATTTTTTAATAGGTACATATTACTTTATCGGATGGTCCAGAATCTCCTTTAAACAGTGATTTTGTACCTATCTAAAAAATATAAATTTGATCTTCAAACATATTTTATTATGAAGATCATGTTGAGCAGCTAGGATCAACTATTTAGATTTTAAAAATAAAAATAAAGAATGTAAAGCATATGAAAGCACAAAAAATAGTGCATTTGAACCATCTCGTACAAAAATGATACCTTAATTTCCAATTCAGTCCTTTTTCAGCTCTTACAAAAATCATACAAAAAATGTTACGGCCTTATAAAGATAAAAAATAATAAAAAAAAGAGAGAAGTTTTGACCTTTTTCAGCTCTATGCAATTTGTTCTTATCCCTTTGGAGTTTTGTTCGTCTGAAGTTGACTATCATTTAAAAGAAGGGTTGTTTCGAATTTGCCCGTTAATTTCATTGATTTGCATCGTTAATTTTATGGGGGATAAGATTTGCTGGTGTTTACTAAATTTTGTCATTTGTCACGAATTGATTACTCAAGTTTAATTTGTTTCTTTCTAGTCACTAAATTTTAACATTTCTATACATTTTCATTTAAAATTTTAACGGAATATTTTTATTCCAACCAAAATATTAACGGAATATATTCATTCCGTCCAAAATACTAACAGAATGTGCATAGTCCATTAGTATTTTTGAAGGAAAAATATAGAGTGACTTAATTAAGACAAATAACAAAATGGAGTGACTAAAAAAACAAATCAAACTTAAGTGATCAATTCGTGACAAATGACAAAGTTTAGTGACCTCCAGCGAAATTTACCTATTTTATAGGTGTAAATTATATATGAAAAACTATATATAATATTTTTATTTATATATAATTCATATTTAATGAAATCAGATGATTTAAATCTAGTCGTTCAGTATATCTTAAATATCAATTAATATATAACGATACAATGAGTTTCAGAAAAAAAAAAATATATATATATATATATATATATATATCATTTTGAAATTCAATATTATTCATTGTCAAAATGACACAACATATTCTACTGACATTAAACCGTGCGCCGCAAAGTCTCAACTTTCCTGATTATCCTCGTGATTGTCACAAATCCGGGATACACTGTCCCTACATCATTCGTTGTACCTTATCCTGCTCCAACCAAGTCGAACCCATCCCTATTAAATTTATAAAACAAACCAAAAAGGAAACCGACTGCCACCGGTCCAAGCCTACTATCCTAGGGGCTAGACCTGGCACTTTAACTATATTAACAGAGCTAGTTCGTCTTTATGCAACACAAAACTAGTAAAACCAAAATAAAAATATAGAATTAATGAGCTTCATGAAGTTAAATTAGCTCTGTCAATATCTTTATCCAGTTTCTGACAGTCGGTAAGAGTGCTGTAGATCATGTTCAATATGGACCGTTTGATCTGTACCAGTACAATTGGAGGACAATCGAAGGTACCAGAAATCGACTGCCACCGGTCCGAGCCTACTATCCTAGGGGCTAGACCTGGCACTTTAACTATATTAACAGAGCTAGTTGGGCTTTATGCAACACAAAACTAGTAAAACTAAAATGAAAAGTATATAATTAATGAGCTTCATGAAGTTAAATTAGCTTTGTCAATATA
The DNA here is from genome assembly GCA_964058825.1 of Carex arenaria. Lineage (NCBI taxonomy): Eukaryota > Viridiplantae > Streptophyta > Magnoliopsida > Poales > Cyperaceae > Carex > Carex arenaria. The sequence continues at coordinate 563,137 of CAXKVW010000679.1, forward strand.
TTTATCCAGTTTCTGACAGACGGTAAAAATACTGCAGATCATGTTCAATCTGGACCGTTTGATCTGTACCAGTACAATTGGAGGACAATCGAAGGTACCAGAAATCAGAATCGGGATCGTGTACTATATAGGTTTGCTTAGACAGGACTCGAGGAGGAGTTGATTGGGTCTCAATCAGAGCGAAAAAGGGTCCCAATCATTTTCGGTTGTTGCATAACCAAACAAATAACAAATGGCCTCAAATCATTAGCCCTCCTCCCATTTTTTTTTTTTTTTTTTTTAGTTTTTACGGTTTTACGGTTTTACACGGAGCCCTTGATATTTTCTGGATTCTTTTGACTTTATTCCTTAGGCGTGGATCTTCTCCAGTAAAAATGTTACTTAATCTTCTATTATTTCTCTTCAATACCTTTTCCACTTTTTTATATGAAAGTGTTTTTGTATTTTAACCATGAAGCAAAGTGGTATGAACTTATATTTTAGGTTCACATATTTAAATATGAAAGCATACAAATATTTTTGTTTTTTATGCACACATAAAATTTTCACCAAAACTTGATATGCTCATATGCAACACATTTTGCACCTTGTTAAAAAGTAACAAGTATATGTACAATTAAGTACTGGATATCCAGAGGCGAAGGTATGTTTAAGAAATAGAGGTCAACTGACTCTCATTTATTTATTTTATGTAATTTAGAGTAAAATATCATAATAATGTGAAATTGATTCCAAATTTCGTAGGAAATTTTATATAATTGACTCTCTAATATGTGTTTGATCCCTATAGTTCAAAAATCTGGCTCTGTCTCTGACTGTATCTGTTAAAAACTGAAAAATCTTGTATGGATGTTGGTTTAATACTTTCATTTAATAATGATGTTTTTCTTTTATATGGTAGAAAACCAAAAACAATATGTCTGGTCATCTCCATTGAAATTGCAAATGGAGACAACTTAACAAGTCTACTGACTGTCAGTCTGTTGCCAATAGACACTGTCAATTTGTCATTTTTATCCTTGGAAAAATCTTTTACCACCCTGTCATGGTGAAACTGATAGAAAACGAATCAAGACGCAAAATTGAAAGAAACAAAAGAAAAAATAATTACTTCTAATAAATAAAACTCCCAAGTCTCTGCTGATTATTTTAATTCGTTTATTAAAATACTAATTTCTTAAGAACTAATAAATCTTAAATAAAAAATATTATCCCATTTCAAGAACTTCCTTTTTTTGTCATCTGTTTCGTTTCTAGAAAGCGCCGGAAATATTTTAACAGAGTAGTTTTCACTCAAACCAGCGCACAAACACTGTAAAGTTCTGTTTTATTCTATAGTTCGTGATCTGCATGAAGCCAAACCTACTCTGTTAAAATGTTTGTTCGAAAGCGCCGTTTCATTTGTTCTCTCCCCCATTCATTTTTTTTTTCAGTTTTGTAAAAATCAAATCTCTATCCTCTGACACACTGCCCAAAGAAGAAAACTGCAAAACCCGAAATTTCTTCTCTTTGGCACAAATTCTAATGAGATAGAGAGGAGAAGAACTGGAAAATATCACGAATGGAGGAAGCGAGTAGTAGCAACAGTGGCACGTGTGTTGGCACGTGGAGCAGAGAAGAGGAGAAGGATTTTGAGAACGCCGTGGCCACGCACGGCGACAATTGGGACGAAATAGCGGCGCTTGTACCGAGTAAGACCTTAGACGAGATAAAGAGACACTACGACCTCTTGGTTGAGGATATTAATGGAATTGAGGCTGGACGTGTCCAGTTACCGCCGTACTCTAGTGGACTGGAGAGTGGTGACCATGTTGAAGGAGGTGGTGGCGGTAAGAAGGGAGGTGGCGGTGACTCTGGTCATGGAGGCAAGGGTTCTAGGTCAGAGCAGGAACGGAGAAAGGGAATTGCTTGGACTGAAGATGAACACAGGTATGCTACCAATTTTGTTAAATTCGATTTTTTTTTTTAACATGTGGGTTTACTGTTTCATTGATTATAAGGAAGGTTATGTCATAATTGGTTTGATTTGTTGAGCAATTTTAACTTTCTTGGCTGTTTTTTGGCATGAATTTGTTTTTTATATTTGGTTAAATTAGTTGTATAGAGGTACTAATTTTGGATATCATTTTTTACTGTTGTATTACAAATTCAGGATAGGTACCAAATTTGTTTAGGATAGGTTTCCAATTCAGAATTTGATTTTATGATGCTGGGTAGTGTTTAAATGTAATATGATCTGTGGCATTGTTTGTCCAATGTTGAATTTTATAATTCATAAAATTGGATCAGTTATGGTTTGTCAAGTTTGAATCTTGACAATGGTCAGAATCTAAAGTCAGTTATTTTTTGCAACTCCGACTTCTTATCAAGGGGAAATAAGCACTGGTAAAACTATTGGTACATAGGTTCAGTAACTGATTGCTCATTCATATGCGGTCAATACACGTAGCGACACAAGAATCTGCTTTATTGGTAGTTTTTTGACAGATAAGCGGCTGTGGTAATCCTTATATAGAGTGACCAGTGTATTCAAAATTAACAGTGGTTACTGTGGGGGTGGGGGGGGGGGGGGGGGGGGGGGGGGGGGGGGGGGGGGGCAGATTTTACAAAATGACCCACCATAAGAAAAGTTTTATACCTTCTCTGATGTGGTCCCTTTGCAACTTTGCTCCCTTTGTCTTTGTTTCATGCCTTCACTGGTTAACTTCTCTAGTCTATCTAATAATAATCTTGCTTTTGGGATCTTAAGTTATCTATATTATGTTTATGATTCATGTAACTTGTTCATTATTTGAAGGATTGAAGATAGTGAACTTTAACATTTCACAAAATGAATATTTTTGCACTTTTATCTACTAACACATATTTTCATATATTTAAAACTATATATTATATTAAATAAGAAATATGAAGTAGACATATATAAAACATATGGTGTCCTGAATTCTAAAAGCTGTATAATTGTATCCGTATCGTTTTGGATACTATACTCATACCTGTAACCCTACAACATAGGACAACAAGCATTTCTTAAATAAGAAAGTTTTTAGAATTGAGGTATGAAAGAGATGAAGAGAAGAGAAATGAAATAAGGCGTAAATCAGGGAGGAAGAAAGAAACAAAATTAGAGAAAAATTGAATTAAAATAATAAAGACATACAACGAAAGAAAAAAAAAAGATGAAAAAGAAATCAGAGAAATCAATACCACCCATTTTCGCTTTCTGCATTGATGCATCTTCTGGTGTTGAGCAACAGTAATTAGGTCGTCAACTTGTCCGTGTGTTAGGACCAACAGTAACCACCTTTTTATCGCTAATTTAAAGTGCGAAAGAGATGGTAATCATATCTTTACAGCCCGATTTGAAATATGTTTCCTTTCTAGTAGGGCAGGTACTTCTCATTGAATCTAACATTTGGAGGGTATGAATTAGTGAGAGTTAGGGTTAGGTGGAAAATTTGCAAAGCTGCAAACTTTCTAGGTTTAGGGTTACCCTGGTGAGAAACATGTCAATTCTGGAAATTTAGCAAATAAGTAAGAAACATGCCGTTGACTTGTCCGTGTGTTAGGACCAGCAGTAGCCTTTTTCTCGCTATTTTATAGTGCGAAAGAGATGGTAATCAAATTTTTACAGCCTGATTTGAAATATGTTTCCTTTCTAGGAGGGCAGTTACTTCTCATTGAATCTAACATTTGGAGGGTATGAATTAGTGAGAATTAGGGTTTAGGTGGAAAATTTGCAAAGGTGCAAACTTTCTAGGTTTAGGGCTACTGTGGTAAGAAACATGTCAATTCTAGAAATTTAGCAAATAAGTCGAAAATGATTTCTTTTTCGGGCTAATTTTTTAATTTGAAGCAAAAAGAACCACCTATTGTTTCGATTTAAGGGATGCATAGATCAATGAAGCCATAATGAAATCACGTCAATATGGGTTGGTTGGGGCAAGGACTGATTTTTTTTAAGGAATTTACTACTTGCCCTGGACCTTGCCTGTTTTCCAGATCTGACCTCAATCTTTTCCCTATTCTCCGTGAACTCTCTTGTACAAGCATCCTTATCTTACATGTCACACTGTAAATACATTAACTGGTGCAGAACAGGGTTTCGAAATATTTAAAACCTTTATTGCATTTATTTATTCATTCCTTATTGTTTTTTCTAAGTTATTTTGGAAATTTTATTTGTTTGTCAAAACTAGTTGAAATGCATAAATTGCAATTCTCCTTTTTAGATCAAATCTAAGTTTTTTATTAAAAGCTGAATTTGATTGGTCAACATGTTATAGTGCTCAAATTTTATATACTGTTCTTATGCATTTGAAAATGCTTTGTAAGCAATGAAGTGTTTATTTATATAGGGAATAATAATATTAGTTTGTAATTGAATTTTCTCTTAGTTAAGTTCTGGTGTAAATATTTTCTCAGGGACAGTTGTTTCTGTGCCAATGCAGCCACAGGCAAAGGGCACTTTTGAGGCTTAACTGCCCTAATTCCATGAGGCGCAATGAAAAGTTGGCCTAAGAAAGACCTTTATAATTGCCATTAAATCTTTTATATATGTATGTGCATTTTTATTACTTAGTTAGGGTTCATTCAAGTGATATAAATTCCAACTATGACATATTCTAAGAAGCTATAATAAAAGACAAAAAGTAAATCACCTGAAAAAAACATGTATTTCGTAAGTGATTAAACATGGCCTGTTTAGCTTTTAGATGTTTCTACATATTTTTACTTCTTTGATTGATTTGTATTAAGAAGAATTTATAAGTTTCTTGAGTGGTAGTAGCACATAATTAAATTTCCAAAAAGCTACATTGTATATCTAGATAGCCGACTAGTAGTACAGCTATACATTGCTAGCTATAGAAAATCCATTATTAGAAGATGAGAAATTTTGGTGCTATTTATCTTCTAATGCTAATATTGTCCAATTTGTTCGCTGTCATATGATTTACAGTAGAAAATTGGTCACAGAAAATCAAAATAATCACCGAATAATGGTGGACAGCTGTTAAGGGCTGATAAAATATGGGTAAGTAATCCAGTATGGATTGCATTTGTGTAATATGTTTTTCTCCTTTTCAATTCTAGGAGCATTGTGTTTTTATTTCTCTCAGTACTGTTTTGGTTTATATGGTCTGACCTAGTTTCTGACTAGTTTCTATGTGCTTGGTTCTAAAATAAAGTAGTGTGAACTCACTGTAACTTTGTTGCAAGAACCCATGCTGCCTTTTCTCAGTTGTTGTCATTTTGTTTTTAAAACCCTAATTGAACCTTCCACATAGTAATGTAAAAAATCATTAGAAAAAGTTAAAAAGCCTGAGTTTCTTAGTAAGTTGATTGTATGAGAATTAAAACATAATTTCTAAATTTGTTTAATCAAACTAATGTGCTTTGGATTACTTGTACAGTTTTTATTGTATGCCAGTTAGGGATACCAGGACAGAAAAAAAAATCAAGTCAATTGTAGTTCATACCAGTATGGTGTCTATAATATGTACAAATCTGAGCTATAACATTAGAGGGCCAATAGCAAATCTCATAAAAACCAAATAAAAAATAAACGATAATCCAATAGATAAATATGGTACATTACAGCAGTCTAATAGAGCATCATTGTCATCAAAGGTATTCTACTTATTTCAAACTATTGAAAAAGGGGTACCAAGTCTATAAGAAGTAAAATTGATCTTTGTTTGGTACCAGATTTCTCCCTAAAAAAATCAATGTCCATACAGTTTAAAGAAAATCTTGTTACATTCTCATGCAGGCTATTTCTTTTGGGGCTGGACAAGTATGGAAAGGGTGACTGGCGCAGCATCTCTCGCAACTTTGTGATCTCTCGCACACCAACCCAGGTTGCTAGTCACGCACAAAAGTACTTCATTCGTCTCAATTCAATGAACAAGGAGCGGCGCCGCTCCAGCATCCACGACATCACCAGCGTCACATCCTCTACCGACCTCTCATCCCCCATCACCGGCCAAACTGCCGCCGCCGCTGCCACCACCAACACCTCTTCTGCCAAGGCCTCTTCCAAACCACCTCCCCAAACTCCCGTCCCTGTAACAGTCCCCGTACCTATGTTCGGTACTACTATCGGGCAGCCTGTCGGTCCTCTTGGCCCAGCAGTGGGCACGCCTGTGACGGTACCACCCCACATGGCGTATGGCGTGCGGGCCCCTGTGGCAGGGGGGATGGTACCTGGTGCACCAGTTGCGCCGGTCGCCCCACCTATGACGTACCCAATGCCTCCTACATCTCACCGATGAAGTGGGACGGGATGTGTTAAATTAGTGTTTATTGAGGGTTAATTTAATGAACAATGTGTAATCATAATAAAAAGAGTAATTTAGACTATTGATCAGGTAGGATTTTGATGGGAGAAATAATGAAAATCGGTGTATATCTGCAGTTGATGTGGGGTTGATATGGTTATTGTGTATTCTAAGGTTAAAAGGATTTTCAGAAACTGGAGACGTAGCTTAATGGCATTTTATTTGCAACTTTGAGAACTCAATAGTTCAATTCTTCATGTTTATTGCTTGAACTCTTCATACTATTTTCACAAGTGCAAAGCACGGATCGATATGTATTATGAATTTATATCTTTGTTTTTAAAGTTCAAACCGTCGATATGAACCATGAAAATGTAGTTGAAAACTGGATTCTACTTTTTAGAATCTTTTAGATAGGTTGAAAATCACTACTTTAGAATTTTTTAAAAATAGCCAATTTAAAAAAAATGTGAAATTGATGTTCATATACATTTTCATATGAAGATCATGTTGAACGGATTGAATCGACTATTTACATAATACATGCTATACCTGTACTAAATTCAATGCATGTGATTTTAGTTGGCGTTTGACAATTTAATTTATTTTGATTGTTATTTGTGTCTGTGTTTCTATAGATTGAAATCTGAAATAAATGTAATCTTGATTTCTTTCTTTTTCAGTTGGAGAGTATACACTTAATGCATTTCTGGCAAATTCTCCTGTAAAAATAAGAACAGGGTCCTTAACAGGCCACAAACTCTTTTATGGGCCTTGGGCTGGGCCCATTGAATTGTTAAGTTCCAAGATGGTAGTGTCCCCAGAAGCGCCGCAAGCTTCTAGCTGCACCTAAAATCTCGACTGAAGCGACGACGGAGAGAGCGAGAGCGAGAGCGAGATGAGCGGTGCATTGTGGGGGACACGAGTGATGGAGATAGTGAGGAAGAACGATTCGCCAGGGCTTCTCTGGAAGCGGATTAAGCTAACCACCACCCGCAAGGCCAACGCCAAGAAGCGCCTACGCCGCGTCTGGCAGGTCCAATTCCTAATTTAATTTCTTGCTCTTATTGGGTTGCTGTACTGGAAGGAGGTTAGATTTGATTAGAAAGAAACACCACTGCCTTCTTTTTACCAGTAATGGTTAAATGGTGATCTTTTTTTTTCAAATATCAGTTGTTATGATATCTGAAAATAAAATTAATATTGTTAATAATTGAATTGTATCCATCCCTGACTTGAGGAATTCTCTTTATAACTCAAAAAAACATCATTGCTCAAATCAGATACATAATAATCGCAACAATTTGAAAAGAAATGTATTGTGATCGATACATAATAATTGTTTTTATAAAATTGAAAGGAGCCCAATATGAGAGCCATGGCCTAACCTTCTTCAACTTAGAATACTTGCATTGTTCTTGTTATCTTTTATTATTAAGAGCACTTGTATTTTTAAAACTTCATCAATGCTAATTTCTAATACAATAAAATTGAGTTAAAAAAATAAAACAAACAAAATGAAACGAGATCAACTGATACACATTTATCCAAATCATAAGGTTTGAAAGTCCTTGAGTTCCACAGTGAAAGAAGACAATTAGAAGGGGTAGGGATAGTTAGAACTCTTAATCTGAGATTATTCATTCTCTTTTGAAATGCTGTGGATTATCTGTTCTCCTGTCAATTTCTGTCTCATATATGATTTAAAGACATATGGTCATACCAGTACTTGTTGACTTATCAGAAGAGAGAAATATTGTCTTGTACCTAATTCGACAAATGATTCAAATCAAAACTGAGCAAGGGGGGTAAGGAAATGAAGAGACAATTAGAAATACTTGACATCTCCCTTTAAAATTAAAGGGTATATCGGTCAATTCTATATTTAAAATAATTAAATAAAGTGTTAAATAATTAAAAGGGGATAGAAAAAAGGATGTTAAATTTCTATGGGGATATTGGATATTATGATGTTTCCATGGGGACCCAAGGAATGGTACAATTACAAAATGGTGTTGTATTAGAGTGGTGGGGCTAATGAGAACTTCATATTAGTACCCTTCCTCATCTCTAATTTAAGATACTTCAAGATAATGCTAATGAGAAACCAAGCTGATTAATTTTAAATGGAAAATATTTGTGCTATCTCGCCTACCTAGTGTTTCAGTTCTGGAGGCTGAGCCCAATTGGTACCTTACTGTAGGCGCAATATTGTAGTGAAAAAATAGTGCTGTAAATTGGGGAGAATGAGAAGCATATTTTGACATGAGCTCTTACAACTGGTTTAATCACTTCACTGTATTGTAAATTTGCATTGCAGAATGAGGCAGTGATAAGGGCATGCTCTGAGGGGGAATCACAAAAGGTATCAAGCACTGCGGCTCCTGTGAAAAAATGAGTAGCTTTTTTGTTCAAGGCCCATTTTAGTATAATAATCTTTGACTATTCTTCTTCTGTTAATTTTTTTTTGGATATCTATCTAAGCAAAAGGAATTTGTACTGGTACGTGGCTGGTTTAGATTAATGTGATGATACTGTTTTTGCTTTATCTTATTTTTCTTGTTCAATATTAGAAATTGGAAAGAAAGAACAATTTTGTAGATTCGAAAAAAATAAAAACTGAAATATTTGATATGATGAAGGGAATTATACTGGAAGATGCCAGCAGCAGAGCATACCATACAAATTATTCAATAGTATACCTTTCAAAGTAGAATACCTTTTGACTCAATGATGCTCTTTTAGTCTGCTGTAATGGACCTTATTTATCTATTGGATTATCGTTTGTTTTTGTCTTTTTTTTATGAGATTGCTATTAGCCCTCTTAATGTTATAGCTCAGATTTGTACACAAGGTAGTATAGACACCATACTGGTATGAACCACAATTGACTTGATCCTTTTTCTACTGTCCTGATATCCCTAACTGGCATACAATAAAAACTGTAGAAGTAATCCAAAGCACATTAGTTTGTTTAAACAAATTTAGAAAAATGTTCTGTTCAAGTTTTAATTCTCATACAATCAACTTACTAAAAAACTTTCAGGCTTTTGAAAAACAAAATGACAGCAACTGAGAAAAGGCCAGAATGGGTTCTTATTTTGATATCTTTTTTTTTTTTTTTTTCTGTTATGTTTTAAATTGTCTAAATTTTGAGCAGCAAATATCTACTAATTTACCAAAAAGGAAAAAAAAAAAGAAAGTTATACATTAACCCAAATCCTTGATATGGAAAGGCTTAAACTCGATCCAATCAACACCTCGTCCAATCAGAGACACCCACGTAGCATCCTTCCAGTCCAGCACATAATTTTTCTCTTAAAATCCACCATTAATATCCAGCGAAGGATTAGCAAAGCCACCTTAATCTCTTTTCTCCCATAAACAAAACGGCCATTAATGACCAAAGATTAATGAAATATTTTACACCCATCCTCTCCATTCCACTTAAAAATGTACACCTCCATTTTCCTTTTTAAAATGATTTGTTAGTACCAGAAAATTAATTCTAATAAATTCAATTTTATGTTCAAGAAAATTTACGTACATGTACAATGATGTACAAAGTATATAAAATAACGAATTGGTATAGTTGTTTTTCCATTAGCATTTTTATGATAAAATGGAGAGGAAAACATGAAATGATATGGATGCACCTCTTTGTGTGAATTAAATAGCGGTTGGGCACGCAAAAAACGGACAGGAGGCGTTTAGGTTTCCACACCATTTCCTTTATTAGCAATAATACATACATCTCTTTTTCTCTCTTACTCTCTCTCTCTCTCTCTAATTTATATTTCTTTATTTTTTATTTTGTTGGATATCAGTATCTTCTCTCAGAAGCCTCTTTCAAAACTAGCACTACAACAGATAGATAATAAATTCTCTTATGAAATGCTAATGGCAAATGATGATGAACAATTGGATATGATGCCAACTGAGAAAGAAAGATGCAGAAATAACCTGGTTTCATCTAGCCAGTTCATTTCATTTGTGCCAGATAGCATGACGGTCGATCCAGCTGCCGTGTCGTTCCAACCTGGTAAAATTACTTTTCAACAGAGCTCCTATTTATTTATAGCTATATAATTAACCATAGTTCAGCTATACTTAATTAGCTATAATATTTGTCATATTTTACTTGGGGAAAAAGGAGTCCATAGTAACCTAAAAATTGCTTTATAATTCATTGATTTTATTTTCAGGCTTTTCTCACCTCGAGTCCTCGCCAAATCATTTCCAGTGTCAGTTCTCATTTCCTTGTACTTCACCGATAAACAATTTACGGAAGCCACAGATGCTGAATGACTATGCACCTAATGCATCTTATCTTCTTCAAGATTCGTGCACATACAATGGCTTTGATCCACATTTTATGCCACATTTCAACTCGAGTTCTACTCTGCCACCTTCCATTCAACAAGATAACAATTTTATCAAGATGAGAAGCGAGTACAATGACTCAGGTTTGAGATTTGTTCTATAATTATAATTGACAGGTCTCTATGTAATAGATGTTGTTATTATTAGTGTAATAGATAATATCCAAAATAGCACATTGGATATCTTTAATTTTTCTGAATTCATGGTATTGGTGACTGGTACTGGTAAAAGTTCCGGTCATATATATAGGTTGATACCGACTTTCTCCTATATATAGATGCATTTTTTCTTTATTTTTGGTTGTTCAAGTTTATAATAAGTACTCCAGCATTATATATACAAGGTTGGTATGTATATTCTACCGTCATTCGAATCAAAATACAGAGGAATTCTTTCTGTCATTAGTATATTTTTTAGTACTAACCTAATTGCAAGTTTTCAATGATTTTTAATACAAATTAACTGCCTGAATTTCTATAGTATCTTTTGAAATTTACAATCTGGTTTTTAAATACAGTCTTTATGGCACCTAATTCACAATTTGCACCAGCCACAATTCCTGGATTTGCATTTTCAGTCAACTTCCCATTGCCAAGGCCTGCCAGTACTTTAGAAATCATGCAATCAATAAATCTAAAGGTAAATTATAAGAAATTTAACCTACTAATTATGAAATAGCTATATAAATATTTAATTTAATGCCTATCAAGTTGACTTGCCAATGATGAAACGGTTTTTTTTTTCAGAGTTCTCCAACATTGAGAGAATTCGGTAGATGTGAGGCTTCAGGACATCAAATCTTCTCACAATCTCAAAATTTGATCAATGTATGTGAGAAATGTTTTCCATTTTGTACATACTTCTATAATCATTATATATAAAATAAATTATATTTCAGACAAACTTGTTATCTGGATACTAGATGCATCATTTTTATATATTCACATTATTATTTTAGCTTCTTTATCCTTTTTCTGTGTCATTTAATCTAGCAAAGGTCAAGTCATGAAGAGATAGTGATAGTAATGCGAAAAGAGTTGACAAAAAGCGACGTTGGAAGTATAGGAAGAATAGTTATACCAAAGGTATTTACTGTATGCTCAACATTCTGTTAATAAATTGTTTTTTACAATGTTCTAGGCAGTGAAAAATTAGCCATTTACGAGGATAATTAACCAGCTGTTACCAGTTACCACATCAGTACTGTACCATGCAGTGTTAATATCACAAACGAATGTTATTCTTTATATTTGATTTGTAGAAGGACGCAGAGGCAAATTTTCCTCCATTGTTTGAAAGAGAGGGGATCATGCTTCGCATGAATGATATGGCGGTACCTTTTACTTGGGAATTTAAGTATAGGTATACTTGCTTTTTTCTACTTGGACAATTTACTTGTGTATCCTTGTAAAATTCAAATATTATTTTTGCTAAATGAAAAATGCCCAAAAACTGCTTCATAAAATAAAGGAATTTCTTGTGTTTCAGAGGTTTGAAAAAAATCATAACTAATTTTGAAATTCAATTCATAAAAATCAAATTCAACAAACGAGAAAATAATGAGTGTGAGATTTAACATGGCTTTTATATTTTTGCAAACTTTCGTAGGTTTTGGCCAAACAACAAAAGCAGAATGTATATTCTTGAAAACACAGGTATTGGGACAGAGTTCTTTACCAAAAAGATTCAAGGTATGATCAATTTCTGATGTCTATCTTAGGGAAATAAATATCCATGATTTTCTTTTTCCAGGTGAATTTGTAAAGAAGCATGGACTACAAGCCGGTGATTATCTAAGCATACACAGAAACCCTGCTTCAGCAACTTATGTACGTTGCTTTTTCATTTTATTTGAGAAATTTACCAGTTAATGTTAATTCCATTAATAAGATCTTATAACCTAATATATTCTCAGAAAAAATAGTTCTACTTTGATGGTAAATTGTTGCATTTCCTTCTAGATGAACTATATATTATACACCTTGCAATGAAATTGAAGTTGGATGTGTTATTTTGTTTTGTTTTTTGATACTGTAGTTTGTAAAAGGGGAGAAGAGATCTAAGCTGCCTGATTAGGATAAATGCCTCAAGAGCTAAGATTTCAAATTTTAGGAGTACTAGAAGCAAACTGGTGATTGGTTTTCTTGGTTGTTAGTATTTTTTCTTCAAAAAATTTATATTATTAGCTACAAATTTTGGGAAATTGAACTTATTCGTGATTTTAGTTATTATTAAGTTCAGTACTATTATTTTTGTGTAATAATTGAAATTGAGACACTAAATAGCCAGGCCTTTTAGTGTCAGGCCAAGGCCTTCTCTACAAATCTCATTTGTTTATAACTTTATATCCGAGGATAGTTATAAAGTTTTATGGGCCGACAAATTGAGGCCTTGTTTTCAGCCCATATAACTTATATCCTAACTTAGGTTCAGCACTGAACATAAATTTCTACAAATATTTTAAGCATTGTGCATTTTATAATAGTCTTCTTTTAGGCTCGGTGGAGGATATTTGTTTAGAAATTAAAAATTTAAATCTTTCGGGAAGGGATTATTGGTTTTTTTTTTTTTTTTTTGTCGAAATTAGTGCGGTCCCAGAAATTTTTGAGACAAATTTGTAGTTAAGGTGAGACTTTACATGTAAAAAAACATTGGAACTGCACCATTCAATACGGATTTATGTAGAATTAATGGGGGTCTGATCTTATTGGAAGAGCCATATTAAATGAATAAGAGTCAATTGATCTCTATATTTAAAAAAAAAAATTCTATTTGTGACTTATTTTCTATATAATTGAGTAAATTACTAGGAGCAGTGTGAACATTTTATATGGTTGGCCCTCATATTTTACAGAATGACAATTTAATATGATTGACCCTCATAATTTAAAACCCCGGCTCCACTCTTGATTGACCTTCAATATATGTTTGACCTCTATAGTTTAAAAGTTTGGTTCAACCCCTGAAACCATTGGTACAATTCAAAAACTAGCGCCTGGTGGAACTGTACCATTCCATTTATTTTTTTTAATAAAACAATAGCATTTTTTTCCATAAAAAAATAAGTTTTTAATTTCTAAAAATAATCCTCGGAGGAAAGAATTACGAAAAAAAAAACTATAAATTTGCAATGGTGACAGAACTTTTGGAACTGAGATTACATCGTTATAAAAATATTATTCTTTTGTTAAGTAACAATATTTTTTTACACTTAGGGCATGTTCGGCCGCTTTACTGTTCCCGCTAGAAAAAAAAAATTAATTCAACTGAATTTTTTTCTCCACACAAATAATATTTTTTAGTTTAATTTCTGTATCTATACTCATTTTCATGCCCATTCTCAATAGTCCGCTGTATAGACTCTTAAACCATTTACATGACATCTACTTTGTCAGTGCATCTTGGCCTCCAAAAGATGCAACAGGAATTAACACATTGACACCTATTAAAATACAGTGAAAGAGCATGCATGACATGATGGATCAAATTACCAACTCTTAAGTGACATCTTGTGTCATTTCTCTCTCTATACATAGAACCTAGGTTTTATGGTATTGACAATGCAAATATGCCAAACACGCAAGCTGTAATGATGTTACCCGAGAGAGGCTGAGACTAAGACCTATTAAATATTTTAACTTATCTTCTAAATAAAGAACAACATTTATCTACACAGGTGAAATTAGAAATATTAGATGAGTAGAACTAGGGGTTCCTATATTCATCAACTTTTTTTTTTAAACTCAATGATTGATTTTAAACGACGAATTCAAATTGTTGAAATTTTTCTACTTACGAATGATACTTCTATTAATAAAATAAAAATTTAACTAAATTTGTATAAAATCAAGTGGTTAAAAGGCATCCAAAAAATAAATATTAAAACTAATTTATAAACCTTCTAATATTGACCACTTGACTTTATACTAAATTAATTCGAAAGTTTAAAATTTTGAAATTAAATTAAATTTGTATAAAGTCAAGTGGTCAAAAGTCATCCAAAAAATAAATGTATTAAAACTAATTTATAAATCTTCTAATTTTGAACATTTGACTTTATACTAAATTAATTTGAAAGTTTAAATTTTCAAATTAAATTAAATTTGTATAAAGTCAAGTGGTTAAAAGGCATCCAAAAAATAAATATACTAAAACTAATTTATAAACCTTCTAATTTTGACCACTTGACTTTATACTAAATTAATTCAAAAGTTTAAAATTTTCCCATGTAGACGCATTACTCATAAGGTAGAAGGATTTCAACGGTTTGAATTCGTCGTATGAAGCCAATTCGATCTAATATGTGATAGTGAAATTTGAACTAAAATTCTCACAATTATAAAATAAATTCTAATCGCTAGATTACAAATACATTTAGTATATCATGAAGGGAAATTTAAAAAGAAAATCAATTAAATATAATATATATATATATATATATTATTAAAAAAAACTTAAGATCGTAGGAGTGGCTAAGCATCCATTTCCAATGCAATTTATCTATAATAAATTGATTTAATCTAATCTAACGCTCCTAATCTCATCCGCTTCTCCTTTCCTTTGGATGAAATTTGGAATTAGTATTAGAGCATCTACAATTACGAACTTAAACTGAAATTCAAATAGAAATAACAATCAATTTAAAATTAATTGTAAGAACACTACACTCATGCAATTAATATCGATTGTTTTTAGTGTTTAGAAATTGATTTTTTTTAATTATATATCGCATAAATGATTTCTTAGATAGATGAGTGAATAAGAATTAATATTTTTATGACATGATATTTTTTAAAGCAATTTTATGAAAATAATATTTTTATTTATGAAATTATCATACATATCTAAAATTTCAAATGAAAATGCCTTGTTAAGTTTGAAGTTAAAATAAAATTACTACTGTAGCTTTAGTGGTAATAGTAAATTAATAAAAAAAACAACGAGGTAATATCTAACTATGATAAATCCAGTACAAGCAGGGACGAACTCAGGTAGAGCCAAGGAAGCAACTGTCTTTTTTTTAGATTTTGAAATTTTATGGAGATCTATAAATTCAGATTAATTTTATTGTCCTCGTCTCTAAAATTCTAATTTGAAATTTGGGTTAAATTTAGAGTTATAATTAATATAAATTTATTGAATTCTAATCAGTAATTAAGACTAGAAATTAGAAGTTAAAAGTATTGTTTTTTTCTTTATTTAGTACTCAATCAGCAAATGGATTTGAATCCGATTCAAATTTTTTTTTTCTCCTGACGAGAATTCTGAATTCGCCCCTTAAATACAACAGCTTTTCGCAGCTATATGTATTATTCACTTATAACACAAATTTCACAAGTTAGAAGACAAATTATTTTTTAACTTAAATAAACATTATCTGTTCTGCATACTTACTAATAATTATTCCATTTCCGTAAAAAAATATATATATATATATATATATATATATATATATATAGCTCTTATATAAAGCAGGCTTCAAACTCGGTGAGTTGATGAGATGGCCTGACAGATTTAGGGGTGCAAACGGATCGGATACGGATCGAATATTGGTAAAATTATATTTGTTCTTTTTTTTTTTCAGATACAGATACAGATTAGATATTAGATAAATATATGCAAATACAGATCGGATATCAGATATTTGTAAATATATATGTATAAATATTTTCATAATATATATTAAAATATATTTTCTATTCGGATACGGATAATTCAAAATTCAAAATCATATTCATATCTGTATCCGCACGAATATTCAGATATCGGATATCCGTATCAAATTTTCGGATACGGATACTATCCGATTCGTGTCCCCTACCCCTTGCATAGTTACATAACTTGCCATTACTCTCTCATTTATCGTTTCCGGAAAAAAAAAATGCAGAATTTTTTTGAACAACGATGAGGGGCATATCCTAGTGAATTATAATTCTATAACACTTGTAATTATGTAAAATTATTACAACTTGTAATTTAAATTGAATTTTTGAATCCCTTGCTAATTAGGTTCTTTTTTCTGATAACATGTTTGTGATTGTTCAAATATCTCATGTCTTTCATATCTCATATCTTGTATGTTTATTTTCAAAGTTTAAACTGTCGATTCGAACCGTTTAATATGATATCCATATTAAAATATACTTGGAGTCCATTTTTTTCAACTATTTTACTATTTTTTAAGATAAATACAAAATCATTATTTTTTTACCATTCAAAAAAATAATGCTGTACATATCTAAAAAATAGATCAAGTACTTTTCAAAAACCTAATTTGATCTACAATACTACAAGTATATTTTAATATGGATATTATGTTGAGTGATTCGGATCGACAATTTGAACTTTGAAAAATTGAGATATAATATATGAAAGGCATAAGACATCTGAACCCTCTTATTTAATGAAATAGTATATTTCTAAAATTAAAATTAATTTTATAGGAGAGTAAATTAGACCTCTTATAAAATTAAATATGAAGAGGTAATTTTATATATTTATTTGAAATAAAATGGTTTATTTGAAACATTGTATTTTTATCAACTAGTTGTAAAGAAAAATATGAATATCAACACTTAAGTTGCCAATTACCCTCGTGGCCTCGTATCAATGTTGCACATGCTTGCTTTGGATTTTTTTTTTTTTATATAATGAAAACGCAAATCACATGCAATTAACAATTTTTAAACTTGTGGTTTTGTACAAGTATACATAGTTTTTTTTTCAGTACTTTTGTGAGTATGTGTTTTTTATTTTGAAAAAAAAAAAGATTGAAGTCGAGCCTCTAAATTTCACATCACTCTTATTACAACAAAAGATTTTCTCTATCCGAAATTTGTCTATATCTTTTAAAGTTAAAGACTGTGTCTTTGCTACTAAACTAAATGCTAATTTTTTGTAAGTATGATTTTAATTAGATCTTATATGGTGGTGATTTTTTCAAAGCCACTTCAGCTGTGCAACATAACATGACCTCACTGTATAGCGAGGTAGATTAGGAATTTTTTTATGAATATAAATTATAAAATTAAGATGTACGGAAACATAAAGAGTATCTTGATTTGCAACAAATATAGTAAGATCGGAGGCACGGACGACGATTCATCTATTTATGGATCGGAGTCGATAACTAAGATCCATATTTTTATAACAAAATATATAAAAAAAGTACTCTTTCTGTTTTCCATTAGTGGTCTTTAATAAAATAATAATAAAAATATAGATCTTAGTCATTGACTCCGATCCATAAATAGATGGATCGTCGTCTCTGCTTCCAATCTTACTATATTTGGTGCAATCAAGGTACTTTTTTGTTTTCGTACATTTGAATTTTATAATTTCTATGAATAAAAAATTTCCAGTAGATTATCAATATACAAATATTATATGTTAAAATTTATTGTTTCATATCCACCCTCCATTTCCAATTCTCTGTATTTGTATCAAAATGCCACTTTTGTAATAAAAAATTTCGGTTTGTGTAATCTCATCTTCAAATTAAAAAAAAATGATCAAGCTCCACCATTTGCCTATATTAAAATCTACAATGTAATCTTCTCTAGATTTTCATATTTGAGCTAAAAAGGCTATATCACTAATATATAACCAGTTTTGTAGTGTAGCTCAGAAAAATGAATATCAATTATATAAAGAAATGGTCCCGGTAAGAAGGGTTGGTATTGAGTCTATTTGACACACATAGAATTGCTCATCGCTCATATTATCATATTTACAAAGCAATTCTGAGAAAGAGGAATAATATAATTTGAGACATGCTAACAAATATTCATGACAAAATATTTTGTCCTGCACTTATTCATCAATATGAGTGTTATTTATGTAAGAGTCTTATACAAAATATTTTAAATAATATATGAATTTTGTTCAAGAATAAATATAATTTGAGTTTAAAAAATATTAATACTGAGTTCACCCATAATACTATTTTATAAATAAATTAGTCTTGTAAGATTTTATGTACAACAGGAAAATATTTTCCTCATAAAATTATACTACTAGCTAATGTGACCAAATTATTGATATTTTTCTCTAAAAATTTAGAAATTAAAAAATCAATTCGTCAAAGACAAGATGGATTTTTTTTTCTTGATAAATGAATCAGACCGTATCAACGATTCTATTTTATTAGAAAGAGAATAATGGGCCGAAACTATAAAAAAAAATTGTTTGTTTAGGGCCTGTTTGGCTGCAATCCCGCGTGTTACTGTTCACGCGGGAATTCCCGCATGAACAGTAACCCGCTGTTTACTATTCACCCGTTCCTGTGCCCATTCCCGTTCTCGGACTGTAGCCGAACAGGCCCTTAGTGTATGAGTACGACTTGTACAAATATCAATTTGATTCCGACCCCAAGTGATCCCTAGGGTAAGGAGTAAGGTACTACTAGTTGGATCAATATCCTCTCAGGTACCGTAGAGGATGGGCCTCACTTTACGGTTTCCGGTTTGAGACTCGAGGGAAATAGGGAGCAGCTTTGTTAGGCTTTGAGATTCGTGCCAAGCTAAAAAAAACGGTCCGGATCCACTAATCGTAAAAGATTCCCTTTTCCGGTAATGCATGCAATGGATATGAATTCCTACTAGTTGGGTGATTCACAAGTTACTATCATCACTAGCAAATTAAATTAGTACACCATGACGAAGAAGCGTTGAGGCATCACAATCTCTTCTTAAAAAGGATAATCAATTAAATCAAACCACGGCCAATGCTATGCCGCTATTTCTATCCAGAGAACATAAATAACCAGCGATACATCCCGATCAAGGTCACCGACTTATTAGTGTGTGTGGTCACAACACACACTTGCATTGTATTGTGATAGGTTCTGTATATTTTTTTGTGGTGCGTGCAAGTTCAAAAAGGCCAAATTGGGTTGTTCGTCCGTGTTAATTGAACGAGGTTTGTCGGGTTGTTTTGGAGTTCGACAACGAGACTTGCCATGGCTGTGTTCGCTTGTTGTTATATATATTATTTTATTTCGCTATACTGACAGAGACAGGGATCTATATATGCGTTACGGATCCGTATACAAATTTTTGTGAATTCGAATATTCGAATACAAATAAAAGGGAGAGGAGGGTGTCCGATGTCCATCGGACCAAACTCGGTTCGATGGATGGTTTCTACCGTTCGATCCACTTTAAGATCTGTGCGCATAGATATTAAAGCAAATAGCACGGACATTAAGGTTATGCTCACAGTTTTTGAAGTGGATCGAACGGTAGAAACCACCCATCGAACCGAGTTTGGTCCGATGGGCATCGGACACCCTCCTCTCCCCAAATAAAAACAGATGATAAATTTTCCGAAGCGGATACAAATAGTGGTAACCGTAAAAAATAGAAATAAATCTGCTGCGATTCGAATCTTAACCGTTCATGCATTTCGAGATTTATGCAAAAAATTAATTTTCTTTGAAATTTGTGTATTCTAATAAATAAACAGTTGAGATTGGAATTGCAGGATCCTACGATCCTTTACAATCGCAACAGATTTATTTCCCTAAAAAATAGAAATATCATATCCGGTCTACTTCTCGAATGAAAAATATAATTATAAAATATAGTTCTTAAATTATCAATAGTACTTAATATCACAAGAATCAATATGTGATTGAGTGGCAAGGAATACACCCTTCATGAGGAGAGGTTATGAGTTTAAATTTGAATAAAAAATAATTAATTTGAAAAGTACTTGATTTAATACTAAATAACTTAATTAATATATTCTGACTGCTTAACTTAATACTATATGAATTTATATATTTTGTATGTAAATGCAATACTCATGAATCATGAGTAGATCAATTTGAACATTTTGAATGTATATATATTCTTGACAAAATAGATCATGGATACGTGGTTGCCCTCTTAAAAATACAAGTTCACTATATGATATCTCTTACTATTTATATTTGTATGATTTTTTTAATTTTAAAAGTTATAAAAATACATTTTTATCTATAATAATTATAAAGTTATGTTTTATTTTAAAATATATTTTTAAAATATTTTAAAATATTGTTTTATTCTACACTTAGAACCAAACTTTTTATCTTTAACACTTCAAAAAAATAATTTCAAAGGTAACATATCTTTGTTAAAATCTCAAAATTTAGCACGCAAGCTGACTCTCCCTCTCTCTCTCTCTATATGCAGACTAAATCTACGTGCCTCTCATGAGATATGCGCAAATTTAATCTGCAGACATCTAGAAAATATTAGATGATTATATTATTTTGGATAAATGAAAAAAATCTGGTGTTTAATTTGACTTAACCTACATAACACGGAAGAGATATTTTCGATACTTAACTGCCGCTGTCAAGTTTTTAAAAAAGAAGAGATATTTTTTATACTTGATAGCCGCTGTCAAGTTTTAAAAAAAAATTAATGAATAAAATGTGTAAGAAGCGCCTGTCAACGAACTTGTTCAACCAAAATGTCACCTTCGATTTGACTGACCGGGTCACTTGCCAGGAAATCTCCTGAGTAGAAAAAGATCAGATCACTTTCTGCATCTCTAGCAAAAGTTTTATACCGGTATATATACACTCATCTGTCAATTAATATTGAAAGTGGAATCTTATCACCATGCATGCATATCCATTAACCGCCAAGTTCTTCATATTGGCGGTACGGAACAGGATCTAATATGACCAAAAAAATTAGTTATTTATCACTCCAAAATCTTTAAATTTAAAAAATATTATCACAAAATTATAAATCTGAAAAATGTCACTCTAAACTTAATTAATTTTTAAATTTGTCACAAATACATAATTTTTATATGTTTTATTAAAAATTATCTGAAAAATACAGTTTTGATATATATATTTCTGTATTTCCCTATATATCCTTCAGACTCCTCATTATATGTATGTCAAAACTATAGTTTTTCAGTTAACTTTTTAATAAAAAAAAGTATAAAAATTGTGTATTTGTGGCAAATTTAAGAATAATTAAGTTTAGAGTGACATTTTTTAGATTTATAGTTTTGCATGTGATGGAATTTTCTAGATTTAAAAGTTTTGATGTGGCAAATAACCAATTTCTCCTATGGTAATTTTTTAAACATGAAACGAGGATTTAATATTCAAATTACTTTAATATGAATATTGGATTTGAGTTTGCAACCTCCACCATATATAGAACAATGTTAAGCTGACTGTTATCAGATTTAGAATTTTCGTCATGGAGCAAAAAATAATGAATCGGGTTTAAATTTATTATCTAGTACCCAATAAGATTAAAAAAAAAATAATGCTCTAACTTGTGATTTTCAATGCTCTAATCTCTAATTTATAATGTTTTAACTTATAATTATAATTATCAATCAGAATTCAAGAAAATTATTCTAACACTTCAACTCTAAATTTAGCACTGAGTACGCTCTTTTGATATGAATAGTATAGATCATGCCTATAATGTTAGATTTTAAGTTTAAATTAATTTATACTTTAAAATTGTCTATATTATCAGGAAACAACGAGAGATATTGTATTATGGTATTTTGATAGTTTATAATTGTGGGGTGGTGTGGGAATTCTCAGTCTAGCAGTTTAGACTCGTTTAAACCACTATCAATGTAAATAGATATATATGAGGGGGTGTTTAGGATTAAACTTTGTAACTTTTCTTTTATCAATATATCGTTAGCAGTAAAACGCTAACCTTCAAAAAAAAAAAAATTGTCCATATTATCAAAATAAAAATTATTTGATGAATAATAGTAAAAATTATCAGTGTAATTCTCATGCATACAAATATATCTACAATCTTTAATTCATTATTTCTGTAAAATTGTAAAATCAGTAAAATAATAATAATAATCTAATGCTATTGCTATTGCTTAAAGAAAAATACTTATTTAGATTGTATCAAAACATAGCTTATATGTCTCGTAACGTCTCCATCTGTACCCCTCTGGAAGACTGGAAGGTTCGATGCCTTTTTATTGGGTTTCTCTGTTCAATACATGCATAATTAAAAATGCTGATTCACCGACAGAGATAGAGAGCACTCTGTAGAGATTGCTGTGTGTTTAGGGGGTCAAAACAAGCAATGATAACATTGGCCTTGTGGGCTGTGGCCGCCTCTCTTTAAGTTGTACCTATTGTTGCATTTTTTTAGTGAAGAAATCGAATCTTTTCTTCTTCTTCTTCTTTTTGATTACTAAACCGAGTCTTTACTTCCACGTCAAGCGAGAAGAAGTCCATTTATTAATCTTTCAACAAAAGCTATATCATTATCTGTTCTATCATGTGATATATTAGTGGAGATTAAGATGATCTAATTTGTGGAGCGGTTTGGATCAGTTCTAAAAAAACCTCAATAAATGAGAGTTTCCAGCTCACAGTTTTTAATAGAATTTATTAAGATACTGTTTATAAATTTTATCCTGATTAAATAATTAGTTCAAATTATTTTTTTTTAATTTATTACTGTTTATAAACTACTAAATAATTAGCTAAAATTATTTCTCTTTTTAACTTATTACTGACTAAAAACTCTAAAATTAATCTTTCAATAAAGCTATATCATTATCTGTTCTATCATGTGATATATTAGTGGAGATTAAGATGATCTAATTTGTGGGGCGGTTTGGATCAGTTCTAAAAAAATCTCAATAAATGAGAGTTTCCAACTCACAGTTTTTAATAGAATTTCATATATGTGAAAGAGTTTTTTATTTATAAATTATTTTTTATTAAGATACTGTTTATAAATTTTACGCTGATTAAATAATTAGTTCAAATTATTTCTCTTTTTAATTTATTACTGTTTATAAACTTTATGTTGATTAAATAATTAACTTAAATTTTTTTTTTAATTTATTATTGTTTATAAACTTTACAGCTGACTAAATAATTAGTTAATTTTTTAATTTATTGCTGACTAAAAACTCTAAAATTAATCTTTCAATAAAGCTATATCATTATCTGTTCTATCATGTGATACAAGTGGAGATTGGGATGATCTAATTTGTGGGGCGGTTTAGTGCAGTTCTTAGATTATTAGGTTTGGGATTGGGATCACAGAAGAAAATAATTAATTTTTAATTAGTTATTCAATCACATGAGATGAAGACAAATCTTAAATTTAAAAATTGCCCAAAGAGATTACTTATCCATTTACCTACCAACACATAATAAAATGAAACTGTTCTATTTACCTACCAACACATAATAAAATGAAATTGTTATGTAGTTGCTAATTTTGATGAAAAAAATGAATGAAATTGAAAAAAAGTACACTGAATAATTTTTAACAAGCTGGAAAAGTTATAATGTACCAGAACAACTAACTGGCATTAGCATATTCACATATCAAAAAGATACATCAACAAGTAACACACATTGTAATACAGGGAAAATTGATTATTTGTCACTCCAAAATCTTTAAATCTGAAAAATACTACCACAAAATTATAAATCTAAAAAATACCACTCTAAATTTAGTTAATTCTTAAATTTGTCAGAAATACAAAAAATTTATACTTTCTTTTATTACAAATTAACTGAAAAATACAATTTTGAAATACATATTTTTATATTTCCCTATATACCCTTCAGACTCCTCATTATACGTATCTCAAAACTGTATTTTTCAATTAATTTTTAATAAAAATTATAAAAATTTGTATTTGTGACAAATTTAAAAATTAACTAAGTTTAAAGTGATATTTTTCAGAGTTATAGTTTTATAATGATATTTTTTTCAGATTTAAAAATTTTAGAGTGACAAATAACTAATTTTTTCTATAATATATATAACTGATAGTGAGATCTATTCTTATCTATAAAATAGAACAACACACTTCAGCTAGCGGATCGGAATTCGCTGCTCGCCAAATTGGCAAGTAAAGCTCTATTTTTCCAAATCAAACTATTAATCCGTGCATGAAAAAAATTTAACAGTTTGATTTGAAAAAGCAGGTCCTGCTTGCCAATTTGGCGAGAAGCAGAGTCAGATTCCCAGCTTAGCAACCAGCAATTCAACTATTGAGATTTTGTATTTGGGAAAAAAAAAATATCCCTTTCAAAGCGCAAACAAATACAATACCATTTAATTTATTGTGGGCTTTCCTATAAACACTACTAATGCTAGATAGACAATTAGTCATGCACTAGTTGGTAGGTAACTGTTTTAAAAAGAAAAAAAGTAATATAGTGATGACACCAACCAAAACCCAAGAGAAGAAAAAAAAAAAGAAAAAGAAACCATCATTTCCATCAGCTCAAGTCACTTCCTCAAAAACCCTGAAAAAAAATATTTAAAAAAATATATGGAATCAGATAAAGGTATGGAATCCGTACAATCAGTTCAAAATTTTGTACTAGACATCTCAAGATTTTCAAATTTCTATTTAAAGTAAAGCTTGGAACAACAAGACGACAAAGATAAATGAATTGGGAAAAAAAGTATAGACCAGGACAGCGGTACAGCTATCGAATCTAGAACAGTTTTAGAACTCGGTACCTGACAAAATATCTCCTTATCTAAGATAGGTAATTCTACAATAAGTTGCTAAATCAAGGATTAATATGCAATTTTGCAACGTTAACCAGAATTAATATTTTTATTCGAGAAGCTTCTTTATTTTATCATGTTGTCCCATACGCCCTTCTGGTCGCTTATTTAAAGCCGGGTGTAAAGAGTAAAGATATTGACAGAGATATTATAGCTTCACGCAGCGCACCTAATATATTTTTCATTGCCTTTATTATTGATCATGTGCTGAGTGAAGCAAAAACCACTCTGTAATATCTTTACCATTTAAAGCCCTCACTTGTATTTGTTCAATGTACAAAACAAACACAGTTAACAACTTAGCGACAGGTGTCTCTAAAAGGACCAGTGCACAGTGCAATTTTTACTAATCTGTAGTTAATTAATGAAACAAAGAAAAAACAAATTGTACTGTACCTAGACAAATGAGCTTCCTTTGGTCCTCACCAGCCCGATCAATATCTCCAAATTTGTCCCCCAAAAGTTCAAAACACACTACCTAGATCAAAATAATCTAAAACGCAGCATTAGCCATGGCTAATCGGGCCCCATGGCCATGGCGGCTAGGCTCCTCCACCTGAAGTCTGATCTGATCTCGACTCTTCTTTATGAAATCCTCGAAGCGTCGGTTCATCTCATCGGTCGGGACCGATGTCTCTGCCTCCTTGGCCCGGTTAGTGGCGGGGAGCACTGGCCGTGGGGTGCTCATCATGATCGCATTCCACGTGGCATCCATCGAATCGTCCACGTCAACCTCCTCTTCTTCAACTACCGCCGGTGCCAGTGACGGTTTCTCCCGTTCAGGTTTCTGTCGTCTGATAATCTCCCTCTTTGGCGTCAGCTGTGGCCTCTCGCTTCTTCTCATCTCGAGATGCGATGAGGCAGTTGATTTCTCCTCAGATTTCTCTTCTGTCAGACATGACTCATCATGCGAGTTCTTAGGGGATATCTCTCTAGAGAGGCTCTGCTTCGGTAAGGTCTGCTCTTCCCGTGGGGCCCGCTGGAAGTACCTAGGTTCTTCTCTTGAGATCGTCACTGGCGATATCTTTGCAGAGAGATTGTGTTTAGGCATAGCTGGCTCTGCAGATGGGACCCACTCCTCAGCCCTCGTCGGAATTTCTCGTGGGATCTCGGAAGGTATCTCGCGGGGAAGCTGCTGTTTTGGTAATTTCACGACAGGAACAGGATGGTCTTGGTGAGGGGCCGACAGGTGGTCCCGGAAAGGTTTGTGATCGGAGAGTTTCCAGATCACGAGGATGATGAAATGAACGGTGATGAAGAGGTAAGGAGGAGCCAACCAGGCCGAAATGACGGCCCAGATTTGCGGTACAACAACGGAAAGGACACTGGAGATATATGGAACGGAGAGCTTTGCGAGGACGAACAGAGAAATAGCGGAGACAACAACGAGGATTATTTTGATAACCAATGACAGAGATACAAATCCGTTAGAATTTCCTCGCGAATTCACCATTGTTTTTATTCTCTTCTCTGATCTCTGATAAAAGATGCCTTGCTTGGTCGAGCAGTTGGCAGTGGAATTTTAAAGAGAGAACATTGATAGAGGGAGAGTGAAGGAAAGAGGCGGGTGGCAGAGTGGGTTGGTATATATCAGCAGCGGTGGGAGAGTCGGAAAATTATTTCTTACGCGTAATATTTACGCAATTTTACTAGTATAACGTGGCGCCATTTATTGTACCTTTTTCCGTTTAAAAAGATTTATGGTGAGATTTATGTTGCGTAGAAACGGGTGAAGAGACGCATGGAAAAAATTTAAAAAATGGAAGACAAGGTGGACCGTTGGATGGCAGCTGTGAGCTGTCAGGTTGGAAGGGGTTGAATATTTTAACAGACCAGCTTTAGCTTCATGCAGCGCACGCTGCAGTATATAATCAAAACAGCGTTACATATGGTTGGTGCGCTGCATGAAGCTAAAACCGCTCCGGTAAAATGTTTACCCGTTGGAGGGGTAGCGATTAGTTCGGGCACATGGGGTTTGATATTGGTATGCCATAAATTATAGCTGCACCTGGACCAGGACCGCTGTATGTAGTTATTTCTAAAGAAGAAAGAAAAACTATATGTAGTTTGTCTTTTCTCTTTCGGGAGATCTTGACCATTTTATCCCTACTGGTAATGTGCCACCACGATGAAAAGTACGTTCTTCTGCATAGAAAATTTGTTCTCAGTTCGTACCAGTACAAGTATTGAATGGTACCGCATTTATTAATTGTGCTCTTATATGGAATAAGTTAAGAGAGTGGAATTTAAAACAAGAAGAGCCAGTGCTGACTGCTGAATCCAGTCAGACGACACATGACTCCAAAATTTGGAAGTCTTAGGTGTATGAAGTTGAAAAAAAAAAAATTAATTATACTTGTTTAAATTTTTGTTTAGTTCTGCTCTTGCATCAGTTTAAAAAACAAAATGCACATGTAATAGAACTTGCACTGACAACTACTGTGTGTGGGGCGGCGGGAGGGGTCCCGATCCTCTAAAGTAACTAAATTTTTGGGTTTTGGATCGGGATCTTTCGATTCGAATCCGTCACTCGAGATTGTCTTGAAATTTGAATTTATTGCTCTAGATGTGTGCACTCCACTCTGGAATGGATTGTTGCGAATTCGAATCAGACTATTCCGATCTAAAACCAAAAAATTGAGATACTTCACTGGATTTGAATTCGACAGATCGAGAAGGGGTGTTAAATTCAAACTAATGTGAAATTTAAATTAGTGTTTCTTTTTAAATAGAAAACACTAAAATCTATTTAAAACATCTATTTTTTCGAATTACATTTTCATTTATCATATTAGGTTGAAGCTTCTTTATTATTTGTGTTCACATTATAAATTATTAATGATAATAATTTTTTAGTTGGATGCTTTGAGAAGTAAAGAGGTGGTTATTAAATTGTGTTTGGAGATCAAATTTTTATTTTTTATTTGTTTTACTATTTTTATAAAAAAAGTTAAAATTACAGCTTTTCATTAAAAAAATAAAATACAAAAATATTAAATTTCAAAAAAATTCAAAAAATAATAATAATTTTTTTCAAAAAATTGTAAAATTTAGTCTCCTAGCACATTTCAATATGAAAATCATATTGAAAAGTTCGAATTCATTATTTAAACTTTAAAAATAGAAACATGAGTGAACAGTAAAACAACTTATTTACTTCTCAAGTAACGTAGTCTAACCCATAATTTTAAAATTCAAAATGACAAAATTAAGTCACTAAAAACATCTACCAATATACTTCCTATATTCTTAATATCTATCAAACCTAAAATGGAACTATAACATGATTCATATAAATGTTTGACATGGATCAGAGCGTCTGACTTTATTTTTATTAATATTTTAAAATTTATTATTAACTTTCTAAAGAACTTCGTAACCCTACGGGAACAAAACATATATTTTTTATTCAAATTCTCAGCTCAAATTTTCTTAGCTTTCCGACTCACGCAGTGTTCAACTGTTCATAGACCAAACAAGAGAGTATAATTAATTGCAAAAAAAACTGACTGTTTAATAATAAAGGATTGATTGTATAATTTGTTGTAATAAAAATTCAACCGTTTGTGTCAGAAGTTTCAGCTCACCGAGATACTGTGTATTCATGTGTTGTCGATGTATCGTCTAAGATACAAATCTTTACTAATGTTTTCATAATAATTACTTTATTTCAGAATGAGATTATTTACGAATTTGTAAAAACTACATGAACTTCGGTGAAAATGCTTTTGTGTGTAGGAAATTGCTAATATGCTACGCGTAGCATAGAGGGCTTCCGTGCAACAGCTCAAAATTTGAATTTTCAAATTCCTAACGGTCGATCAAAACCATTAAATGTGTTCTACATATTGAAATGTGCTTGGAGACCAAATTTTATATTTTTTGGATTTTTTTTACTATTTATTAAGCCACTTTGAAAATCGCTGATCCAACGGTTTCACTGTTGGTTAAGCTACCGTTGGATCAGCGATTTTCCATGTGGCTTAATAAATAGTAAAAAAATTCCACAAAATGTAAAATTTGGTCTCCAAGCACATTTCAATATGGAGAACTCATCTAACGGTTTGGATCGACCGTTAGGATTTTAAAAATTCAAATTTTGAGCCGTTGCACGGATGTCTCTATGCTACGCGTAGCACCGTAGCCACGTCCTTGTGTGTAAATCACTATTACTCAATTCAGACACTTATCAACATATGGAGTGGTAAATTTCATGTGCATAGCAATCAATGTGATTGGACGACGTACACCAGACCGATCTTAGTTCCAGAACATCGATTAGTCAATTAGATTGGATACGAGATAACCGGATCTTTCAAGTGAACATACTAGAAGGAAGACGAAGAGAACACTAGAGCAGTAGAGCAAGATTCGAAATAAATGCTAGAAATGCTAAGAATGGTAGAAATCGTACCCAATAAGGTTAATTCTTTTTTTAAAATTTTCATGTTTTGAATTAACAATTATGAAATCTAACAATATATTTTTTTTTCGTTGTGGTGTTTTGTAGTTTCATCATCCAAAAGACGATCATGTGCGAATTCGTAATTTTTAATTCAAGCTGTAATATTTTTAGGTTTTATTTGTTGGTGATACAAACTTATCACATTGTGTGTTTAATTCTTAGTAAGTTGGATTCTAATATTTAGTAAGTTGAATTTTAATTTTTAGTTCAAATTTAATAAATATTTTTATTTGTTAATCATGTGCATTTAATTTGAATTCTTTTTTTAATCAAAACAGGTTCTACAATTTCTCTATTTAATTTGAACTTAACACCTATTTTTTTTAATCCCAAACAAAACAAAATAAAACATAAAGAATTAAAAAGTTGGTGCGCAGATCAGTATAACGCACCATACAGTGGGCCATATGGTCCTGCGCTCTAGTCCAAAATAGAGTGAGAAAAATAGTATGGCGGAGCCAGTTCCGTCGCGGACGATGCAGTTATGGCACAGAACGGCACGACACATGTGACTGTTCCGTGCAATGACTCGCGTGTCGTGTGCCGTGATTATCTTTTGAAAAGTTGACACGGCACAGTACATCACGCAAGTCACGTGTAATTAGGACCGTTAAATCTTGATCAAATGATGAATCTTGAATAAACTAACATAAATTATGAAAAATAGTTAAATGTGAGAAACATGACTAGTTACGTTTGGACATGACACAAAAGTCACGGGGTGACTCCCATGCTGTGACCATTCGTGTGCCGTGACCACCCCTCGACATTTTAGCCACGACACGACACGTGTGATTATTCGCTTGGTCACGGCACGGCATATTTTTTCCACTTTATCTATGATAACTTCTGAATTTTGAAGAAATAAATAGTAATGTCAGAATTTTGAAAGATTGAAATGGTAACTAAATTTTTTTCCGTATATTTAATTAATACTTGTAAAATCAACATAGTTGTGCTCATTTTTTTAGTGCATGAATTATTATATAATATAGTGTAATATTTGGGGTAGGGGAAAAAAAAAAAGGTGGGATGACGCAACAAAAAATTGCGGTCTCGAAGCAGCAGATGATCCGGTTGTTCCGATCGCTGGCGGCGACAATTGAACCTTACAAAGACCTGGTCTAGGGAAACTCGTCGTTTTTGGCGCCATGCTTAAATGAAGTAATCATGGCACCTAAGGTAGCAGAATATTTCTGTTATGATCCGCACCGTCCGATCGGAATCCACACGAATATTAAAGAGTATCCTTATATTTCACCTGATCAGACTGTCCAGATATAAACAGAAATATTATGTTACCTTAGAGATTAACAGTGCATTTGGCTTATGTATTCCTGACTCTACATTTACGCTTTCTATTTCTTTTTTCTCAGATTGTTGAATTTTTTTTTTTTGCAGCTGATAGTTTTTTTTTTCTAATGTTCCGTTGCCATACATATTTGAAGATATGTTCTTATAAAAATATTAATATTTATCTGTTATGCAAATAATTTTAATTTTACGTTTTTGTTTTATATGATCAATTCAAGCTGGCAATAGTAATAAAATTTATATGTGCTCAAATTTTAAAACGTTGAGAGTAGAGAGAATTTTTTTTTTATTACATATACCGGATTTTTTTTTCTTATTTAAAGTTCTTTATTTTTATTTAAGCTCAAATGCATTTT